>CM040185.1:50547877-50975377 GCA_022606455.1 Callitettix versicolor | reverse complement strand
TCAACCTCTTCATGACCACTGCAGCGAATCCCGCAATGGCCCTCCAGTTGGCCTCTGAAGCCATCATTGTTGCAACCAGACTTTCCGGTGCAATGCTGCCTCGCAGATATGTTTGCAGCCTCATCCTTTCCTCGTCGAATCTCCTACACCGGAAAAACACATGCTCCACATCTTCCTCCACTGCTGGAAGACAGAGGGGACAAGCTGAGTCTGTTTCCAGCCTGAAACGGAACAAGTAAAATCGGAAGCAATCATGCCCAGTGAAAATCTGTGCGAGATAGAAATCCACCTCCCCATGATTCCTGTTGCACCTGGATGTTACCTATGAGTTGGTATGTCCATCGTCCATTTGTTGATTCGTCCCACTGTCGCTGCCATGTCTCCAGGGTCCGATTTCGTTCCTCTGTAATTGCCATTGTATGACTATACAGCGCCTCAGCACTTCGCTTGCGACAGTAGAGCCTCGCTCTTTCATTAACCATCAGCTCAATTGGGGGCTCGCCCGCCAATACGCATACAGCGTCGTAGGAAACTGTTCAGTAACCACTCACGACACGCAGCAACGCACGGTGGTGCACCGCACTAACCCTGCGCGCATAGCTCGCGACCGTCATAGTCTGGCTCCAAATCGGCTCTCCGTAAAGGAGCACAGAGCTTAATACCCCAGCCAGGAGTCGGCGGCGTGTCTGTCTCCCAGATTCGGCATGAGTCTGCAAAGGGCTCCTGCTACGTTCGCTGCCTTTTCACTAACTGCCTTGAGATGTTCCCTGAAGCAGAGTCTCGCGTCAACCCACACAGCAAGGTATCGAAGGACTGGGACGGAACTTATCTGCATATCTTCAACTGTAAGAGTTATTGTTTCCCCCTTTTTCCTGCTGGTCACAAGTACGTATGTGTGTGTGTGTGTGTGTGTGTGTGTGTGTGTGTGTGTGTGTGTGTGTGTGTGTGTGTTTGTTTTACAAAAAAACATAAATATTTTTTTAATCAAATTTATGTTAAAAATGAAATGTTGGCTGAAATGAACCGTCACTATTAAACTTCGAGACAGTAAAAATGAAACCTTGACCTCTATGGATAATTTTGTAGAGCTACTAAAAATGAGAGGAAAACACACACACACACACACACACACACACACACACACACACACACACACACACACACACACACACACACACACACACAGAGTTTACTATGAAGTGGATTATTATAGCAGTAGATTCATTAAAAACCTGAAAGAAAAAATATCGAAAACACGAGTATTATTAAGCAATACATTTAGTGTTACACGCTGCAAAGAGATTTTCTCCTGTTATTACATTTACCGACCCCTTTCATGCTTGATCTTCAAACGAAAAAAAATTCACAAAAATAAATGTTCGAAAATGTTTAGGTAGAAATACATATTCAAATCTGAACTGTAAATCTCACCTATTTGGAATAATAAAAAAACAATTTATAAAAATAAACAACATACTGATTACGGTACTGAGCGTTTCCGGACATATCTATTATGAATTTTTCTCTTTGTTTTTACTTTTAAATGGAAAGAAATTCTAAAAGTGTTGGGAAGACTTTATGTAATAATCTATATATTTGAAAATTTCGTTACACATTATTTTTTCAATACGTTATTATATATTGTTGCAAAATATGAACACTTGGTTTAGAAGTACAAACGTACTGTAAAATCAAAGGAATGAGATATCATAGAAGATTGGAAAAACACAAAAACAAAAGCGGATAACAAAATAATAAATGAAAGAGTAATTTAAAAAAACGAAGGAGGGTAGAGTTACAATAAAGCGTTATTGTCTATTGCAGTCCAAATTGCGATTATCGCTGATGTAAAAAAACGAAGATATAAAATCACTTTGCATAAATCAGTTAACAGACTTGTAGTACGGCTCAGAAAATGTCTGTTATTGAGCTAAAAATAAAATCATGTATCATGTTTTCTCTTCCTTTTTTATTTTTATTACTGTAATTTGTTAAAAAACACAACAAATTAAAATAGCTAGTATCTAACCACATATACTGAAACGTCCTATCAGCTGTTCAAGGAAATCAGCTGATCTTTACGAATTAATATAAAACAACTGATCCTTTAATATAACTATCAAACTTAAATTAAGGATTAATTTCATATACTTAAATCGGTCATGTTTTTCCGTAGTGTATTGGTTACCGCGTGGGAATCACACGCACAAAGCACACGCTTCGATTCAGGCGGCAACACAAAATTTTTTAATTATGCATATTAATATAATATGAGACTTTCGACGCGCAAAATATACTATCATTCTATCTCTACTCGTATCTACGTATCTAGCCCAATATACTTTCTACTCATCCATCTTGCTCATTCTACTTTCTACTCACCTATCTAAGTATATCTATTTTATACCCACCTCGTTTGTCTAGCTTATTCTTCTTTCTACTCATCTATCTTGCTCATTCTACTTTCTAATCACATATCTAGCAAGCTCATTGTACTTTCTACTCACCTATCGAGCTCATTCTACTTTCTACTCATCTATCCAGCTCATTATATTTCCTACTCATCTTTCTAGCTTAATCTATTTGCTACTCATCTAGATAGCTCATTCTACTTTCTACTCACCTATACAGCTCATTCTACTTTCTACTCACTTATTTAAGACACACGACAAAAGCACACATTTCTTACATTAAGTAAGTTACTTGAAACAATGTGCAAGTGCGGTATTTTGGTTCTTCGAGCTGAATCAATGGAGTTTTGATACGGCTGGCGGAACCCAGGTACATGTTACATACAGAGCAACACACATAACATAAAAAATGTGACTGGCATGATGGTCTGGAATGAGGAAAAATTCCGAATCAAGAACTGTCTTAAAGACCGGGACATTTGTCATGAAAATCTAAAATGTTAAATTTATCAAAATCGGTTATTCAGAGTTTGCTTAAATTTTGGTCGTATTAAAAACTCATATTGCGGGTGCCACTTTAGTAAATTTCAAATTCTATAAATTCACATTAATGAACAAAATCGTTCGGTTTTATTTTCATTTTTCGAGCCGATTTTTATTATTTTGTGTTTTCCATTAGTGAATTTTCGTCAGTAACTTTTTTTAAAACACTAAACAATACACTTGAGCAATTGTAGCTCCTGCCAACAATAGATATGGTTTCGATTCCGAGGTAATCAGTAATCATAATTTTAGCCGTGGACAATATTTTCATAGCGTTTTAAAAACTAAAACGAGTTTGTTTATGCTCGTCATAAAGTAATAAGGATCTATAATTAAATTTGAAATAATCACTGAAGTGGTCAGTCAAACGTACAAATGATTTTCCAGAAATGGTTTCACGTATTCAAAAAATAGCCTATTGTTTTTTATGTCGTATTAAAACTTAACAAAAAATATAAATAGGAATAACACATAGAGCTAAACAAAATGAATGGATATAATAGGTCTACTTACATTATTTTCAGATCATTTTACAGCAAGAATAGTGTAAACTCCGTAAGTGAACTCTTCCGCAGATCTCCATACTTACTGGATTCTTCTGAGAGTGATAGTCTTGCTATTGAAATGATCACATGATGATGTCATTAAAAGTGTAATGCGAAGTTCGTCTAATGAGGATTATATTTTCTTTATAACGTTTTGTTTTCCTCTCTACGGTCAGAGAACTTTATATAAATTTAAAGTATACTACAATGCTGGTTTCAATAAATTTAATACTTAATTAAAACTTACTTCAATAAAATCCGATGGTCTCTTTCACTTTTTCTGAAAATCAGGCCTACCTCGTTTGGCACAGATTCACTTTTACTTCCGTTTCTGTATTGGCTATGCATCTATGAGTCGTACAAATATTTGTATCCCTCCGCCAAGTACGTTGCACCGACTCATTCCAACGATGCCATTTTTTACAATTAACATAAAATAGACCCTGTTTTTACTGCGAGATTGACGTCGAAAAATAAGTCTTTCTTGATAAAAGTAGCGTAAACAAAAATCGACCAAATGAACACATGGATACCTGAAATATTCTACGTTCTGGCTCAGTCAGTTTTTGTAGGCAGAACTTATTCTCCATTTAAATAAAACTTATTCCCCCCCCCAACACTTGGAACACTCGATGTATTTTATGCGTTTCAAGATCAGTATAACGTAAGTGCACACCGTACAAATATAAACCGATATTAAGAAGACACTGTTTGTCAGATTGTTCCGGTTTAATTCGTTTAATATGCATAAAACTGTAATCGTTAAAATTAAAAAAAAACAGTATTTACAGTTTGCTGTTTTGCAGTGGTGTTTATGCCAGTTATTTTGCATGTACGTATAAAAAAATGTTTGGATACAGTTGTAAATACTTCATTGTTGACTGTAAATAGAAATAATGGAACTGACTGGTACGAAATAGATTCAAACAAGGCGATGGACTCGATTTGATTCTAATGAATTTGGTTATGATGCACTGAATTTACGTTATTGCAACTTCTTGTATAAAATTGTGAGAAAAGCAACACGTGTTACGTTTATAGCCTATATTTTAAGAAAATAATTTGCCTAATGGTAAATAACAATAGGTCTGAGCACAGGAAGCTTAATGGAATATTTATTTCTTAGTGTATTATTATTTGACTAGCTGTTCGAAACATGATGCAAGCAGCAAATGTGTCACGCATTTCCGTCATAGTTAACCTTGAATGATAGTTAACTGACAAATTATAAGAAAAGGAAAATAAATTATTTTTTGGTAGATTTAATGCCTTCAATCATAAATCTAAAACTCGAGCCTTTTCTGGATCCTTTGCTAGTAATTGGTAAAGTGTTCAAATAAGGATTGTATTTTGAACAGTACTTGTTATTTAAAGTTTGTTTTCTGTTTGTACTAATGTACTTTTATATGTATCAACCGTTTATCACACACGATAAATCCAATACCGATTATTATTAACTTGAACTTTAAAAAAGAAAGAATCATAATTCTATATACGTTTACTCAAAACATTTACTTTAATAGGGCAAACTAACATGAACTAGTTGTTAAAAGTATGATTTTTGTTTTTGTGCTGTTTTACATAAGTATGCTTCTTTTTTCATACACAGTTTGTTCTACGGAATGAACCATAGTAACTACTCACAAAGTCTGTTCATGATTCTTACTTGGCCTATTAACTTATGAATATTTGTTTTTGAAAAATAAGAAAATGTACGGTATGATTTAAAATAATAAACGAGTTGTTTAATTCCAAACGTTTATCTAGAAAAAAAGACATTTAAAGTATCTAAGCATGGCTATCTACGTTTCTCAAAATAGGCTGTGTAGTGGGCATGGGATTTGTGTTTTTATTTAATGTTTGCCGACGTGAAGTTTCCAATTTCATGTATAAATTCAGTGTTCGGTCACATGTATGACAGTAAGTGGTCCCCTGATATCTCGCCAGTTTCTAGCGACGAGTCCTTGGATCCTGTCGGCCATATTGAATATAATCCCTAAACTACTAATAATAATTAACGATACAGATTAGTTAAGGTCAATTTATGTTTGATATCTCGTTTTAAAGGTCTTGTATTAGGGAATGCGGTACATGTATATAATAAAAATTGTTATTATTTATAATTATTAAAAAAACATTCATTTTTATTTAAAAAATTAGCCCTACAAAACAAACCTACAAGATCAAATGCTAAAATATTAAATAAAAGTAAACACCATAAAAGTAAGTATGTGCCAATCACGTCGAGGTAAAAAAATAACAGAAACTCCTCCACCGAGTAAAAACCTGTAGGCAGCAATAATTGTTTAGGACATCTCAAGCCAAAGTGGACAAACATAAGACTTAAGGCTACGTGGCAAGGGAAAGCATAGGACTCTAGATACCAGGTGAAATCCAATTTTAGCCTAATAATCTACGCTATGTTTGGCTGTAATCTTTGCCAATCTATTTGTGGAGTTTTGATGGCTGAACAAAAATATTTAAAGCTCAGAAAACCCTAGAAAATTAGCAAATATAACATTGAGGAGGGAAAACTGGGTTTGTCATCGAACCCACAAGCAGTGAATAACAGACTGCAAGGGATACGTGACAGACCTACTTAACCTGAAATGGAAGCAGTGAGAGACAGGGTCAACCATCACACGTCAGTAAGGCGACAGTAAGGCCCGTTTCAAATTAGACAAACGTTTATCATCTACAAACGTCTACAGGGGAAGCAACAGCGCAGGCTGAGAAGACAGTAGCAAGGAGACGGGTAGCAAAGAGGTAGAAGGGTAGGGAAAGACTTCTAATTAAACCTAAGAGCTTTCCAAACTTCACACTTTCGGTCTGCGGAACACAACCCTGAAAGGGCAGACGGGCGCAGTATTCCAAAACTGGAAGGCTCTCAGCCATGGCAATTCAGGAAAAACCATGAGACTCATTGCAGAGCAATGCGGTCGGAGAGAACACATTAACAGGATAAGAATGTACAACGGAGGAACTGTGTGTAGGTTATGGAGGAGGGAAGAGGACACTGCAGGCCACTTAACTGTGCGTGCTTCCAAGATCCTGAGGACTTTCAGCAGAACTGCTTTAACTCATTTAGGGAACCAGTCCACTGAAGTAGAACAACAGAGTCTTAGTTGCACAATAAGCTCTTTTGTCGCGGAGCCCAGGATCTCAAAACTGTCTAATGCTCCTCACAAACGGAACTAAAATTTTGGAGTGTTCTCTCTCTGGAAATTTGTTATTTAATTTTATTTAGATTAATAGTCTGATTCCCCTCTGGTGCTAAAAGTATGAATACCTTTATTTTGGTTAGGTTCACTTATATTTAAAATAAATAAATTTGACAAATATGAACACACGTGGAAGAGGTCAGCAAGCCTCCTGAAATGTTTCTCTACACGAATATGTTTTACAAAGACCTCCAAGGAGCCTGACACCTCTTTTTGGTGTACAAAATTCTTTGCACATTTGAAAACAATGACTTACTCCTTAGGAATCCCATAAGTAACTTCAAATGTGATCAAATCAATTTTTAGTGTGTCATTAGGTTGGAGTTACTACAGCAAGACTTAAATTTTTTTTTGAATAAAGATTCCTGAGGATTCCATGTTAACATATTATCAGTACAAAAAGCGGAAGAAATTTTGTTGATTCTTTTAGATTTATTCGCATTTACCAGTGTTATTTTCAGCGAAACCTTGACCTAAATAAAGTATTGCTGTGTAAAAAACAATTTGTTTTAAACGATTGGTAAACTTTCCTTGACAAAGCAATGCTGACGTCATCAGGGAATTAAGTTGTATTATTCACAGATACTGATGAAGTCAAATCATTTAAATAAATTAAAGTGAAATTGGAACACCAACTGATCCTTCAGGAACCCGATATTCAAGGACCGCCTTCCTGTAACATTTACTATAATTTTATTATATACAAAGAACGATGACATTATTAATAAGTAATTCTTTAATTAAGATTTAATTGCATCATTTGTTGACTTGTTACCGAATTCAAAAGTACTCTGCAATTTGGGAAACTTCCGTAAATAATGGTTAATTAATATTAGATTATGTTCATAAATTACGTAACCGATCAAGGAACACCAAATTGATGTTACGTGCCGTTAAACACGTAACGTAAAAACGTGCATTCATTATGAATACAAATATGTGTATTCTTTCTTATTTTCCTATTATATTCAATTTCGAACTTTGAAGCAGGTTGTTTAAATACGGGTTGTTGTTTCCTATAGCCTATATTTCTTCAAACAGGGATTGTATTCTTGATCAGAATTTCATCGTTCAAAAAATGTTTTTCAAGTTTGCTTTCTGTTTCTAATTATTTGCTTTTAAATTTTATCTCACATGATAAAATCTACGATACTGTTTGTTGAACGATTTAAAAATAAATCATGAATTACTTGAAGGTCTATTCAAAACATCTACTGTTTCTATGCAAATTAACCGGAACCAGAGCCAACGATCACATAAGAAACTACATTTATGTAATTTTCTGTATGAGCATGTTAGTTTTCCTTATTTACGGCTCATACTACGGAATGAACCATCGTAACTACTCACAAAGTCTGTTCATATTATTTGCTTACGCCTACACGCTTGTAATATACATAGTTTTGTTTGTGAAACGCGATAAAATTCACGATGTCATCAAAGTGCTTGGCGAATCGTTTTATTTCAAGGAAGAAAACGTTCTGATTGAAAAAACCGGCATTCAGCGGAAAGAAACAAAAATATCAATGTTTCTGAACATAAGCTATCTTGTAGGAATCCAGTTAGCTCTTTCTTTAATGTTTGCTTATTCAGTTTTAAAAAAAGAAAGATCTCTTGTGGTCGACGTGGAATTTCCAATTTTGGGGATAAATTCAATTTCCGGTCACATGTACTACGTTATGTTGAGTATAGAAATGATTTCGTTCCAGTTTATGTCGTTAGTGCATTTTTTCTATATGTTTTTTCAAATGGGAGTGTGCAATATTCTGAGTGGGCAGGTAGAAATCATGTGCACTGTCTACAGAAATATCTACAAAACAGCTGTTTATAAAAGTCAAGGTCGTTCTTCAATGCAACATCAAATAGATTTTATTTTTAAAGAAAACATTCGTCATCATCAGGTTATACTGAAGTAAGTATAAATATATTGACTAATTTTATTTCATATTAGTGTGTCCCATCTTTTTCAGGAAACTAGAATAGCAGTAGAAAATGTACTAAGTGATCCTAAAGAGGTAAGCCATTGGAAAAGAAGTTCTTCTTTCAATAAGTTTTGTTGTTGTTCACTGGATATGTTATACACAACTGTCTCTATGACAACTGATTGTGCAATTTTAATACTTTTTTATAGGGAATTTCCATGGGAAAATGAACTATAGGAGCAGTATGACCTATCTAGGAACCTAAAGGGGCAGTATGACCTATCGACCCAGGCGATGTAATATTCTTTTCTTTCTGTCAAGAATTCAGTACCTAACCTAACCAAGTACAGTTTGATGACATACGAATTATCAATCCCACTTCTTTTAACAGCCGAGAATTTTTTTAAAATGTTGCTTCTCTTCAAAGCTACGTTTTCAGAGATTTTATTTTAATTTCGTTATTTTAGCAGTAGTTGTAAACAAACATTCTTTTTTGTCTATATTCTCGTTAAAATCTGCGTTCAAAACTTCAGAATTTTGAAAAGGATTCTACAGCTTATTCAAGCTATAAAAATAATCAATTTTGTTTTCTATACAACTAAATATTCGTTTATTAAGTGTTTTATACAATAAACACACTTTGCAACGTGCTTTCGTTACGCTAGCAAAACATACGTGCCACAATTTCTTATAAAGTTCCATTGGAATTCTTTTACCAAAACAGAATTAAGAATGTAAATGGTTTTGAGCTCGATTTGACACATTTTCCACTCTTGAAGAATTGTTTTGCTTTTTTTAACTATATATATAGAGAGACGTATTTGTACATGTGCATGTGTATTTTTTCTTTTAAATTTATATATTTATAGAAATATTAACTCTCTCTCTCTCTCTCTCTCTCTCTCTCTCTCTCTCTCTCTCTTCTCTCTCTCTCCCCCCTCTCTCTCTGTAATATGTAGCGTGAGAGTACACTAAACACTGGTCAATTAAGCTTTAAGTCCAAGTCAGTGTTGTAGCTGTTGTGTCTTTTATCGGCGCTGACTATTGCTACTTTGTGTTGGACTTTCTTTAGCGGCGGATATTAGTGACAGATATTGGATTACCGAAACAGTATTAGCGACACTTGACATGTGAACTTGTAGTCTCCGGGAGAAATAAAAGTCCTGCCGTAGGGTTGGCCGAGGCTGGCGAGGCCCTTTCCGGTTCGGAATTGTGAAAGAAATTGCTTGTTTAGAGCTGACCGGATTCCTCCTATTTCCTCCCGAACAAATTGTATCTTGTAGAGTAGTTCCAGGTGTTGGTAGGCTGCATACAGTTGTTCTATGGTGGTGGTCCTCCTCAATGTTCTGCCGAAAAACGATTTTCAACCTGTATTTATACTCGAAATTATAGCTGCAACCATAATTTCTCAAAATTCCACTGTTAAAACTAGAGAAAGAACGCACCAATCAGTATGATGCTAATGTATACGGGAGATGCGAGGTGCTGCGCCGGCAGTAGTTCCTAGGCAGTAATGTATTAATCTAGAGTATAGACCCGAGATACGCAAGCACTGCGAGCCAATTGGAAGTGAGTATTGATTGACGACAGTGAACTAGGTTTCGCTGGCGTAGGCTGGTTCCAAGACGAGAGAGATGTACGGAGATTTTTAGCGGGATCCAAAACTGGAGAGTGAAGTTCTGCCACGCTGGGGACGCAGCGAGTCGGGCGTTGTAGAGACCTTAACATTGATTGGCTTCAAGTTGTAAGCACTTTGAATACCAAAGAAGAGTGTTTTCTATATGTTATTTTATATATGGTCTGCTCAGGATCTTCGAACTTCAAACATCCGGTAGTTGACCGAACACACACACACACAAACACAAACACAAAGAATGCCGCCAGGGTTCATGGTTTTTTTGTAAAGTGTAAAAATATTAGCATATTAAAAAGTGTGTTTAGACTACATTGTGCAACATTTTTTTATTTTTTGGAAATTCACTGCTATTACGTCAGCAAGACTGCTGTTGGAATTTTTGTGGGCCAAATAAAAAAAAAAAAACGTTTGTTGAACCATATGTTAAGGAAAACAATCGACGGCCCCCCAACTGTGGTAAAGTTGACAAATACACTGTAAGACCTTGCTCCATTCAAATATTTTGTTCTCGTTGCGATTAATAAAGTTTTAAACGTATTCTTACGATTTAATTCCTTTACTAGGCACAACTAAAAATTAAACACTATCTTCTCACAAAACGTCTTTAACTGAAAATATTCAAAAGGGATGATCTACGCAAAAATAGTCTTTGGTCCTCGCAGTCATTCAGTAACTTTTCGCGCAGAGATTCTTCACGGTCCCGTGATTACTCTTTGGTGTGAACCTCTTGTCAACGCTTAATCAACATGAAAACTGAGTTACACAACCTAGTTCAGCATACTAACACCGAACAACATCCACGAAAAATTCGCGAACTTCTCTCTCGGCTTTCAAACAGCGTAAACCTGCGAACCTAGTTCACAATTTTCGCATCAACTAATATTTGCTTCTGACTGGTTTGCAGTGCTTGCTTTCTCGGGTCTAAAGTACGCTAGATTATTACGTTTCTGTCCAGGTATTACTGTCGGCGTACCACCTCGTATCTCCCGTATTCAGTAGCTTCATCCTGTTGATGCTTTCTTTCTCTGGTATTAACAATGGATTTCTGAGAAATTATGTTTCACGCCAAAATTTCGTGTATAAATATACAGATTGAAAATTTTTGTTGGGAGAACATCGAGGAGGACCACCCACTACACAATAATTACACGACAGCCTGCCAACACCCGGAACAATTCTAGAAGGCAACACAACTTGCTCGGAAGGAAATAGGAGGCCAACTTTAAAGAAGAACAAACGGACTTTCAGCTCACCATTCCGAACCGGGGGAGTGCCTCGCATTCTGCGGCCAGACTTGTATTACTTCTCCCGGAGACTACAGCACTCTATACTGTCCCGACCTACTTTTACTCAAATTGCTATACAGCGGAGGCGATTGAGTGTAAATTCAACGGAGGTAATTGTGTGTAGATACAACGAGGTAATTGTGTGTAGATAAAACGGGAGGTAATTGTGTGTAGATAAAACGGGAGGTAATTGTGTGTAGATAGATACAACGGGAGGTAATTGCTTGTACATAAAACGGAGGTAATTGTGTGTAGATACAAAGGAGGTAATTGTGTGTAGATACAACTGAGGTAAGTGTGTGTAGATACAACGGGAGGTAATTGTGTGTAGATAAAACTGAGGTAATTGTGTGTAGATACAATGGGAGGTAATTGCGTGTAGATACAACGGGAGGTAATTGTGTGTAGATACAACCGAGGTAAGTGTGTGTAAATACAACGGAGGTGATTGTGTGTAGATACAACACATTTTACTTTTTAACGATATGCCTCGTTGTTAATAACAACTGGTAATATGTCGGCAGTTTCTAAATATTTATAATTTTAATTGCTAACACTTTTACAATTTTTTTAAAAATGTGTAAATGTGTATTATGGAAAAAATCTTATCATTAACTATATCTTTTGGTTTGTTCAGGTTTTTCGCAGACTTCAATTCAATCTCTGGCTGGCTTGTCACTGTGATGTATGTGTTCGCCCAACTCTTCATTTGTTTCACAGTGTTTTTGACACACCAGGTATTGTGATTAATTATCTGTGACAGCATGAACGAATATTAAAATAAAGATATGAATATATAAAACTGTAATTATTTATCTAGTCTTTATTCACTATCAAAGGTCATTTTTCATCAGCAATGTTTGTCATTATCCTTTAAAGTTTCAAAAATAGATTTATTATTCTCACAAAACCAGCTTACATGAAGATCTCCTACTGTACGAAATTTCAACATTAGAACCATATAATCTAAATCCGCCATTTTGTTTTAGTTAATATTTTAAAAAAAAATAACACATGATTATTTATGGAGAGTTGTCATGACAACGAATTTAAATGATGTTTAGTATGGAGCAGTTCAAAAGAAAATCATTGCGTACAGTTTGATTTGTTCATTTGAGTTGTGCGTGAGACGGAAAGAAGTTTATCACTGTGTGGGGAATAGTTGGACAAGCTCACCGTTACTCCCACCAGAGTTGGGACTTCGAGATTTAGTGAAAACTGACCACATAGCCTATATCATTCTTTTTACTATCATCTATTTTTAATAAGATTTATGCTCTTTTGTTCTGTTACAGAGTATACAAACAAACAATGGTCGTTTTTGGTATTCATTAACAATGTTCTTGGTAGTGTGTAGCACAACCGTTTTGCAGTTGTGGTCTGGCGAGAGAGTGTTCTCTAAGGTAATTTCGTGTTCATAAATAAGTTCTTCCCACAGTACATAATAGATTTATTTATACTATATTAACAATGAATATTGCCAAGTAATGTAATTCAACTTTTTTTAAAAACGACTAAAATGTTTTGCAATAACAAATTAGACAAAGAGTCCCGCCTTTAATCTCCTTAACAAACTTAGTTTGCGACCCGCGGAGTCTATTGATTCACCCACTCTTGAGTACTAGAAGTCTAACTCCTTACTTATAGCTCAAACAAACCTTGTAACAAACTCCCTCCTAACGACTAAGAATTGTTCCTCTAGATTACTGGTCCGACAAAAGACGCATCAAGAGACGCCTTAATGACAAAAAAATGAATAATCATGTTTTTGCCTGTGCCAAAGTGTTACTATAAGTTTAATTGTCCACTAGACACCGCAGTCATCATCCCAACACTAATGAGACCAGTAGCGTAATCCAATAAATCCACTTTTCTTCCTCTCACTCTTCTTTAATAAGTTTTAAAGTTAGTAGTGAAAGTTTTACCAACTGAATGTCGCTTCAACCCTCTCTCTTTCTTCTACAATTTTTTTCTATAAAATTGGGATTATAGTCATGCCCAGTTTTGCCTTTAAGGTTTTTAAGTATACTCAGCACTCGTAATATATGAGTGTTAATGCCCGAGATTTCTTCGGTATTAGTGTAACCAAAAATGTTTGACGTTAGTATTAGAGTCAACATCTGCACAGACTCTAAACTGACTTTGAGCTTTTATAATTTGTTAAACTCTTGTGAATGCTTCAGAATTCTTTACCAATTTTTTTGCATTATATAAGAGAGTAGCGTATATGTTACCTGTACTGTAGATAGGCTTCGAGTTTTAAAGACTTTTTTAGGCCGGGTGGCCACTAAATGCGGAGCTTTGCTACGCTGGGCTGAGCGGAATGAAAATGAACGTCAACCGGAAACGGAGTTCAGTCAGTTTAAAGGTCCGTTTGTGTCTTTTAAATCTAAAGATTCATTTATTGATTTGTTCTATGTTGTATTTTAATTGTTTTATTACAATTATACTCGTACATTGTTTTTACAATACGAGTAGATTAAAATTTAATTTAGCATGTACATATAACCTGACGCTACAATATACTTATTTTTACAAAAAGTGTTATTTCGTTATTTCCTTAGAGCAAAGAGATTCAATTCTCGATATATGAGACACTGTGGAACAACAGTGACAATCGTTTCAAGACATCGGTCGGTATTGTTCTGGAATGCTCAAAACGGCCTATGCTGATCTCTGCAATTCCCATGGTACCTGCTATTTTGGCTTCAATTCAACAGGTATAACTTTTCTACTTGTTTAATTTATAAAACGCATATTATCCTCGGGGTCTTTTTTAAACATTTTATTAAGAAAGGAGTTTTTTCGTTCCAAAATCATTAGATTTAAGAAAACTACTTTAAATTAGAGTAACGTTTTTCCTATATATTGTAGAATAAATGTGTTTATAAATGTTTAAATTATGAAATAAATACATGTAATTATTAAATAAGATATACCATCTTATACCATTGTTGGTAACATTAGAGGTTTCGCTTCTAGGGTCATTTCGGTTACCCAGTCGCTCCATTTGTACTGGGAAATCCTGAAGGAGGCACCGGCAAAAAGGACAAAATTGCAGAGATTATTCTTTTTCTTCGTTCTTCATTATAGTCATAAGTTCTGCTTTTCCGTTGCTGTTACTACAGTCAGAGTCAAGGTTGCACTCCACCTTCGCTTAAGTCTCTTTGTTGTAATCTCCGAGAACAAGTAGAAGTTTACCAGGTTGGTCACGAGCCGGCGAGGCACTCTTCCGGTTCGGAATGACGAGTAAGAAGTTCGTGTATTTAAAGTTGACCTGATTCATCCTATTTCCTCCCGAGCAAGTTGCGGAAATACGCATGAATACAAATTTTTGGTTACTAATATTTTTATTGAGTGTTACGCCACTGCAAACTCATGTTCTAAAGTAGGATAAAAGTTGTCCTGGAACCAGTTTTTCTGACTAGATGTTTTCATTGAGGTAATAAGACGTACAGGAAACGTTTATCCTGTTTTTTGACGTCACATATTCCCGGTAAAAAAGTGTTAGTTGGCTTTGGTGAACATTTTTAAGTAGCAATTGTCAACTACCTATGTGCAAGTCCAAGATTGGTATGGGTTGAAATAAAAGGCAGTACAGTACCAAAAGGTTGATTTCGGCTGTACTCAGTGCGTTGCAGTTTTATTTAATAGTATTTTATTTGTTACTTTTGTGCTTTTAGAAATTCGCTTCCGTCACGATATCTGCTTGATCCATTTATCTGGACTTGCAAAGATTCTTTAAAAAAAACTAGTTATGTATGTTTAACTAAAAACAACACTTGTTTGCAATTTACAGGTATTTGCAGCAGCATTTTCATATTACAACATATTAGTGGCATTATCAGAAGATTAAGTTTTGGATGGAGATAGAACCTTATAACTAGTTTGATGGAGATGTAGAAGATTTTGCTTTATTCTATTGTGATTGTAAATAAATAAAAATATTGTTGTTTTACGCATACAATTTTGTTATGTTTTTGTGAAATTTGTGTTCTACCTTTAATTATAATTCATTATACTGAGACGTTTAACGTAAAGGTTAAATAACGTACCAATTGAAACTTATTTGTAATTTTAGAATTTATGTTTCTTTGATTTTTTTATGTTATGTTGTTCTTCTAACGCTGTTGTAGTCTGCAGGGGAAATAGAAGCCACGCTTTTAGCAGGGCGGCCGCGGGTTGTCGTGGAATGTGAAATAAATTCGCTCAAGTTGATTGTTGGCTGGATCTATCCTATTTCCTCCCGAGCAAGTGGTGCTGTCTTGTGCTGTTGGTAAGCTGCTGTGTAGTTGTAGTTGTGGGTGGTCCTCCTCGATATTCTGCCGAACAACGATTATCGATCTGTATTTATACTCGAAATTATGGCGGGAACCATAATTTCTCAGAGTTGCATTGTTAAAACTAGAGAAATAACGCACTAATCAGAATAAAGTTTTTGTGCACGGGAGATGCGAGGTGATGCGCTGACAGTAGTGTATAGACAGAAGTGTATTAATCTAGCGTATTGTAGACCCGAACCAATCGTGCACCGCGAACCAATCGGAAGTGAGTTTTCGTTAACCGCAGAGAATTAGGTTTCGAAGGCTAAGGCTCTTTTCAAGCCAAGAGAGAAGTACGGGGATTTTTAACGTGGTTGTTTTGGTATTGGTAAGCGAGTAAGGGGAACTATGTTGTATAACTCAGTTCCTATGTTGTTTTGACAATGACAACGCCAACTGAGAACTCTGCTTAATTGGTCTATTCAGTCTATTCAGTTCTACTCTTTGATTTCCTTAATTCGTTAGCCTGAGCAATACTTTTATTTCATTAATTTGGAACTATTTTTTCTAATTGTTTACCTCCATACATTTCAGCTATATTCAATTTCTTGTCTCACCTTTTAATTTGTATTCCTACGCTAAACAAGGTTCAAAAAGGGAAATTTAATATTTGTATTTTTAATATTCCATTGTTATGTATGAACAAGAATTTGAAGGAGCCGCAAACATAGCTTCCGGTGTACGTAACAGCTTAGCGTTCTTTGTTTACTAGCTTGTCGAAAATGGTTCTTTGACTGATCTAATCCGTCGTGTGTGTGTGTGTGTGTGTGTGTGTGTGAGAGAGAGAGAGAGAAACTGCGCACATGTTTGTGCGACAACCTCTGCAGCTTTAACGGGTTTGTAAGTTAGTTTTAAAGCCTCTTTTTGTTCTAAATACTATTAATAATCTGCATCACTCAAAATCAGTTCAGAAGTTTTTGATAAAAGTTTGCTCAAATATAGTCCACAATAACCCAAATAATATTTAAGTATCACTATATTTTTAAAGAAAATGTTTTCGATTGGTATCTGAGAATGCAAAAAAACATATCGAACTTCGGACATATTTGTGATTCGTGCTCAAATACCAAATTCTAAATAATTTACCTTTTTTTAGTAAATCGGAAAAACCTAAAACCTAAACTACGACTGCAGTTGGTGTTCTGTTATTTCGATTTATTCATTAATGATAAATTAATTTTATTTCAAATTTGTTACGCTTATTTCAGTAGTGATTATTAGTGTGTATGATCAAAACGTTTTGGAAAAGTGATAAACCGATTATGCGAAATTAGGGTGATTTTTCTTTGTTTTTTTCAAAGTTGTTGCAAGTAGCTCTTGTTTAAGTAAATACCATATAACTTTTAAACTAAACATTTTGTTACTGTAATATTCTTTTACGTGATTGTAAAGCACACCAAACTTACAATTTTGTTAAAGGAATATTGTAAAATATTCAGTGAACCAAACAAACCATTGATTACGGTAATGGCGAGCAATTTTACTTGTTAAGATATTCTCAACACGAACACAATAACTCGAGTAACAGCAATTTGTCCCGTTACAAACTCTAAATACGGTAGTTACTATTTATAATGGTTCTGACTGTAAAATATATTGCAATAAGTTGATAACGCCTCTCTGATGTCTTAACTTTAAGTCGGAGGATAGTGAAATTTGCCAAAACTTGTCGAACCGACTTTGAGATATTTCCGGCGATAATCCGGTTTTTTGGCTTTAGCTTCCGCACCTGACTTTTTGCTGAAAATTTTTTTAACTGCTCATTTACTCTCAAATTATACCCAGTATGTCTACGTCCATCCTGTAGCCTTTATGATTTTGTCGGGATGTTTGGTGTAGATGGGAGAGGAAGAATCACACAGCTGAGGTCTACATTAACCTAAACGCTTTGAAAATGCATGCATAGAAAATTAAATATTCACATAATAAATGTTTTAAGTAATACTAAATATAATTAAACCTTAAAAATGTACAAAAAGAAACAATTAAGTTAATAAATTATACGTAAATAAATTCAAAATTGTTAGTAATAATTTGCAAACTTTAGAAGTGGTATAAGAAACTAGAGGAAGATATGACGAAATGTGTAGGCTAACAGTAATTTAAATAAAAATAATAATGTTAACATTAATGTTCGAATATTTTAATGAGAAGTTTTTGATTAAAATAAAAATATCAGTAAATGGAAAATCAGAGTAATTAAATATTGTTAAGGACTTCCTACTAGCGAAAAGATTTTCTCTTCAAAATTAGAACCAACTTATACCTTGCTCTGAAGAACTTCACTGGAGAACAAAAAGAATGCACAAGCCTTATGAAGCTGATTTTAAAGACAATAGCACAGTCATAAAACGTATTTAGGTATTAAATATAGTGGTTAAACAAATGTTATGGTAAATGTTAAACAATATATCCAATGTTGTCCTGTTCATTACAATTTCTTCATAAATATTCCCGTTTTAGTTTTCTGTCAATTTTAACCCCAGATAGGCATATTCTAACCCATGCAACCCTAATAATTTATTTTTATTTAATACCGTATTAGAAAAATATTATTCAGCGTGATATTTTCATTGTCAGAACCTTTAAACTATTTGCCAAAAGTTTTTTTTCAAATTTAGCATAATGTATTTTAATTCCATCAAAATAAATTTTATCAACTTAATTAGACAAATTCCAGATATTTTAAAACAATTAGATAATTGCATTGATGTTGGAATATGTTACAATTTTAATATCTAAAAACTGTTAAATAAATAAAACAATACATTAAGTATCTAAGCTGGGAATTATCTTTCCTTCTAAAATTACGAACATAAAACAAACGTTAAAAATTATAACATACGCTTATATGCTTAGGCCTTTGTTGAAATAGGTTAACGCTAATTATAGTGGTGAAATGAGTGTTTCATGAAAATGTGCGATACAAATGTATGAAGTGGTAATGTTTGAAATTAAACTATATAAAAACTTTTTAACGGGTTTTGCTCTACAACGAATTCATTCAAGCAATTAACTGACCGAGATCATTGAACAGGATCGGAAGCTGCGTTGGATGTATTATTGAAGACATCTTTCGACATATTTAAATCTAATGCTTCTAAGAGTTACAAAATATGTAGTATAAATATTTTGTGACAATATTTTTAAGGATTATCAGAACTGAAACAAACTGATTCTTTACGTACTTCTATTGGTAGTATATTGAATATTTCTCCCCCCTCTGAATATAAAAGAATTTTTAGGGCTGTTAATTCAGTTTTGACAGTAGACACACTATTTTCCTGTTTGCAAAATTTCACCTTCAGTAATAATTATTTATTGATCAACTTTTCTTGTAAATCTCTACCAATTCCTGAAGTACATATGAGAACACCAAAAACAGTATAGGCCTACCCATTGTTTTAAAAAGTGATTGAGAAAAACAAATTTTAGATCTAAATAAAATTATTCTAATTATATATTTTTGAGCTGTAGTAGTAGGTTTAACAGCCATTAAACTAGTACACATGTACCCCTCTGTACTAATTATTTCCGGAGGGCTTGTAAATCTAAGAAGATTTTTTACAATTACTTTAATTTTGTTTTCTCTGTATACATGTGGTCATTCCATTCATTTGTTCGTCAAATATTATTTTCAAATACTTACTCACTTTATCTTTGGATATAAACAACCAATAATATTATTATTTGAGTATACTATACAAAAATTTTCTGGTACGTTTTTCTTTAATTAAAAAGGACATAGGCTAATTAGTTTTAGCTTCACATAATAACATTCAATTTTTTGCAAAATCGTAAATGTCTCAATTCTCTCTAATTTCACTCTGCAAGTTATCTACTGAACCTACTTTGTACAGAAATATCGTAACTTCCGCAAATGCTGTAATTTCAACATTAAATTTTTTATTCCGTAAATCATTAACATACATAATAAAAAAAGAATTTGTTCCAAATACAGATACGTAAAGAAGCGCCATAACTTATTTCATTTCTAGTTCCTACAATACCGTTAGTAACCTTTGGGTACTATTATTTGCCTTTTGTTGTATTTGAAAAGTATCTGAACCAATCAGACCTTATCTCCATTCTACTTCTTACAACACAATTAGTACCCTTTGGGTACTATTATTTCCCTTGTGTTTTAATTGAAAAGTATCTGAACCAATTAAACCTTATCTCCCTTCTACTTCCTACAACACCATTAGTACAATTTGGGTACTATTATTTGCCTTTGTTATATTTAAATAGCTTAAAGACTTTATCTCTCTTATAGTTGCTACAACACAGAGTAACCTTTGGGTACTATTACTTGCGTTTTATTGTACTTGAATAGCTTCTGAACTAATAGTGGCACATTTCTCTTGAAAAAAAATAAAAAGACGTAAAACTGCTGTTATTGAATACTTCTTGAAATAACTGAACATTAAACTTTCAAGTAAAGATTTCAAATATTAATCTATAACAAGAAGTACTAAGAGTACAAGTTACTCTGTCTGTTTACTTACAGCAATTCATCTAATTCATATCAAGTAAATAATAGATTGAGATCAATAAATTTTACAACTGGTCAAGTAACATCAACATGTAATTCTACCCTTTTAATTCTTTGTAAATACAAATATACTTATTCTTTTTTACTTTTGTACAACATTCAATTCCAAAACTTTGAATTAATGTTCTGTTGGTATTGTGTTGGTATTGTGTTCTAATCAAGATTGTATTTGTGATCAGGATATTTAATTGGTTACGTGTTATATTAAAATTTATTTACTATTTCTAATAATTTCCTTTTAAATTTCATACCATACCATAAAATCAAATACTGCTTCTATAAGATTTTAAAACCTGAACGACCAAAATAATCAGTCATGAACGATTTAACATTTTACTCGAACATTTTACGGTTTCTATGCAAATTAATCGGAATAAAAGGAAACTTTCAAAGTATCAATTATATTTACGTATTTTGCTGTATGAGTATGTTAGCTTGCTTTGCGTACGGAACATACCACGGAATGAAAAGTTTTAACGACTCACAAAATCTGTTCATGTTAATGGCTTACGGCTTCACACTAGTGATGTACGTAGTCCTGATTCTGAAACGCGATAAAATGCACGAAGTGATCAAAGTGCTTGGCGAATCGTTTTATTTCAAGGAAGAAAACGTTTTGATTGAAAAAACTGGCATTCAACGTAAAGAAACGAAACTATCAATGTTTCTGAATATAATCTATCTTGTAGGCATTGAATTGGCCGCTTGTTTAATGTTTGCTTATTCATTCTTTAAAATAGATAGATCTCTTGTGTTCGACGTAAAATTTCCAATTTTAGGAATACATTCAATTTCCGATCATATGTTTTACGTTGTGTTGAGTATGGAAATGGTATCGTGGCAGTTGATGGTGTTATTATGTTCTTTCTATATGTTTTTTCATATGGGAGTGTGCAATATTTTAAGTGGTCAGATAGAAATCATGTGCACAGTCTATAGAAATATTTATAAAACAGCTGTTGATAGAGGTGAAGGTAACACTTCAATACAACGTGAAATGGATTATATTTTTAAAGAAAACATACGTCATCATCAGGTTATACTGAAGTAAGTATAAATAAATTGAATAATTTTATTTCATACAAACCAGTACCGAGCGAGTTTTTTAGAAACAAAATGTATTACGTGATCCGATAAAGTAATGAAAACCCACTTTTCCTTTGAAAAACGTACATTGTGAAGACAAGCCCACACCAAATCATCTTCTATTACCGCCAAGGCATTTTTTGTGTTTGTTTTATCTTCAAAAATGTGTTTTCAGATATTTCATTTTTATTTTGTAGTTACAGACATTTCTTCAGCTAAACGTGCCTTTTTGTCTATCTTTTACGCCCTCTTTACGCTTATTTTAAACCTTCTGAACTATTTAATGGTTTTTCAGTGTCCACATTTTGTAATATATTTTGTTAATGTTAAAGTGTTTGGTGCATATGTCCTAAACCTTGTACAGTACTGCCGAAGGTGTCATCAACTCGACGATTCCTTGGACAAAATACCGCCTCATTCTGTTGTATGTGCTCTAAATCGGCCTACCCAAGAACCACAAATAAGATGCTAACCGAAAATGTTCCCATTAATTGTTTTAATTACATTCTTTACATTCTTGAGAAATCGGAGTCTTCAAGACCTGTAATTCAAGCTATAGAATTATAAAATGATTATTATACAATTTAACAAACTAGACAAAGATGACGTAATCTCTATTTCTCTCTCTCTCTCTCTCCCCCCCTCTCTCTCTCACTCAAAACAGTTTGTTTTTTAGGACAAAACAGTTTTTGTATTATTTAATAGCAATAAATAATAATTACTTTGATATAATTAATATATTCGTTTAGATTATGTAATAATGCATTGGGAAATATACTGATTTAAATGATAATTTGAATTTCTCAGTGTGCAAAGTACATTACGGAAAACATCCTCTACTTTTTTATGTTGGTTTGTTCAGGTTTTTCGCAGACTTCAATTCAATCTCTGGCTGGCTTTACACCGTGATGTACGTATTTGTCCAAATCGACATTTGTGCCGCAGTGTTGTTGACATATCAGGTATTGTTGTCTAACTAGATCTGCTATCATTCTATCTGTGATGGTATAAACGAACATGAAATATAAATACTAAGTACTTATCTAGTTTTTAGTCACTAGTAAAAGGTATGAAGTAAAAGGTTGGAGCAAGAACTTTTGTTTGTATCTTTTCATATTTTGCAAAGAATTGTATTATTCGCTTAAAGCCAACTCATGCACGGGTTATACTTGCATAAAGCTCTTCCACTCTACGCAATATTCAATACTAGAAAATTGTAACGATTGTTTTTGTTGTCATGGCAACGTAAATGTATTAATTTTTGTTGTGGACTAGTGTAATGCTTTTCTTATGGAAAATTAATAATTATAAACAGTTTATTTTTTCATTTGAGCTCTGTGTGAGTGAGAACGAAGGTTGGCACGGTTTGGGGGGAGTAGGCAGATAGGCTCAAGCGTTACCCCCGCCACGTTTTATTCCACTGACTTCGTGGGCTTGGAGATCTAGTGTACCATTATTTTTAAAATCATTAATTTTTAATGCGACTTATGTCCTTATGTTTTGTTTCAGAGTATTAAAACAGGCAATGGTCATTTAGTTTATTCAATAGTATTGATTTTCACAGTAAGTTTAACGACAATTTTGCAGTTGTGGGCTGGCGAAAGAGTTTTCTCACAGGTAATTTTTTTTTGATAAATAACTCCATTATCATCACACAAATAATTGATTTGATATACAGTACTAACAATGAATATTGTCAAGTTGTGTAATTTAACTTCTTTTTAAAAACGAGTAGAATGTTTTGCATTACCAAAACACGTCATTAGGCAAAGAGATCAACTTTCAAATCTTAGTGTAAGACCCACGATTTCCCCTACACAATTGGGATTGTAGTCATTCCCATTTCCTTTCACCATAATTTTAAAGTAACTTGTTAACCGAACGAAGCGAAGTCTCTTCTTAAACTCCACCGTTCGGCTTTGGCTTGAGTGTTTGTTTGTTTCTTACGCATTGAACATGTAAGATTTTTTTTCCATTTACTTCCGTTTGAAGATTGAGGCTTTTGATTTACAATATTGAGTGTATGCAGTTTTAGCCAATTCACTGACAAATTGTTTTGAAATTTGATACAAAAGGTACTTTGTAAGAAGCCCAAATGACTACGTGTAAGATTTTTCCCGTTTACTTCCATTTCAAGATGGTGGCATCTAATTTAACGATTACTACTGTATGCAGTTTTAATTAAACGCATTGACCAATTGTTTTTGAAATTTTATGCAAAGATACCTTGTTTAAAGCCAGGAATATACAAAAATTAAGATTCCTTCCCATTCACTTCCGTTTCAAGATAGCGAGCTCTGATTCAACGTTGAAAATGTAGTTCTAGATTATTTCCTATATCACTAGCTGCACAGCTAAACATACTATAATTTTGACAGCTCTATGGAGGAAAGGCATAAAATGTCCAATAAAGTCAATTCAGTCACATTTTTCGTAAACATTACGGTTACCGGTTAAATTGGCGGAAATGTTACGAGCGCTGTCGTGGAGCACTCTGTGTTAAGAACATACTGCGAAGTCTACTGTTCTTTGAACTACAAGTATACTCGGTCCTACAAAGATTTGCCTTTCCATACCACGTTTTCCCCTGTCATTCCTTGTGTGTCTATGTTATCTAAACGAAGGTGTTAGTGATAGGTTCAGCATTATGTACTTACACTAGTGCAAAGACTTACACTAACCAAATGACAACGGGTATTAACACTAGTGAACTCACATCTGACGTGACAAATCTGGTAACCTGCTTTGCCAATTCTTCTGCGGTGTAAATGAGAGTAGTGTGTGCTAGCTGTTCCGTCAGACTGGCTTCGAGTTGTAATGACACTAGTCCTTCCTCCAGCATCAAGCAAGCTGTTATAATATTGACTGGCTGGAGTATGTCATCGCCTAAACAACATAGGAACTGAGTTACACAACCTAGTTCCGCTTGCTGACACCTAAACAAGCACGCTACATTCCCGATATTCTCTCCCGGCTTTCATACATCCTAAGCCTGCGAACCTACTTCACAATTCTCCTATCAATCAATACACGCTACTGATTGGTTCGCAGTGCTCGCGTATCTCGTGTCTGATATACGGTAGATCATTACACTGCTGCATAGGCATTATTGCCAGTTTACCTCCTGTACACAATAGCTTCATCATGATTGTGGTGCGTTCTTTCTCTGATTTTAAAAATTGATTTCTAAGAAATTATAACCCCGCCATGATTTCGAATATAAATACAGGTTGAAAATCGTTGTTCGGCTGAAAATATAGGAGGACCACTCATCACAGAACAATTATAGGACAGAATACCAACAACCTGAACAACTCTACAAGACGCCACAACTTGCTCGTAAGAAATCCGGTCAACTTTAAAGAAGACACTTCTTACACAACATTCCGACAAGGAAGAGTGCCTCGCCAGTCCGTGGCCGACCTGATAATCCCTCATACTTCCACTACTTCTCCTGAAGACTACAAGTAGTGTACTCGTTGTCCTTCCACTATGTCTAAAAACGATTTTGAACCTGTTTTTAAACTAATAAATCCGGCAGAAGCCAATTGTAAAAATAGTGAAGAACGTAACAATGTTTTGTTTGTAATCTTTGAAAATGAACTTATTTATATATTTTTCCCCTTTTTTTGTGTCAGAAGGATTTTTAGTATAAAACTGATTTATTTATTTTTTTATTTTAATTGTTTTATTGCAGTTTAAAATTTGTTACAATGTGAGTATATTACAACATAATTTAAAATTTAATTGCTACAATAACAAATTTGCTTAACAAAACACATTATTTCCTTAGAGCAAAGAGATTCAATTCTCGATGTACGAGACATGTTGGTACGACAATGACAAACGTTTCAAAACATTAGTTGGTGTTGTTCTGGAATGCTCGAAACGGCCGATGCTGATCGCTGCAATTCCTATGGTGCCAGTCGTTTTGGCTTCATATCAACAGGTATAACTTTTTGTTTTTTTAAACATATTTATTGTCCTTAAAGTTTTAATGCAATCGTCTCCACGCTATGTAACTCTCTTGGTTACGTTACATAAAGTACATCACGTTTTAGTGAAACATAAAGTACTTGGAGGTCTTGTAAGGGAATTGAGAGCGAGGATACGATTATATTTAACCAAACGCCATTAGATTACAAACTCAACTTAAATGGTATCATGAATTTAAATCAATTATTATGTAAAATAAGAAAAGTCAAACCATGGAAATTTCTGACGAGTTCTAACTCTTTTAGAAACCAAAGAAAGTTCATTATATAAAAGTTTTGTTTTAAAATTCGCTCCCACCACGACTTCTGCGTGATGCGATTATCTGTATTTACAACGATTATTTTAAAACCAGTTATGAATATTTACTAAAAACACTTGTTTTTAATTTACAGATAATTGCAGCAGCGTTTTCATATTACAACCTTTTAGTAGCAATATCAGAAGATTAAATAGTGGATGTAGATAGAAACGTATTAGTACACTAATGGAAATGTAGAACGATCTATGTTCTTTCGATTTGCATTAAAAGAAAAATATAGTATTGTTGTTTTATTTATTAATATGCCTGTTTAATCGAATTAAGAGAAGTCTTTGTTTCAACTCAACCGTTCTGCATTTGGTTCGAGTGTTTGTTTGATTGTTATGCAGTTTTGGCCCAACGCAGTCACCGATTGTTTTGAACTTTGGTTCTAAGATACGTAGTATAAAGCCCGAAAGACGTATTAAAAAGTTCCGTTTCAAGATGGCGAGCTCTGATTTAACTATAAGAGTGTAATTTCTGGATATTTTCTGTAAAATTGGCTGAACTGCAAGACCTATAATTTTGTCTACTTCATATAAAAAGAGCATACAGTTTTCGATAATATTGTTTCATTAATATTTTTTGTAAATAATACTAGCGTAAATAATAGTGTAAATATGACACAATATTTATTTACAATATTTAGTTACCGGTTGAATTAGCTCTGTTTATTAATTAAAAATATTTTGCAAGGTCTACTGTTCTTTTAACTACTATCGATATTTTTATGACCAGAAAGTATCATTCCATTTCTCCTGTTGTCTTACTTCTTTACGTATTTCCATTGAAAAATAAGGTATGGGCGTTAATTGGCTATTGATGTTCACTGAAGTAGGCCATAGTGAACAATGGCTCTCAATATTACAAAGTCCTCTATGAACAAATTTTTCTTAAGTCTCTTTTTGTAAAATTTTTTGCTCCACTTAATTATAATTCATTGTAGGCTTACTGAGTTCTTTTTACTCAATCAGTTAGTAACTTTCCTCTCTTGAAAGATCGAAGACCAGGTTTGTAGTTAAATAAACCAACTGTAGGCAGTTTTAGAATTTATATTCCCCCTACTTCTTTATGTAATTACCTTCTTGTAACTCCAAATAAATATATATATATGTATATATATAGGCCTATACATATGGGCATATACGAGACGTGGTAATTAAATAACCGGACTGGTGCTACAAAACATTTTACTTATCACAAATTACATTACAAAGTTTATCCTTTAAAATGTACTCTCATTTCGGATGCCTCCATACGAATATTCCATTGTTCGCAATGCTGCAGCAAAGCAGTGCTAGAAGGGCTTCTGTCAGATTGTTTACTACCTCCGTCTCTTTTGCTTTCACCGCTTCCACACTGTGAACTATTCTCCCCTCAAGCTCCGATTTGACCTTATTAAATAAAAAAGTCTCAGGGGCCAGGTCAGGCGAGTATGGTGGGTGGCCCAACAAGATGATGCCGAATTCTCAAAGAACGCCTTCACAGACAAGGCGGAATGGCAAGGCGCATTGCTTGTTGAAGCATCCAGGAATTGCTCTTTTACAAGTCAGGCCTTCGTCTTCTTACTCGTTAACGAAGGACAGTTCCTCTGTTCAGCAAGAGCTTGGACGCTCAGACGACTAGTTTCGTGGATAAATTTATCACTTTTCTGGATGTTGTCCGTTCTCTATGTCAAGGGTCGTTCACGGTCGTTTTACGTCCTTCCTTAAACCTTTTAAACCTCTCAAAAACTTGTGCGTGCATAAAACACGTACTTACGTACAGTTCCTTTAACACGGCGTTGAGCTTCCGCAGGAGGTTTTCCCAGTTTCACAAGAAACTTGAGGTTCACTCTTTACTCCATCTGACCACTTTGCATTTTTTTTGACGTGTCTTTAGCGCAGGTTCTTAAGGGTCGGTTGCTACAGCGAGACTGAGCGATGTACAACTATGTACATCGAGCTCAGGACAGGGAAAGCATCAACAGGCACAGACATGTTCAAGCCTGCCGTGTTTGCCGCTAGCAGCACCATTCCGGTTATTTAATTGTCACATTATATATATTATTATTATTATTATTATTTGCGTATAGACCCTGTTGAATCACGCAAAGCACTCCGACTCATGTCTTGTTCTTTCTAATCCTCCACACCTCCCTCATTCTGTCCCCATGTATCCTCTCCGCTCCTCCATCCATTATACCCCTGCTCTCTTTGGGATTTCATTCTCTGGGACCTTCCAACCGAGCATCTTTCTACTGTATGCGTGCCTGTCTTCAACGTCTGTTGAGTCTATTTCTGCGTCATGTACGTCTATTCTGACTTGTGCGATCCACGACGTTGTTGATTTGACTCATTGTATATACTTAAGGATTCTGTTGGCAAGTCTCGTTGTTGGGAGTCTACTGATGTGTCCATAGAACTGAAGCCTCCTTCTTCTGATATCTGCTGCCAGGTTCGATATCTTCTCTGTGGTCTTCCGGGAGTGCAACCTGTATCCATCTTCTGTTAATCTCGGGCCAAGGATCTTCCTCAAGATTTTGCGTTCTTCCTTCAAAATACCCTCCATGATAGCTTTTGTGTGGAGGGCTAGTTTATATATATATATATATATATATATAATTGCTATTCCAATTGCTCATTTTCCAATCGATTTTCGTTAGCAAGCTACAAACACTAATGGCCGAATCCTTGCACGGTCAAAATTAAAAACAAACCTATACTGTTTGTTTTTGACTTGCACACTGACCCGGGCTCGATTCAGTGTTCATTGCCTCTCAATAACAATAAAATAATTTTATTTCAAAGTCAGGAATTTCGAAATATTATTTTTTTTTAATATTATTTATTATATTTTTCCTTTTTTACTTGCGAAAAACCAAAGAAATTATAATCGTACAAAATTAGAATTAAATTTAACAATAACAAAAGCTTAGGCACTAAATAAAATAAATGATACATACATACACTTTAAACAAATAAAATACACAAAAATAAATATATACATAAAACTGGTTTGTAATAATATATATTTAAAACATAGCAAAATATACAAAATATGTTATAGCCTTACAATAAGTTTTTTGTTGTTATTTTAAGGCGAAAAACACATTGAGGTTATTATCGCCTCCCTCAATGTAAGTGTGAGTGTAAAGTGTTAAAGTCGTAAGTGTAGTAGTGTTGTAAGTGTAAGTGTGTTTTAGACTCGGGTACCGCGAGGGACATCTAAATCCTCTCAATAGGTGCAGCTAGTCTGCACCCCCGTGCGGTGACTTTACAATAAGAACAAAAAAGTAAAGTAAAAAAAAGATAAACATACCTAGAACTAGATAAGAAGTACATCTTCAAAAAAATAAAAACAAACAAACATAATAATAAGTTTTTTGCAGGGCTGTAAGGAGACTTTTATAACAATAACAATTATATAAATTAAACGTTATTTAAAACATCCAGAAGATGAAGGAATTTTAGAGTCCGGTCAATAGCCGAGGCTTTATCTCTCAAAATCGTCTGCAAACAATTTGCCAAACCACATACACGTCATATATTCCTATAAACTGTCACAATCGAACAATATAAAACTTTCCGTGATTCCCGCGTCCCATCAGAAAACCGTGTGTTAGCAAGGAATGTCCGACCCGAAGACCGATAACTAATATATATATATCGGTATAATATTACACCAAAGAGGGGTACACTGTGCCTAGGTTATTCTTACCTATCAAGATCTTCTGTATATCGGCATATTAATACACCAAAGGGGGGTACACTAATTATTCTTACCCTACAATATATCTATATATATATATATATATATATATATATATATATATATATATATATATTACACACACATATATATATATATATATATATATATATATATATATATATATATATATATATCGGTATATCATGTACCTTATAGGGGCACACTGTGCCTAGGTTACTCTTACCTATCAAGATCTTCTGTATATCGGCATATTAATACACCAAAGGGGGTACACTAATTATTCTTACCCTACAAGATATCTAATATATATATATATATATATATATATATATATATTTTACACATATATATATATATATATATATATATATATATATATATATATATATATATATATATATATATCATATATATACTTATAGGGGCACACTGTGCCTAGGTTACTCTTACCTATCAAGATCAACTATATATATATATATATATATATATATATATATATATATATCGGTATATTATTACACCAAAGAGGGATACACTGTGCCTAGGTTATTCTTACCTATCAAGATCTACTATATATTGGCATATTAGAACGTCTAAGGGCTTATACTGTGCGTAAGTTATTCTTACCCGGATTTCTTACAGGATTCTTACAAGTTATTAGTTTCGGATTTATTTATTGAAAGCTGTATTAAAAATTATAAGACTAATGTAATTTTAACACAGCGATAACATTTCCTCTTTATATTATTTGACAATTCGGGAAGCATATTACGAAACGCATTAAACAAAATTTATAAATTAGTTTCCTATGATGGAACACATAAAGTGTTCATATATTGCCGATATATTGCCAAGTGTTTTTGACAATACATTAATTTTACTTATTATGTAGAATATTATTATAATAAAAAACCCGCAGGGGTGCAGACGAGCTGCTACACCTATTGAGAGCATTTAGACATCCCTCGCGGTACCCGAGTATAACACACACTTACACCTACAACACTACACTTACGACTTTAACACTTTACACTCACATTTACCTTTAGGGAGGCGATAATAGCCTCAATGTGCTTTTCGCCTTAAAATTTAAAAAAAATATGTATAATAAAAGTAATGTGAAGTTATTAAAGATAGCAATAATCATAAATTAGTCACCTGGAGTATAGTCTACAGGACAACCCTCTGTTTCAAAACAATCACTAAAATCCATTTTAATTAACGATCAATTTAATTCCACGAAATATTTAATTATACAGATTATACTACATTATCTGTATAAAGATTATCTGTACAGATTATTGTACAAAGTGTTGCATCCATAAAATTCTAATTGTCCCAAAGTTTATTTTTCTTGTAATCATATTGTTTATTAAAATTACAAAAGGCGTTTAAGAAACACAAATTTCAAACGATAATCAGTAAAGTAGAAGTAAATTGATTTGAAATTTTTAAAATAAAAATAGTAATGTTTTATTATAAAACAACAACCTAAGTAAACTTTAGCCCCTTTGACATATTAATATGCCGATATATAGTAGAGCTTTTGAACAGTAAGAATAACCCAGGCACAGTGTATCAACTTTGACGTATTAATATGCCAAGTAGAGCTTTTGACCAGTAAGAATAACACAGGCACATTGTACCAATTTTGACGTATTAATATGCCGATATATAGTAGAATTTTAGGTAGGCAACTTTGAGGTATTAATATGCCGATATTTAGTAGAGCTTTAGAACCGTAAGAATAATACAGGCACATTGTACCAACTTTGACGTATTAATATGCCGATATTTAGTAGAGTTTTAGAACCGTAAGAATAACACAGGAACATTGTACCAACTTTGACGTATTAATATGCCGATATTTAGTAGAGCTTTAGAACCGTAAGAATAATACAGGCACATTGTACCAACTTTGACGTATTAATATGCCGATATTTAGTAGAGTTTTAGAACCGTAAGAATAACACAGGCACATTGTACCAACTTTGACGTATAAATATGCCGATATATAGTAGACCTTTTGAACCGTAAGAATAACCCAGGCACATTGTACCAACTTTGACGTATTAATATGCCGATATATAGTAGAGCTTTTGAACAGTAAGAATAACTCGGGCATAGTGTACCAACTTTGATGTAGTAATATGCCAATATATAGTAGATATTTTTGAAGATGAGAATAACCTAGGCACAGTGTACCCCCTTGACGTTCTAATATGCCAATATAGTAGATATATTATATGGAATAATATAATATACGACATAGTATAATATATTATTCTTAGTGAAATAATAATAATCTAATTCATATTATATTTCTGAAAGTTTGTGTGTTTGTTTGTTTGTTATTCAATCACGCTTTAACCACTGGACCAATTGAGATGAAACTTGGTACGTATATGGTTTAAGTATCAGAAATACATATAGGCCTATTCCCGTTTTACAAAACGTCATTATACTACTTACCCAGCCCAAAATAATTATCAGTTTTTAGTTTTGTAACATCTGTTAACTATAGTTAGGTTTAATTACTGTTTACTGAACATGAGATTTAGGCACCTGAGATGGACATAGATCTAATCCAATTTTACAAATCTTAATCTATGTTTTATTTATTGCAAAATTATTGTTTTTAATGTTACACATTTTCATCTAATAATCATAATCTGGTATTTTTCATTTAAGACTATTCAATGTTTTTAAAGCAGAGTGCAGAATATATATATTATATACAATTTTATTAGGATACTTTAGTTGTACGGTAGTATATATATTTGTGTAATTACATTATATGAAAAAATGGTAAATATGCAGTGCAGCATCTATTGGAGTTTTCGATATTTTTCTTACTAAAATGCTTTATTATGTACCCAAAAGCAAAAATCCAAAATATGAAAGCAGGAGAAGTACGATAAAAATCGAAAATAAAAGTGACCAACATAACCTCAAAATTGCTAACGGCGAAAATCGGTACCGTGTTGTGCTGATTTTAGACGTATTTTTATTGTTTTACTGATCTACAGATCAGTAAAACAATAAAAATACGTCTAACACGGGTTTGGGTGATAGGAAACCCATTTTTTAAAAGAATAGTGCATAACCTAAGTGACACGGTTGTTAGGCCTAACACGGTGATGCGTGAAAAAACCTTTATATTTTTTTAAAGATTATTTGGCTACATATCCTAACTGTCACGGTTGTTAGGCCAAACACGGTGATGCGTAAAAAAACCTTTATATTTTTTTAAAGAATACTGCATATCCTAACTGACACGGTTGTTAGGCCTATCACGGTGATGTTAAAAAAACCTTTAAATTTTTTAAAAGAATACTAAGTATATTAACTGACACGGTTATTAGGCCTAACACGGTGATGTGTAAAAAAACTTTTATATTTTTTTAAAGAATACTACATATCCTAACTGATATGATTGTTGGACCTATCATTGTGATGTGTGAAAAAAACCTTTATTTTTTTAAAGAGTATCCAAACCTTAACTGACACGGTTGTTAGGCCTAACATAGTGATGCGTGATAAATCTTTATATTTTTTTAAAGAATACTCCATAAGCTAACTAACATATTTGTTAGGCCTAACACGGTGATGCATTAAAAGAACCTTTATTTATTTTTTTCAAAAGAGTACTCCATAACCTAACTGACACGGTTGTTGGGCCTAATACGGTTATGCATGGAAAAAACTTTATATTTTTTTTAAAGAGTACTCCATAACTTAACTAACACGGTGATGCGTGAAAAAACCTTTATATTTTTTTAAAGAGTACTACATATCCTGACACGGTTGTTGGACCTATCACGGTGATGCGTCAAAAAACCTTTATATTTTTTTAAAAATACTAGGCTACATATCCTGACACGGGTGTTAGGCTTAACATAGTGATGCGTGAAAAATCTTTATATTTTTTTACAGAATACTCCATTAGCAAACTAATATGGTTGTTAGGCCTAACACGGTGAAGCATTAATAAAACCTTTATTTATTTTTTTAAAAAGAGTACTCCAAACTTAATTGACACGGTTGTTGGGTTAAACGATGATGCAGGAAAAAAATTAATTTTTTTTAAAGAGTACTCCAAAACTTATCTAACACGGTTGTTGGTCCTAACACGGTAATGCATGATCTTTAATGTATATTATGATTGCGGGCAAAGCAGTGACGGGTAACAGCTAATCATATTATATTTCTGAAAGTTTGGTTTTGTTTATTTGTTTGTTATTCAAATAAACTTTAACTACTGTACCAAATGAGATTACATTTGGTGTGAACACGTTTTAGGTATCTGAGATAAACACAATACTATTCCAGTTTAATTGTATAATAATGACTTTTTAATAATACTGTATTTTATTAAAATATGACATGACCCTGTTTTAGCGTATCGAGTAGCAAAAATTTATATGTCTTTGCCGAAAACCATAAATCATATAATATTGTATATAGCAATATATTAAAATGAACAGACCTATTCTGATTTTGAAAATTGACTATAAATTTTATTGCTTACATTATAATTGCAGGCAAAGCCGCAACGGGTAACAGCTAGTATATAATAATATAGCATAGTGTAATCCCCCTTTGATATATTAAAAAGCCGACATATAGTAGATATCTTGGCTGGAGGACGTAAGAATAACATAATCATGTATAAGTATACTGAATACTTCTTCTAGTAACTCAACATAAAGTTTTCAAGTAAAGATTTCAAATATTAATATAGTAAAATGAACTGGGGATAAAAGTTCTAGAATGCTTTGTTTGTTGACTTATGACTTCATGTAGTCTTTCTGCAATTTAGGTAATTTCTATCAATACAGTTTCTTTAATATTAGATTGAGAACAATAATTTGTGTAACCGATAAAATAACACAAAATTGTTGTTACGTGTCATCAAACAGGTAATTCTAACTTATCCTTTCTTTGTAAATAACAAAATACTATGTTTCTTTTTTACCTCTGTACAACATTCAATTCCAAAACTTTGGGATTTACATGTTGGTATTGTGTTCGAATCGGGATTGTATCAGGATATTTAATTGATTACGTGTTATATTACAACTTATTTACTATTTCTAATAATTTCCTTTTAAATTTCATACCATACCATAAAATCAAATACATTTCTATAATATTTCAAAACCTGAGCAATTAAAAAAAAATTAGTCATGAACGACTTAAAATTTTACTCTAAATTTTTACGGTTTCAATGCAAATTAATCGGGATAAAAGCAAACTTTCAAAGTATCAATTATATTTACGTATTTTGCTGTATGAGTATGTTAGCTTGCTTTGCGTACGGAACTTACCACGGCATGAAAAGTGCTAACGACTCACAAAGTCTGTTCATGTTATTCTCTTACGGCTACTCACTAGTGATGTACGTAGTCCTGATTTTGAAACGTGATAAGATGCACGAAGTGATCAAAGTGCTTGGCGAATTGTTTTATTTCAAAGAAGAAAACGTGTTGATTGAAAAAACTGGCATTCAACGTAAAGAAACGAAACTATCAATGTTTCTGAACATAAGCTATTTTGTAGGCATCGAGTTGACTGTTTTTTTAATGTTTGCTTATTCACTTTTAAAAAAAGAAAGATCTCTTGTGGTTGACGTGAAATTTCCAATTTTAGGAATACATTCAATTTCCGATCATATGTTTTACATTGTGTTGATTATGGAAATGGTATCGTGCCAGTTTATGGTGTTATTAAATTTTTTCAATATGTTTTTTCAAATGGGAGTTTGCAATATTTTAAGAGGTCAGATAGAAATCATGTGCACAGTCTATAGAAATATTTATAAAACAGCTGTTGATAGAGGTGAAGGTAACACTTCAATACAACGTGAAATAAATTTTATTTTTAAAGAAAACATACGTCATCACCAGGTTATACTGAAGTAAGTATAAATAAATTGAATAATTTTATTTCATACAAACCAGTAGCAAGTGAGTTTTTTTAGAAAAAAAGAAACAAAATGTATTACGTGATCCGGTAAGCCAATGAAAACCCACTCTCGTATTACCGCCAAGGCATTTTTTGTGTTTGTTTTATCTTCAAATATGTGTTTTCAGATATTTTATTTTTGTTTCGTAGTTACAGAAAATTCTTCAGCTAAAAGTGCTTTTTTGTCTATCTTTTACGCCCTCTTTACGCTTATTTTAAACTTTCTGAACTATTTAATGGTTTTTCAATGGTCCACATTTTGCAGTATATTTTGTTAATGTTAACGTGTTAGGTGCATATGTGCTAAACCTTGTACAATACTGCCGAAGGTGTCATCAACTCGACGATTCCTTGGACAAAATACCGCCTCATCCTATTGTTGTATGTGCTCTAAATCAGCCTACCCAAGAACCTCAAATAAGATGCTTACCGAAAATGTTCCCATTAATTGTTTTAATTCTGTGCCTTCACTTTCTTAAGGTGTCACATATATAATCGTTAGAACCTGTAACTCAAACTCAAGAATTATAAAATAATTTTAATAGGGAGACGAAGATTATATATATATATATATATATATATATATATATATATATATATATATAGGTACTGATTTAGAAAGACTTTCAAAATAGACAAACGAGGTATGTTGTTGATTGAAACAACTTTCTTCGCTTTAATGAGTAAGTACTCTTTTCAGCATCATCGAGGTTATATTATAAGATTTGGACATTCTAATTTGAATGCAACTTGTTCGAAGTCGAATGTATATAATATATAGGCTTATTATTGACACAATATTTTTTTATATGCACTCCAAAATAATCAAGAGTTTAGTGATTATTAATTATTTAGTGATTAATCATGCTTTCATTAACATATATTTTATGCTTACAAATTATTACATTACTAAAACAGGTTAACTTTCGTGGGCCTAACCGCCCATTATGTGACATGTTTTCACATTGTGGAAATATACAGATTTTATCAAAAATTTGAATTTCTTAAGCATATACTTTTTTATGTTGGTTTGTTCAGATTTTTCGCAGACTTCAATTCAATCTCTGGCTGGCTTTACACCGTGATGTATGTGTTTGTCCAAGTCGTCATATGTGCCACAGTGTTGTTGACACATCAGGTAATGTTGCCTAACTAGATCTGCAATCATAAATACTAAGTACTTATCTAGACTTTAGTCACTAGTAAAAGGTGATGCTTGGACCAAGAACTTTTGTTTGTATCGTTTCATATTTTGCAAAGAATTGTATTATTCGCTTAAAGCAAACTCTTGCACTGGTTATACTTGCATAAAGCTCTTCCACTCTATGCAATATTCAATATTAGAAAATTGTAACGATTGTTTTTGGAAAGTTGTCATGGTAACAAAAATTTATTAATTTTATTGTGGAATAATAAAATTAATTTTATTTTATCCCTATTCGCGGTGACCCGTTCCAACTCGTTTTCAGTAGACTTTGTACTGTGCATGGTTATGATTGAAATTCAAATAAAAATATAATTTCTTTTAAATAACAAAGTCTTGTATATCATTTTTTTCAGAACAAACAAATTTATTGATTGTAAACAAAAAAAACACAAACAAAAATTTAAGACAGTTATTACTTTTTGAATAGTAAAAAACACTGTTCCCATATTAAAAATATCAAATTTGAATACCTTACAAAATTTTCTAAAAATATTCAAAACTTTTCAAAAGTATTTGAAAATGAAATGGAATATACAAAAATATATTTGTTTATAAGTTTTTATGTTACAATCCAAAAACAAACCTTGTTACACATTTCTGAAAATCACCAACGAACATTCAGTTGTGTATAATAGTATGTAAACTGAATCAGATATACATATTTTGTATACTCGTTTAAAGAAAAGGAACTATTGAATAACAATATATATCATAAGTAACACATTTCATTTAAAAGTAATTAAAAATAAATATTCAAAATAGAGATTTTTTCGCAGTAAACATAACCTAAATCCTGTTTAGTTTAGCTGTTAGTCAGTATTATCACATATATTTATATACAAATTAACTTGAATTTCACACTCTAAATTAATTGTAGCCTAAAAACAATTTGTAAACAATTACAAAACTATAAAACAACATAAATATCAAAACTATGACAACTAACGGCTACTAGCAAGCACGCCTGACAATGGCGGAGAGATACCTCCTCAGTTTCCTTGGACTTCTGTAATTTCTTCATTACTTATTTCACTTATAGACCACAGATTACAAAGTCATAGATACAGAACTATATCTGTAGATTAAAATGTTCAACAGATAAATTAAAGAGAAAGGTTCAATTTTTAAAACGATACACACCGCAGTTTTATTGAAAGTTGTTTACTTGGTCAAATAAATAGGCAAAATGGCAAATGCTTTGCAAGCAAGGTAAGCACTTGAAATTAGTGTGTTTCTTTATGAAGTTATTGTAACAATTTATATAGACATTTTATAAATCTAAAACACAATAAATAAAGCTTAGAACTCCTACTTTTGAATAGTATTTATTTAATTAAGTTTGGAACAGGATAAAAGTGTTAAAACAGTGTGATAAAAGCCCAGTGTTTTCAAGCGGGTTATAACCTCCTTGACAGTTATAGGGTTTAATGCATTTCTTGTGAAAAATTAATCATTTTTCATTTGATCTCTGCGTGAGTGAAAAAGAAGGTTGGCACAGTGTGGGGAGTAGGCAGATAGTGTCAAGCGTTACTCCCATCCCTTTTTATACCTCTGGGTTCGTAGGCTTGGAGATCTAGTGTACCATTATTTTTAAAATTATCTATTTTTTAATGTGACTTATGTCCTTATGTTTTGTTTCAGAGTATTAAAACAAACAATGGTCGTTTACTTTATTCAGTAGTGTTGTTTTTCGCAGTATGTGGATCGACAATTTTGCAGTTGTGGGCTGGCGAAAGAGTTTTCTCACAGGTAATTTCGTTTTGATAAATAACTCCATTATCATTACACAAATAATTGGTTTATTTATACTGTACTAAAAATGGATATTGTCAAGTAATGTAATTTAACTTTTTTTAAGGACGAGTAGAATGTATTAACAAATTTAGAGTGTATTAACAAATTTGACAAAGAGATCCACTTTCACTCCCTTGACAAATCTGTGTAAGGCCCGCAATGTCTATTATTTCACAATTCTTCAATACCTGAAGACTGAAGACTCGCTCTTTACTTCTAGATCGAACAAAATGTGTCACAAACTCGAATTGTCCTGAAGATCTGTCCTGAAGATCGTAAATTGTTCGTCCACGAGTTTTCTTGCAAGTTATTGATCCGAGAAGGGATAACGCCTTAGTCACAGAAAAATGAATAAGTTTGGCAGTTCAGCAGACACCGCTGTCGTCATCACAGCTCCGCTAGGACCAACCGCGTAATCCATTCAGCTTTTCTTCCTCTGTTTTAGAGGCAGAAGTAGGCGTTTTGTTATCTGAATGCAGCATTTTGCATCGAAGGTGTTAGTGATAGGTTCAGCATTATGTACATACACTAGTGCAAAGACTTGCACTAACCAAATGACAACGGGCTTTTACACTAGTGAACTCAGATCTGACAATGTGATAACCTGCTTTGCCAATTCTTCTGCGGTGTAAATGAGAGTAGTGTGTAGAGTAGCTGTTCCGTCAGACTGGCTTCGAGTTGTAACGACACTCTAGTCCTTCCTCCAGCATCAAGCAAGCTGTTATACTATTGACTGGCTGGAGTATGTCATCGCCTAAACAACATAGGAACTGCGTTACACAACCTAGTTCCGCTTGCTGACACCTAAACAAACATGGTACATTCCTGAACTTCTCTCCCGGCTTTCATACATCCTAAGCCTGCGAACCTAATTCACAATTCTCGAGTCCCCGCAGGGGGGCTGCAGACTAGCTGCACCTATTGAGAGGATTGAGACGTCCCTCGCGGTACCACATTCTAACACACACATTTACAACACAGTTACGACTTTAACACTTTACACTCACACATTTAGGGAGGCGATAAACTACTCTACAAGACTCGGAGTAAAATCTGACCAACTTTATAAAAGAAACGAACGTCTTAGTCACCTTTCCGAACGAAATGCCTCGCCAGCCCGTGGCTGACCAGATAAACGCTCGAATTTCTACTATTTTTTCGGAGTAAAATCTGACCAACTTTATAAAAGACACGAACGTCTTAGTCACCTTTCCGAACGGAATGCCTCGCCAGCCTGTGGCTGACCAGATAAACGCTCGAATTTCTACTATTTTTTCGGAGTATCCTCGCCAGCCCGTGGCTGACCAGATAAACGCTCGAATTTCTACTATTTTTTCGGAGTAAAATCTGACCAACTTTATAAAAGACACGAACGTCTTAGTCACCTTTCCGAACGGAATGCCTCGCCAGCCTGTGGCTGACCAGATAAACGCTCGAATTTCTACTATTTTTTCGGAGTATCCTCGCCAGCCCGTGGCTGACCAGATAAACGCTCGAATTTCTACTATTTTTTCGGAGTAAAATCTGACCAACTTTATAAAAGAAACGAACGTCTTAGTCACCTTTCCGAACGAAATGCCTCGCCAGCCCGTGGCTGACCAGATAAACGCTCGAATTTCTACTATTTTTTCGGAGTAAAATCTGACCAACTTTATAAAAGAAACGAACGTCTTAGTCACCTTTCCGAACGGAATGCCTCGCCAGCCCGTGGCTGACCAGATAAACGCTCGAATTTCTACTATTTTTTCGGAGTAAAATCTGACCAACTTTATAAAAGAAACGAACGTCTTAGTCACCTTTCCGAACGGAATGCCTCGCCAGCCCGTGGCTGACCAGATAAACGCTCGAATTTCTACTATTTTTTCCGGAGACTAGAAGTAGTGTAGCCCATTTGTTGTTCTTTCACTATGTCTAAAAACGATCTTGGACCTGTATTTAAACTGGAATTTAAGGCGGGAACTATAAATCCTGCAAAAACCAAATTGCAAATCTAGCGAAGAACTTAAGACTACTTATATGTTTGTTATGCTTAAAACGATCCTTTCCAATGTGTTTGATGGGTTTTTAGTATAAACTGTGATTTATTTATTTGTTTATTGTTTTATTTTAATTGTTTTGTTGTAAGTATACACTTTTTACATTTAAAGTAGATTATAACTAAATGTATTATCTAAATAACAGTAAAAATACTGCTTTTAAAAACATATTATTTCATTATTTCCTTAGAGCAAAGAGATTCAATTCTCGTTGTACGAAACATTGTGGTACGACAATGACAAACGTTTCAAAACATCAGTTGGTATTGTTCTGGAATGCTCGAAACGGCCGATGCTTATCGCTGCAATTCCTATGGTGCCAGTCATTTTGGCTACAATTCAACAGGTAAAACTCTGATTTTTGAAACATATAAGGTATTTAGTGTTCTGGAGGTTTCCATTAAAATTGTCTCCACACTGTCGCTCTCGTGAAGTGTCACCTAGAGAACCTGCAAAGGAATTAAGAGTGAACACAAATTGATACCTTACCAGATGCTACTAGATAACAAATTCAACCTAAATGGTATCATCAATTTAAATCATTTAATCACTTATTAAAAAATCAAACAAAGGATATTGCTGACGAGACCTCACTGCATACCTGTGTACAAAGAAATTCTATTTGAAGTTAAAAGTTTACAAGAACAAGCCCTTAATGTGACGTATTGTGGAAATCAACTTTTTAGCCAGAAGGGTTATTATAGAGTAAAGAGTGTTGAACACACTCGGCTGTGAAGCAGCCCTTGTGCTAGAATCTGTCTTTCTCTGGTAATTCTCAGGAAAAGCGGCAGTTCCAAATAAGCTTGCTGACTGGTTGGAATCCTCGGTTGAATTCCTGGTAGAAGGACTACCTGGTTTGCTTATATTTAATTTAGGACTGTTTTCGAAGCTTTAAATTTTATTTTGTTAATATGTAATAAGTTTGCAATTTTTCTAAATTTTGCAGCAAATTTGGTTCAGTTAATTTCAGCCGCTCGGACTGCTCTCGATCTAGGAACTCGAGACATCTTCCAAAAAGGATAAATCTGATTCTGCCCTTGTTTAATCTTGGTCCCCTTTCGAGTTCCAGGCTGTCAAAGTTACCAAAAAACCTATAGATTAGCTCTCTTATTATTATTGTGAAAAAAACATCAGCTGTAAAGACGGGCTCGAAATAACGTTTTTTCATCACTGCTGCTAAAGTCAGAGTCAAGATTGTTTAAGTGACTAAATACTTTGCTTACAATCTTCCGAGCACTTTTTACGACTATTTTTTCATTTTTTTTTTGTATGGGAATTTTGCTCTTAATTTTGTCCACACAGTCAACGATATTTTCATCTGATATTACCTCAATTCCCAGTCAATCAAGTAGGTTTTTTCTGAGCTCCGACGGAATCAAAGTACTGTTTCCATTAGCCGCTTGATCTTCGAAGTTTCTGCTTATAGCTGTATATGTATAACAGGCCTGTTGATATATTTATACATTGTGACATCTGTCTCAATGCCAATATTCCAAATAGTGTCACTTTAACAGTCTCTATTAACTTGATAGCCTAACTCATTTGCTATGTTCATATCGCTGGACACGTTAATTTCGGTATTTATGTGTCACATCCTGTTTAATACACGTCTAACCGAACCTTTGGTGTTACGTGACGCAGTTGGCGTTCAAGTTCTTTCTATTTTCGGAGAATAATACTGCATCATCGGCATAACATTCAATCCAAACTTTGTTGATCGATTTCTTGTCGCCTTCCATTTTAGTCTTAATAAATAACGATTTTTGCAGAACAAGACGATCCAGAGCTCAGTATATTAAATTAATGGTTTTTACTCAAACAAGAGAAACGTTTCAGAATATCTGTGTGCATAGTTTTGGAATGTTCCAAACGCTGAATGGTTTTTACTCAAACAAGAGAAACGTTTCAGAATATCTGTGTGCATAGTTTTGGAATGTTCCAAACGTTCAGCGGAGAATTTGATTTCTATTAGACACATCGTCTAAACAGACGCACAGGACATGTGGTGTCCCTTCCGTATGCCATCCTTAATTAATATTGTTTAACTGAATAACACCGTGTATGGACTGATCTATCCATAACAGTCCAGAAGCTTAGTTTAACCTGACCAGTTTATCTTATCAGCCACATGCCTAGGAAAATTGCCACCCGGAAACATTTTTTCAACGCTTATCTTCTACTCTCCTCCCCCATATTGCAAATATTGCGAAATAATTTCAACGGCGTTATTTCGTTAGAAAAATTGTAAAGGTAACATTTTGCATTCATTAATAATCAATTAAAATTTGATCGAGCTTCCTTGATAAATTTTATAAGAAAATGTCAATCAAAATTGTAATCATTGAATCAAATATTTGGCATGCTTCGTTTAACGTAATTTGCGATCTGTATGATTCCGGGAATAAAAATTAGAGTCGATTAATTTTAAAGTTGCCTTAAAGTTAAATCTTTCGATGTTAACTGCACTAAAACCTACGTTTAGAACTCGTGAACGTATCACGTTTTAAAACAAATCAAGCATTTTGAGTGTCCGCCATTTTGTTTCATATATTTATATGATAGTTTAAGATTGTTTAAAAGCTTGACTTAGCTCAATATAATTTTTAAAAAATCATTGAATGCGTCAACCCGTTTCTCAGTGAAAACGGCCGAAGTAAGCCTTTTACACCCTATTGGATAACAGTTCTCGTTATATTTTGTAGTCATGGAAACTAGTAACTTCATTTTGAGTACACAACTGAAACCGACTCGAGTGAAAGTGTAAGTTCCGTTATGAATACCTAATTACTTCCGTTCTAGTCGGCAAGGAAAGTGAATAAGAAACATAAAGTAATTTTACAATTTAAATAAACATTATTTTATAGATCTAGCAGTGAAATCACATTTTCAAATTAAATATAAAAAATCTTTTTCATAAAATGGTATGTAAATATTATGTTTTAAATTTGCTACCATCACGCTGTGTTAGGCTATTATCTGTATTTACTACGATTATTTTTAAAGCCAGTTATGAATATTTACTAAAAACATTTGTTTATAATTTACAGGTATTTGGAGCGGCGTTTTCATATTACAACCTTTTAGTAGCATTATCAGAAGATTAGGTTTTAAATGTTTATAGAATCTTATTACTACATTGATGGAGATGTGGAACGATTTATGTTCTTTCGATTGGCATTAAAAGAAAAATACAGTATTGTTGTTTTAGTTATTAATATGCCTTGTTGATCGAACGAAGCGAAGTCTTTGTTTCAACTGAATCATTCTGCATTTGGTTTGTGTGCTTGTTTAATTGTTACAAAGTTTTGGCATAACGCAGTCACCGATTGTTTTGAACCTTGGTACAATGGTACCTTGTATAAATCCCGAATGATATATTTGCAAGATTTTTTCCATTTTATCCGTTTCAAGATAGCCTTCTCTGATTTACGACGAGTGTACGCTGTTTTGACCAAACGCGTTTTGAAAGATTGTTTTGAAATTTGATGGATTGTACCTTTTATAGCCCGAATAACACATGTATGAGATTTTTCCCATTCACCTCCGTTTCAATATGACTGTCTCTGGTTTACAACAACGACGATTTATGTACTTTTAGACAAACGCATTTAACGATTTTCTCAACATTTTTTATAAAGCTACCTTGTATACAGCTCGAAGAAAGTAGCCTTTGTGAAAGTTTTTTCTCATTTCCTTCCGTTTCAAGATGGCGAGCTCTGATTTAACTATAAGAGTGTAATTTCTGGATATTTTCTGTGATATTGGCTGAACAGCAAAACCAATTATAATTTTGCCTACTTCATGTAGAAAGAGCAAAAAATTTTCGATAATGTTCATCAAGTAACATTTCTCGTAAATAATACAAAAAATGTTACAATATTTAGTTAATGGTTAAATTTTCAGAAAGGGTTACGAGAGCTGTTGTAAAGAGCTCTCTTTATTTATTAAAAATATTCTGCAAGGTTTCTCCTGTTGTCTTACTTATTACGTATTTCCATTACAAAATAAGCTATTGGCTTTATTTGGCTATTGATGTTCACTGAAGTAGGCCATAGCGAATAATAGATCTCAATGATATTAAAACGTCCGCTTTGAACAAATTTTTCTTAAGTGTCTTTTTGTCTCTCCCCTTAATTCATTACAGGCTTACTGAGATCTTTTTACTCAATCGATTAGTAACGATCCTCTCTCTAAAAGATCAAAGACAAGGTTTATAGGTAAATAACGTCTGTCAACTGTAGGCAGTTTTGGAATTTGTATTACCTTCACTTCTGTATGTAATTCCGTTCTTATACTCCAAATGAAGTTTTTTTAAATTATCTGTATTCAATTCTACTTTTGGATGTCGTTAATTATAATGTTTACTAACAATTTTATTTCGTTAATTTGGAACTATTTTACAAACACTGTGTAACTTGTAAACTAAACATTTTGTTAATATAATATTCTTATTGTTACCAAAGTTAGGGCTATAATTTTGTCTGGAGGCATATTGTAAAATATTCACTGAACCAAACTGTTGATTACGATAGCAATTTTACTTGTTAAGATATTCTCAACAAGAAAATAATTATTCAAAACACGAAAATTATTTTCCTTTACAATCTTTAAATATAGTTGGCCTAGTTACCAAATTAGTTGTAACGATATGGTCCTCTTTAAAGTCTTAACGGTAGTAAGAAGAATAGTGAAATTTGGAATTGTTTTTCACGGCCTGTTAAGAACATCAGTTCGACAGAGAGAGAAATGTGCGAGAGAGAAGTTGAGACTCCACTTTCTCACCACAGCTCCCACCTTTTCCTTCAATATCGCTTAATAGTAACATTTTGTAAAGTCAGACCAGCAGACATCTATGTTACTGTATTGTTGGAGGGAACTGGAGGGGAATTCTCCTACATGCGCGAAAAATTCTGTCGCAGGCCGTTTAATAACATGCTGGATTACCTCCATAGCGCCAATTAACTAAACGTTCAGGCTGCTTGATAGGCATGGTCTTTCTGGCACATAAAAATATAATGTCATGTATAAGTATAAACATCATGCAGCCGTAAAATCCAACATCACAACCAGCCCTAAAACACGATACGTGATAGAACGGGGTTTAACAAAGAGAAAACAATGTAGATTAGCACTGTGGAAGAGAAAAGTGCTAGAGAAGATTTTCGGAGAAGTAAAGGGAAATGACATTGAGAGGAATAAACGACAAACTGACAAGGGCAGAAGTTGGGGTAAGAAACTAATTTGCCTTGCGTTCCACCGTATCTACTTTCTACTCAAATACGCGTATCTATTTCATTGTACTTTCTACTCGCCTATTTTAAGTTGCATACACTATTTTATATGCAATATACGTCATTTGGGATTTATACAAGTTAACTTGTACCAAATTAAAAAAAAAATAATAATAAAATCAATGACTGTATTAGCCAAAACTGCTTAACAATCAAACAAACATTCAAACCAATAGCAGAACGGTTGAGTTGAAACAAAGACTTTGCTTCGTTCGATCAACAAGGCATATTAATAAATAAAACAACAATACTGTATTTTTACTTTAATGCCAATCGAAATAACAAATTGTTCTAAATTTCCATTGGTGTAGTAATAAGATTCTATCAAATTAATCAATAAATTAATATTCTGATATTGCTACTAAAAGGTTGTAATATGAAAACGCCGCTCCAAATACCTGTATTTAAAAACAAATGTTTTTAGTAAATATTCATAAATGGCAATTTAAATATAAAACAAAATACTTATAAAATGCAATTTATTTGGTTCTAATAGTCTGACATTTAGTCAGAAATTTTCATGCTTTGTTTTTTCTTATTTTACATAATAATTGATTTAAATTGATGATACCATTTAAGTTGAGTTTGTAATCTAATGGCGTTTGGTTAAATATAATCGTATGTTCGCTATCAATTACCTTATAGGTCTAAGTACAATATGTTTCACTAAACCCGTATACACCAAGAGAGCGGCATAGTATGGAGACGATTTCCATAGAAAACTTCGATAACAATAAATACCTTACATGCTTAAAAAAAAACCAAAAAGTTATACCTGTTGAATTGAAGCCAAAATTGCTGGCACCATAGGAATTGCAGCGATCAGCATCGGCCGTTTCGAGCATTCCAGAACTACACCAACTGATGTTTTGAAACGTATGTCATTGTTGTACCACATTGTCTCGTACATCGAGAATTGAATCTCTTTGCTCTAAAGAAATAATAAAATAATATTTTTCGTACAGTAATTTTCTTACTGTAGCATTTAAATTTTAAATTAAGTTGTAATTTACTCGAACTGTAAAAAAATGTATACGTGTTTTTACTATAAGTAAGAGTTTTATACTAAAAATCCTCCTGATACAGAAAAAGGGCTAAAATATAAAAATAAGTTCATTTTCAAGGATAACAAACAAAACATTGTTACGTTCTTCACAATTGGCTTCTGCCGGATTTATTAGTTTAAAAACAGGTTCAAAATCGTTTTTAGACATAGTGGAAGGACAACGAGTACACTACTTGTAGTCTTCGGGAGAAGTAGTAGAAGTATCAGGGATTATCAGGTCGGCCACGGACTGGCGAGGCACTCTTCCGGTTCGGAATGTTGAATAAGAAGTGTCTATAGTAGAAGTATGAGGGATTATCAGGTCGGCCACGGACTGGCGAGGCACTCTTCCGGTTCGGAATGTTGAATAAGAAGTGTCTACTTTAAGTTGACCGGATTCCTCATATTTACTTCCGAGCAAGTTGTGGCGTCTTGTAGAGTTGTTCAGGTTGTTGGTATTCTGTCCTATAATTGTTCTGTGGTGAGGGGTCCTCCTAGATTTTCTGCCGAACAACGATTTTTGACCTGTATTTATATTGGAAATCATGGCGAGGTTATAATTTCTTAGAAATCAATTTTTAAAATCAGAGAAAAAACGCACCAGAATCATGATGAAACTATTGTGTACAGGAGGTGCACTGGCAGTAATGCTATGCAGCAGTGTAATGATCTAGCGTACATCAAACCCGAGATACGCGAGCACTGCAAACTAATCAGAAAAGAGTAATGATTGACGGGAGAATTGTGAAAGGTACATCAGACCCGAGATACGCGAGCACTGCAAACCAATCAGAAAAGAGTAATGATTGACGGGAGAATTGTGAAATATGTTTGCAGGCTTAGGATGTATGAAAGCCGGGAGAGAAGTTCGGGAATGTAGCGTGTTTGTTTAGGTGTCAGTAAGCGGAACTAGGTTGTGTAACTCCTATGTTGTTTAGGTGATGACATACTCCAGCCAGTCAATATTATAACAGCTTGCTTGATGCTGGAGGAAGGACTAGAGTGTCATTACAACTCGAAGCCAGTCTGACGGAACAGCTAGCACACACTACCCTCATTTACACCGCAGAAGAATTGGCAAAGCAGGTTATCAGATTTGTCACGTCAGATCTGAGTTCACTAGTGTTAATACCCGTTGTCATTTGGTTAGTGTATGTCGTTGCACTAGCGTAAGTACATAAAGGCTGAACCTGTGACTAACGGCAAATATAAACACGTTCGTTTAGATAACATAGACACACAAGGAATAACCAGGGGGAAATGTCGTATGGAAAGGCAAATCTTTGTAGGACTGAGTATGTATGTAGTTCAAAGAACACTAGACTTAGCAGTTAAATTAAAGTTAAAACTTTTAATTTAAGTAAATTAAAGGTAAATTAAAAGTTAAATTACATTACTTGGCAGTATTCATTGTTAGTACAGTATAAAATAATAATTTGTGTGATGATAATGACGTTTTTTTCAAAACAAAATTACCTGTAAGAAAACTCTTTCGCCAGCCCACAATGGCAAAATTAAAGTTCCACATACTGATAAAAACAACACTATTGAATAAATTAAACGATCGTCGTTTGTTTTAATACTCTGAAACAAAGCATAAGGGCATAATTCACATTAAAAATAGATCATTTTAAAAATAATGGTACACTAGATCTCCAAACCCACGAAGTCCAGAGTCATAGAGGTAACGCTTGAGCCTAACTGCTTACCCCCCCCCCCACCATGCCAACCTTCTTTCTCACCCACGCAGAGCTTAGATGAAAATCGTTCTGTTTATAATAATTAATTTTTCATAAGAAGTGCATTACAATATTACATAATAAAAAATTAATGAATTTTGTTACCATGACAACTTTTCAAAAACAATCTTTACAATTTTCTTGTATTGAATATTGAATATTGAATATTGAGTAGAGTGGGAGAGCTTTATGCAAGTATAAGACCGTGCAAAAGTTTGCTTTAGCGAATATTACAATTCTTTTTAAAAAATTTAAGTTATATTAACAAAAGGTGTGGTATAAAGTGACTAAAGATTAGATATGTATTTAGTATTTATATTTAACGTTCGTTCATTGCGTGACAGATAGAAAGCAAATCTAGTTAAGAAGCAATACCTGATGTGTCAACAACACTGCGGCACAAATGGCGATTTGGACAAACACATACATCACGGTGTAAAGCCAGCCAGAGATTGAATTGAAGTCTGTGAAAAACGTGAACAAATCAACATAAAAAAAGTAGAGGATATTTTCCGTAATATACTTTTGCACAGTGATTAAGAAATTCAAATTTTTATTAAAATTTGTACATTTCCCCAATATATTATCATATAATCTAAACTAATATATTAATTATATTAAACTAATTATTATTTAATGCTATTAAATAATACAAAACCGTCGCAGTTTGGCCCAAGAAACTTTAAACTGTTGAGAGAGAGAGAAAGAGAGAGAGAGAGAGAGAGAGAGAGAGAGAGAGAGAGAGAGAGAGAGAGAGAGAGAGAGAGAGAGAGAGAGAGAGAGAGAGAGAGAGAGAGAGGGAGTTTTCATAATGTTAATCTCTTAAGTTACACTGTATATTAATAATTTTATATTTCTATAGCTTGAATCACAGGTTTTAAAAATTAAATTTGATTTCTTAAGACAGTAAAGACACAGAATTAAAAAATTAATGGCAACATTTTCGGTTAGCATCTTATTCTTGGGTAGGCCGATTTAGAACACATAAAACAACAGAATGTGGCGGTATTTTGTCCAAGAAATCGTAGAGTCGATGACACCTTTGGCAGTACTGTACAAGGTTTATGACATATGCACCAAACACGTTAACATTAACAAAATATACTGCAAAATTTGGACACTGAAAAACCATTAAATAGTTTTAAAAGTTTAAAATAAGCGTAAAGAGGGCGTAAAAGATAGACAAAAAGCACGTTTAGCTGAAGAATTTTCTGTAACTATAAAATAAAAATGAAATATCTGAAAACACATTTTTGAAGATAAAACAAACACAAAAAATGTCTTGGCTGTAATAGAAGAGGATTTGGTGTGGGCTTGTCTTCACAATGTACGTTTTTCAAAGGAAAAGTGGGTTTTCATTAGCTGACCGGATCACGTAATATATTTTTTTTCTAAAAAACTCGCTCGGTACTGGTTTGTACGAAATAAAATTATTCAATTTATTTATACTTACTTCAGTATAACCTGATGAAGACGTATGTTTTCCTCAAAAATAAAATTCATTTCATGTTGGATTGAAGTGTTACCTTCACCTCTATCAACAGTTGTTTTATAAATATTTCTATAGACTGTGCACATGATTTCTATTTGACCACTTAAAATATTGCACACTCCCATATGGAAAAACATATAGAAAGAACATAATAACACCATCAACTGCCACGATACCATTTCCATAATCAACACAACGTAAAACATATGATCGGAAATTGAATGTATTCCTAAAATTGGAAATTTTACGTCGAACACAAGAGATCTATCTTTTTTAAAGAATGAATAGGCAAACATTAAACAAGCGGCCAACTCGATGCCTACAAGATAGATTATATTCAGAAACATTGATAGTTTCGTTTCTTTACGCTGAATGCCAGTTTTTTCAGACAACACGTTTTCTTCCTTGAAATAAAACGATTCGCCAAGCACTTTGATCACTTCGTGCATTTTATCGCGTTTCAGAATCAGGACTACGTACATCACTAGTGTGAAGCCGTAAGCCATTAACATAAACAGATTTTGTGAGTCGTTAAAACTTTTCATTCCGTAGTATGTTCCGTAGGCAAAGCAAGCTAACATACTCATATTGAAAAATACATAAATATAATTGATACTTTGAAAGTTTCCTTTTATTCCGATTAATTTGCATTGAAACCGTAAAATCTTGGAGTAAAATGTTAAGTCGTTCATGACTGATTATTTTGGTCGTTCAGGTTTTGAAATCTTGTACTGAAATTTGATTTTAAGGTATGGTATGAAATTTAAAAGTAAGTTACTAGAAACATTAAAAAAATTTTAATATGACACGTAACCAATTAAATATCCTGATCACAAATACAATCCCGATTCGAACACAATACCAACATGTAACATCCAAAGTTTCGGAAATGATTGTTGTACAAAAAGTAAGAAAAAATAAGTCTATTTGTATTTGCAATGAGTGGAAAAGTTTTGAATTATTCGTTTGATGACACGTAACTACAATTTTGTGTTATTTGACGGGATACAAAAATAAATGTTGTCAATCTAATATTAATAAACTTTACTTGATATGAATTGGATGAATTTTTATGATTAAACAGACAGAGTAACTCGTACTCTTAATACTTTTCATTAAATCAATATTTGAAATCTTTTCTTTGAAAATGTTTTGTTAAGTTTTATGTTAAACTTAAACAAAATAACATGATACTTGGACGGGATTGTACGTACGTACGTCTTTGTACTTTTTTTCAAGAAAAAAGTGCCACGACTTATTAGAAGCTATTCAAATAAAACCAAAGGCTAATAATAGTACCCAAAGGGTATAATGATGTAGGGAAGTAGAAGGGAGATAAGTTATAATTTGTTCAAAAGCTTTTTTAATAAAAAAGGTAAATAATAATACCTAAAGGGGTGTTATAAAAAGTACAAGGGAGATACGTTATGGTGCTTTTTTAGGTATCTGTATTTGGAGTGATCCTTTTTTACTATATTTGTTAATGATTTACGAAATAGAAAATTTAATGGAGAAAAACAGCATTTGCGGAGTTACAGTATTCCTGCACAAAGCATGTTCAATAGATAAACTTCACCGTGAAATTAGTGAGGATTTGCGGCATTTACGATTTTGGTTTTGAACAAATTGAATGTTATTATGTAAAGCTAAAACTAATTATGTCTTTTTTAATTAAAAAAAAATTAATATATATACCAGAAAATGTGGTATACCATCATATAGTATATTCAAATAATAATATTGTGGTTGTTAATGTCCAAAGACCAAAAGAACCGCGCTAAAAATCCCCGTACGTCTCTTCCGTCTTGAAAAGAGCCTTAGCCTGCAAAACTTAATTCACTGTCTTCAACAAAAACTCATTTAATATTGTTTGACAGTGCTCGCGTATTTCGGGTCTATACTACGCTAGACTAATACACTTCTGCCCAGACACTACTGCCGGCGCATTACATCGCAAATCTCTTAAACAAAAGTTTCATTCTGATTGGTGCGTTATTTCTCTAGTTTTAACAAGCAACTCTGAGAAATTATGGTGCTCGTCATAATTTCGAGAATAAATACAGGTCGATAATCGTTGTTCTGCAAAACATCGAGGAAGACCGCTCACTAAACAACTACACAGCAGCCTACCAACACCCGGACCAACAGCACAATACACCACAACCTACTCGGGAGGAAATAGGAGGGATCCGGCCAACTATAAACAAACGGACGTCTTAGTTTCACTTTACCATTCCGAACCGGAAGAGTGTCTCGCACAACCTACTCGGGAGGAAATAGGAGGGATCCGGCCAACTATAAACAAACGGACGTCTTAGTTTCACTTTACCATTCCGAACCGGAAGAGTGTCTCGCACAACCTACTCGGGAGGAAATAGGAGGGATCCGGCCAACTATAAACAAACGGACGTCTTAGTTTCACTTTACCATTCCGAACCGGAAGAGTGTCTCGCACAACCTACTCGGGAGGAAATAGGAGGGATCCGGCCAACTATAAACAAACGGACGTCTTAGTTTCACTTTACCATTCCGAACCGGAAGAGTGTCTCGCACAACCTACTCGGGAGGAAATAGGAGGGATCCGGCCAACTATAAACAAACGGACGTCTTAGTTTCACTTTACCATTCCGAACCGGAAGAGTGTCTCGCACAACCTACTCGGGAGGAAATAGGAGGATCCGGCCAACTATAAACAAACGGACGTCTTAGTTTCACTTTACCATTCCGAACCGGAAGAGTGTCTCGCACAACCTACTCGGGAGGAAATAGGAGGATCCGGCCAACTATAAACAAACGGACGTCTTAGTTTCACTTTACCATTCCGAACCGGAAGAGTGTCTCGCACAACCTACTCGGGAGGAAATAGGAGGGATCCGGCCAACTATAAACAAACGGACGTCTTAGTTTCACTTTACCATTCCGAACCGGAAGAGTGTCTCGCACAACCTACTCGGGAGGAAATAGGAGGGATCCGGCCAACTATAAACAAACGGACGTCTTAGTTTCACTTTACCATTCCGAACCGGAAGAGTGTCTCGCACAACCTACTCGGGAGGAAATAGGAGGGATCCGGCCAACTATAAACAAACGGACGTCTTAGTTTCACTTTACCATTCCGAACCGGAAGAGTGTCTCGCACAACCTACTCGGGAGGAAATAGGAGGGATCCGGCCAACTATAAACAAACGGACGTCTTAGTTTCACTTTACCATTCCGAACCGGAAGAGTGTCTCGCCAGCTCGCTGCCGACCTGGTAATCGCCTGGACTTCTATTTCTCCCGCTTATTACAATAAACTTACCGTTAAGTCGTTAGATAGTTATTATCGATTAAGGGTATCAATAGTAAAATTGCTCATCATTGTTATAATGAATTGTTTGTTTGGATCACAGAATATTTTGCAATTAGGTTTTTAATATACCTCTAAAATTTTCATTGGATTTTATTGAAATAACTATTTAGAAGGAACCACTAAAACCCCCAAAATCTGACCAGTTTCTAAAAATTTATTCATTTGATTTTATTGAAATTTTATTCACATGTGAGTTATAAAGCTGAGGTCTCATCTGGCCTTACAAACAAATCCCCGATCTTTCAAGGGAAGACAGCGGTTAAATCAAATATCTCAGCATAATGAATTATAATTAAGAGTAGAAAACAAATTTACAAATATAGGCAAACAAATTCGTTAAAACTTATTAAATAATAACAGCCGGAATAACGGGAGGAGGAGTTGTACAATCAAAAGCCAATATGTTCCAACGACTTTTACACTAATATATAGTGTGTGTGTGTGTGTGTGTGTGTGTGTGTGTGTGTGTGTGTACGCGCGCGCGCTCGTGCGTGTGTGTAAATTGTCAAATTTAATTTACTACACAAATATGAACCCTTACCGTTGTCGTGTTCAGTTTATTTTAAAATTTCAAAGTTTAGAATAGAATTAACACTGAGAAATAATTTGGAGTTTTTTAAAAGTAAATTCTGAGTCGTAACAAGACAAACTGGTTCGGTTAAGAAAAACTACGAAAATATGACTATAAGCAGTTGTTCAGTTGAACAATAATAGTCTACTGCATCTACTTAGGCGATGCCTTCTAAATATACAAATCCACACAGCGTCAATTTGGAAATGACGTGACGTCACAAGTCGTAGTTAAAAATTAAACGCCCTGCTCCCTAGAGGCGATTCGTGGCACAGAAAATATTCCTTTACAGATAAATAAACATTAATTAACGGAATCTCGCCCACTACAGGCAAGTCATAATAAAGAGCAGCAAACAAAAGTTGGGAAACAAATTATAAAATTTCTGGAAGCTCTTCGTCTTGCTATATCTTGTCCTTAGTGCGCGGGTGAATAGCGAAATTATTTTGTTATGTTTCAAGTATGCATTATTATAAATCAATTTTAGTTATATATTTATAGTTGTTATGTTTTGTTTGTTAAAATTAAATGTATTTTTTTTCTTTATTGCCTTTATTGCTTTTGTTATTATTAATATTAATTCTAATTTTGCGACACGGTGATTATGATTTCTATTCTTATTCACAGGAAGAAAAGGAAAAATATAAGTTTCTGATTTACAAATGATATTATTTTACTGTTATTAAGAGGCACTGAAGAATCAGCCATTAATGTTTATAGCTTGTTAACAAAAATCGATTGGAAAATGACCAATTGGAGTAGCCGTCATGTATCTTAATATATAAAAGACGTCCGGACTGACTGATTCATAATCAATGCAGAGCCAAAACTATTTTAGCTAGCGACTTGAAATTTTCATAGTACATTTATATTACCATATGGGCGTGCACTAAGAAAGGATTTTGCAAAAATTTGATTTCAACTCCATTAAACTACTGACCTAGTCCAAATTTAATAATCAACGTACAGCCAAGAATGTTTTAACTAGAGACTTGAAATTTTCAGAGTACCTTTTTACAACAATGTTGAAGTGCACTAAGAAAGGATATTGTAAAAATTTGATTTTAACGCCATTAAACTACCTACCCAGTCCAACTTTAATAATCAACGTACAGCCGATACTATTGTAGCTAGAGACTTGAAATTTTCAGGGTACCTTGTTACAACAATGTCGAGGTGTACTAAGAGAGGATTTTGCAAAAATTGATTTTAACACCATTAAAATACCTACCCACTCCGATTTTAATAATAAACATATAGCCGAGACTATAATAACTAAAGATTTGAAATTTTCAGGGTTACCACCACATGTAGGGGTGCACTGAAAAACTATTTTCCAGTATTCAACCCCTAAAGAGGTAAAAATGAGGTACAACAATTTTTATTTGAAAAAATATGTTTTTCGTCTGACCTTCTTAAAACGTAACAGTCACTCTTAAATATAAGTAATGAAATATATTTTTCACCATTTTCTAAAACTCATCCGCTAAAAATATTGAAAGGGGTAAAAAATGTAAGAAAGGGGTATACAATTTTACATTGAAAAAATATTTGTTTTGGATCGTATATTCTAGAAATATGCTATTAAAACACTAATAATCAAACAACACATATTTCAACATTTTTCCGAATTCATTCCCTATCAGAATAAAAATATAAAAAAGAGGTATAATTTGAAAAAAAAGTGTTTTCATTGGAGAAAAATATTCTTTAACGGCTTTTCTTAAAAGTAAACAAATTATTCTAAAACATAAATTATGATACACGTAATTTAGCATTTCCCTCCCCCGAATTCATCCCCTAAAAGAACAAAAATATAAAAGAAGTATAAATGTTTGTATTGGAGAAAAATATTTTTTATCAGATTTTCTTAAATTCGAATGGAACACGTTTGAAGTCAATAAAACAATATAGCTTATAATATTTTTTCATATTCACTGTAAAATAATCATAAGTTTAGATTATCACGCTTTTGTTAATATATTTTTTATGTTTCTGAATTATTACATTTTTGAAACAGTTTTAAGTTTCGTGGGCGAAGCCGCGACGGGTAATGCTAGTATGTAGCATAGTCAACAACCAAACAGAAGGAGACTTCTATGTAATTGATAATCATTAAAATGTTTTGCAGCGCCAGTCCGGTTATTTAATTGCCACACCAAATGTGTACTATATATATATATATATATATATATATATATATATATATATATATATATATATATATATATATAAAAAGTTCGTTTTCGTAAATATAATTGAAATGCTAATAAATGCAGATTTTAATGCTGATTACGATGATTACATAAGAATTTCAAAAAGATAAAAATTATATATATTTTTTGAAAATTCGCTTCCATTACAACAGTGAGTCAGCTGCCAAGAATATTTCCCTTAATATTTTAACAAACGTCTAAGAACCAAAGTCTATTTTCTACATTTTAAGGTTTATATTTACGCTGAAAGTTAAATAACAGCATATACTATATAAGTCCTGTATTCTTCTAATTTCTTAATACTGTTTATGTATTATAAGTATACATTTATTTTTGTTCAAATTAATTTTTACTTCTTTGTTTAACAGTATATTTTTTTAACCATTGTATTTTTTGTTTTTTAGGGCTTGGGACTCGTACATTAAAAACAACTATCCGAATTTCACTATTCTCCAAATTACCGTTAAGATGTTAGAGAAGCATTATCGACATGTTCCAGTAGGCCTTATCTTTCCATTTACAACCATTAGAGTAACTACTATATTTAGAGGTTTTAAAGGAAAACTAGGTGAGGCTTGAATTATTCTTTTGTACTGAGAATACCTTAACATATGAAATTGCTGGTTATTATCAGAAAATAATGGTTTGTCCGGTTTACTGAATACTTTACTAGTACAATATAGCCTATCACTATAATAAAATATATGTTTGCTCTGGCTTATGATTACGTGAAGAATGTTTAAAAGTAATGTGATATTAGTGAATTTTGTTTGGAGTTACAAGAACGAAATGACAAAAAGAAGTGAGAGAAATATAAATTCTAAACTGCCTACGGTTGGCAAATGTAGTTTCTTACACATTTGATCTTCGATCTTTCAAGTGAGGGGATCGTTTATAACCGATTGAGAAGAAAGAACTCAATAAGCGTACAATGAATTATAATTAAGTGGAGCAGAAAATTTCACAAAAAGAGACTTAAGAAAAATTTGTTCATAGAGGACATTGTAATATTATTGAGAGCCATTGCTCACTATGGTCTACTTCAGTGAACATCAATAGACAATTAACGCCCATACCTTATTTTGCAACGGAAATACGTAAATAAGTAAGACAATAGCAGAAATGGAATGGTACTTTCCAGACATTATTATATCAATAGTCGTTAAATGAAGCCAGCGGTGGCAGCTGAAGTGAGAAGCTGATGGGCTTAGCGACTCCACCATATCTCTAGCTCATTCTACTCTCATTCATTTACTCAACATACAACACACAACACACGTACACACACACACACACACACACACACACACACACACACACACACACACACACACACACACACTCACTCTCACACAAACACATACACACCCGCAGGGGGGTGCGACTAGCTGCACCTATTGAGAGCACCCAAACGAACTTCGCGTCACCCGTCTAACACACACTTACACTTACAGCACTACACTTACGATTTAAACATTTTACACTAACGTACATTTAGGGATTTTCTGATCTTGTTCTGTTATGTCTGGGAGTGGCGATACTGCTTGGGTTTCCTTTGGCGGGGCCAAGTATGTCGATTTTAGGTGTGCCTAGCACTTCCGAGGACTTCTGATGGGACAAGTTCTGGGACCGAGCAGCCTATAGGCATCTGGCAAGCACAAGGGTGTTGAATTATGTGTGATGGAGTCTATAATTGGGTTTATTGAAACAAATGGTAGCATTATGTGAGCACATAGAGGGCGGCTGCCAGTAGTACTTGGGTTTGGGGAACCGTAACTTTGTACTGGAACCCATCCCTAAGATTCTGGAGTGCTGAAGACATGTATTTCGGCTCCAAGATATTGGAGATACTCCCCAATGTATTGGGGTTTCTCGCCTTAGTTCGAGTCTCCTGGGCTACTGGTGACGTTTGGGTGCACCCTGTACCATATGTTCGAGATATCAACATTCGTGGAATCGCTCGGCATTAAATTTATGGATCCTAATAAACAAAACGCCAAAACTTGTGTAAAGAGACATCGTTCGGTTTCACCCGACGTGTCTGAGGAATATAGAGAAGAAACTGATTGTCACGAAGGAAGTACTGAACAATTTGTATTACAAACTCCTAGATTTTTCATTTTTAGAATCGCGGCGGAAGGTGATAACCTTTCCAAGGTCTTTCCCGTCCTGATCAACAAAGCAATAGTTGGGAATGCAGGTCTTGTTCCTTCCATAAAGAAGCTACAGAACGGGACTTTGTTAGTTCAAACAAAGAGCGACAAACAAAATAAGTCACTGTTGAAGATGGTATCGTTTTTTGGGAAGGTTCAGGTGCCTGTGGAACCCCACAGAACTCTGAACTTTGCAAATGGTGTGGTTACCTGCAGGGATCTCCTCCATGTTGACCTGGAGGAGATAAAGTCCGAGCTGTCCGATGAATGCGTTACGGATGTCATACGAATAATGCGCACGAAGAAGCGTCAGAAAATACCTAATGCTTCCCTAATTGTGACCTTTGGGAAACCTATCATCCCCGAATATATCTATGCCGGGTACGAACGGCTGTTTGTGCGACCGTATGTCCCGAGCCCAAAACGTTGTCAGGGTTTGGACATATGAGAGCTGCTTGTAAGAAGCCTGAAATATGCGGACATTGTGGTACTCAAGGTCATAATAGTACGGATTGTAAGGATGATCCAAAGTGCTCCAATTGTGGAGGCGATCATCCTGCTCGGTCAGTTAACTGCCCGAAATACAAAGAAGAGAAAGCAGTTCTATTATGGCCAAAGAGAAAGTATCGTTTTCTGAGGCTAGGAAGATTTACAAATTTCAGAAGCCTCTCACGGAAGGCAAGTCTTTTGCTGCTGTTGTGTCTACCAATAAAAATACATCTTGCTCAAATTGTGACGAGCTTACCAAAATCGTCATGGTTTTGACGGAGCAGGTGGCTCAGTTACTTTCAAAATTTTCGAAAACCTCTACTTCTGTTTCTACTTCTAAACAGGGATCTGCAGTATCAGGTACTACACCAATCCAGACCTCGTTACCATCTGTCACAAAACCATTACAACAAACTTCAGGAAAGGCTCCTTCTGTTCCTAGACCAAGTACAGCAAGTAAGCCGCAGGTGACAAAGTCACAAGTTCTTAAAAATTGTGATAAAAATATCATTCCAGGGCTGGAGTACTTTCTGAAAAAGAAGTCTAATACCTGCCCTGCTGCAGTTGGATCAAAAAATAGAAGTTCCATTACAGGAAACAAACCTGTGATTGAAAAAAACAAAGAAAGGAAAATTGTCAAGGGAGGCTTACCTCTTCCAAAAAACCGCCTAAAAACATAAAATCTTCAGAGTCCGACATTAGTCACAGTGACAGTAGTGACTCGATGTCAGTGGACGACGACAAACCTAAAATAATTAATAAAGAAAGCGATATTAATCCTCTTATATTCTAGTTATATATTCAGTGTCTGCAACTTCAAAACACAACAAGGTGATACAATGGAATGTTAATGGGGTTCGAAGCCATATCGAGGATCTGAAATTTCTTGTACATGATGCGTCTCCAATAGTAATATGCCTTCAGGAGATACATCTACATAAATCTAACATCTTCAGTTTGAGTGGTTATTCCGTTTTCAGATCCGATTTCATTACACATGATAGAGCCAAAGGTGGAGTAGCCATTCTGATTCACAACTCTATTGATTCGGTTCCTGTTAATGTAGTGACACCTTAGAGGCTATAGCTGTTCAGATTGCCGTCCCATTTAGACTGACCATTTGTTGCCTTTACTTACCGCCGAGTTATAACTTTTAAAATAATGACCTAGTTGACTTACTATCTCAAGTACCCGCCCCATTTTTACTGGCGGACGATTTTAATGTCCATTTTTTTTAATTTCCTGAGGTTCTTCAACTTGTAGTACAAGGGGAACATGTATTAATAAGTATTAATAAAATACAAAATGATTTTGATTTATGTCTTTTAAATGACGGTTCTCCCACTTATTTGGCGGCTTCTACTGGCGGATGGACTATTGTGGATTTGTCCTTTTGTAGTCCAGTACTGGCAAAAAAGGTCGGCAACTGGCAACTATAAAATGGTTGGTATTACCCGATCTTTACGGCAGCGATCAAACTCTCTTTAATATTTTATTTCGTCATTCCCTCGTCTGAATCAACGTCTTCCATGTTGGATTATGAAAAAAACCGAGATGGGATGAATTCACAAATAATTTGCATTGCCAGGCATTGAATATAATGCCTGTATAAACACAATAGTATCAAAATTTACTCAACACAACTTACAAGCAGCAGAGAAAACTATTCCAAAAACTTCAGTACGCCCTTTATGTCCACCTGTCCCTTGGTGGAACGAGGAGTGTAAGAAGGCGTTCCGTCTGCGAAGAAAAGCTCTGAGGAGATTCAACAAAAGCCCGACAAGTGAAAACCTTGAACAATATAAAGTCCTTCGTGCAAAAGCTCGTAGAATAAACAGGCAAAGCAGAAAGCATTTTTGGACCCAATACATTGGAACAATAAGTAGAACAACACGTACATCTGTTGTGTGGAAGAAATTGCGTTCTATTTCTGGTCTGCCTCCATCTGTAGGATTGATGGGACTACAACAGGCGAACGGATTATTGGTTTCTGACAGTTCCGATATTGTAAACCTTTTAGGGTCATCCTTTGCAAGTTTTTCCTCTTCTGCAGCCTATAAAACTGCCTTTTGTGAATACAAAAGCGCATTAGAAACATTGCCTTTCACTGTCGGTACTTCTGAAGATGATCCTCTGAACAGTATGTTTACTCTACGTGAGCTAGAATCTGCAATGCTATCCACCAAGGATTCAGCTCCAGGTACTGACAACCTTGTTTACTCCATGATTAAAAATCTTCCATCGTCAGGTAAGTTATTTCTTCTCGAAATACAATCGTATGTAGGAGGAGCGTACATTCCCTGGTGATTGGTTGGAAGCTACAGTAATTCCCGTTCTTAAACCAGGCAAAGAGAAAACTGATCCAAGTAGCTATCGTCCTATTTCTCTCTGTAGCGTGCTACGCAAGTTGGTTGAAAAAAAGTGATAATCGTCGCCTTGTTTGGTATTTAGAAACTAATAAATTACTATCGAAAGACCAGTGCGGTTTCAGACAAGGACGATCTTCGATGGATCAGTCGGTTTTGTTAGAATCTGCAATTCAAAATGCCTTCTTCTTGCGTCAAACAATTGTTGCAGTATTTTGTTATCTAGACAAAGCATTGAAAAGAGGAATACTAAACATTTTAAAATCATGGTTCGTACAAGGCAAAATTCTTGCTTTTATTACAAATTTTTTGTCAAACAGGTACTTTAAGATACGTCTTGGAGCTTCAGTTTCAGAACGATTCCACTTAAGAGAATGGTGTTCCATAGGGGAGTGTACTTAGTGTTACCTTGTTTGTTATCGCAATCAATGGAATTACGTCTAATGTGCAGTCCCCTGTTCGATGTTCGCTCTTTGTGGATGATTTTGGTATTTACGTAAGCACCAGAAATATGTCAACAGCTGAAAGAACTCTTCACCTGGTAATAAATAGGTTTCAGACATGGACGAGATCTACTGCCTTTAAATTCTCTGCTGCTAAAAGTCAGTGCATTTCCTTCAGTCGCCGTCGACAGATCCATGCTCCTACGTTATTTTTTGATGGTATACAGCTCCGGACTTCTCCATCTGTTTGATTCTTGGGTCTAATATTCGACAAAAGGATATCTTAAGTGAGTGATTTAAAGTTACGATGAACCAAAATCCTAGATATGTTGAGGGTTCTTAGTAGTTCTCGATGGGGTGCTGATAGGACCAGTATGCTGATGTTTTACCGAATCATTTTATCAATTCGTTCGCGAATTGATTATGGCAGTATTATATATTCATCTGCTCGATCATCCACTTTAAAGAAACTAGATCCCATCCATAACTCTGCAATCCGTCTTGTTTCTGGTGCTTTTCGTTCAAGTCCCGTCGTGAGTGTTCTCGCCGATGCTGGCGAACCATCACTCTCTCGTCGGAGACAACAGTTACAACTAAGTTACGTATATAATTTATTACGTAAACCGTGGCACCCTGCTTATAATACAATTTTCCACAATCAGTTACTCCAACAATATGAATCCCGACCCCATGCTACTGCGCCTGTTGGCATTAAAATATCCCGGTTTTTTGAAGACTTACGTATTGAACTACCCCCAATGTTTGAAAAGTCCTTTTGTCTTGTCCCTCCATGGAAAATCAATATGCCGACGTTTGATTTCTTCTTGTGTGCATACCTGAAAGACAACACTCCTAACATTGTGTATCAACGTGAGTTTTCTCGATTGACTAGTTCATATCCATCTGCTAAATTTATTTTCACAGATGGTTCTAAGATGAATAATAATGTTGGGTGTGCGAATTACTCACTGGACGAAAAGTATAGTATGGATTACCCTCAATTTGTAGTGTCTTTACAGCCGAACTCTTTGCCATCTTAAAGGCTCTGAACACTATTGAATTCGATAGTTTGCATTAAGTAGTTTGTTCCGATTCAAAAAGTACACTCCAGGCAATCCGGGGGATATGTATTCGATAAACCCTCTGGTTTAAGATGTTATTGCTCTGTCCATAGACTTGAACTACGAGGGGCAAGAGTATCATTTATCTGAATTCATAGTCAGATAAATACCTGGAGTCAGATAAATAGTCAGCGTTTATGAATATTTGGAAACACTGTAGCGGATAATGCGGCAAAGGAAGCAACTTTTCTGCCGCCATGCTCTCAACGTGTAATCTTGTCTGACTTTCTTTGTCACGTAAAACATTTAATTCTTCTACAGTGGGGAAATGAATGGGCAGCTACAAGCAGTAACAAATTAAAGATAATTAAAAATACTGTTCTTTCTTTGGGGTCGTCAATACGTGCAAGTCGTAGAGAAGAGGTTGTGGTTACCCGCCTTCGCATTAGCCACTCCATGTTAACGCATGGATTTCTGATGGAACGTGGGTGACCTGCCTCTGTGCGGTTTTTGTAGAGAAACCATCACAGTAAGACATATATTGCTCGATTGTGATGGTTTCCAAAATATACGGCGTGTATGTGGTCTGGGGAATAGTATACAGAGGACGTTGGGAAATAGTGACCGGACTCTGAAATTCTTTCATCGTCTGAATTTGTTCAATAAAATTTAATTTAAAATAATATTTCTGGGTTTCTTTACAGCCCTGCAACAAGTTGTATATTTGTGGCTATTTATTTATCTTAATTTATTATTGTTTGCTTTGTTTTCCTTGTTGTTTAGTTTTATTTATTTGTAGTTATATTTTATTGTTAACTAGTTTTAGGAATAGTATTTATAGTTGTTAGTGTATATTGTTTTAAATTATTGTTATTTTTTATTTTGTGATGTTCTTAAATTTTATTTTATTAATACCGTGAATCGGCAATGGTATTAATGGTTTTTCGCCAGAAAAAAATTGTTGTAGTGCCAATTTACAGCCCTACAATAATTTGTGTGTATGTTGTTGTTTTTAGATGTATTATTGTTAACTAGTTTTAGTCATATATCTATAACTGTTATTTTGTTTTGTTTTATTTATTTGTTTTTGTTATTACAGTTTGTTTTTTGTTTTCTTATTAAACTTAAGTTTTGTTTATTTTATTCGTTCTTTTCTATTTCTATTTTGAGTATCGGCGATGATAACCACATCAGTTTTTCGCCGGAAAAAATCGTTAAAAGAACAATAGACCTTGCAAAATATTTTTAAATAATAAACAGAGCTTACGTAACCTTTCCCGAGCTAATTTAACCGGTAACTAAATATTGCATATAAATATTGTATCATATTTACAATATTATTTACTCCAGTATTATTTACAAAAAATATTACTGGATCAACATTATCGAAAATTGTATGTTCTTTTTACATGAAGAAGACAAAGTTATAGGTTTTGCAGGTCAGTCATTATCCAGAAATTACACTCTTATAGTTAAATCTACTTCAGGGGGTGCAGACTAGCTGCACCTATTGAGAGGATTTAGACGTCCCTCGCGGTATCCGAGTCTAACAAACACTTACACGTACAACACTACACTTACGACTTTAACACTTTACACTCACACTTACATTTAGGGAAGCGATAATAGCCTCAATGTGCTTTTCTCCTTAAAATTAAAAATTATATTTAAATGAGTGCCATCTTGAAATGGTAGTTAATGGGAAAAATCTTACACATACTATCTTCGAGCTGTATACAAGTTGGCTTTATTTTGAGAAATAGTTTGATGCGTTTGGCCAAAACTACGTAAATCGCCGTTGTTGTAAATCAGAGGCCGCCATCTTGAAACAGAGTTGAATGAGAAAAATCTCATACATATGTTGTTTGGGCTATAAAAGGTGCATTCGTATCAATTTTCAAAACGATTGGTCAAAGCGTTTGACCAAAATTGCGTATACTCGTCGTATATCAGAGGCTGCTAATTTGAAACGGAAATGAATTGAAAAATCTTACTAATACGCCTTTCGGAATTTATACAAGGTACATTGTACCAAAGTTCAAAACAATCGGTGACTGCGTTAGGCTAAATCTTTGTAACATTTAAATAAGCACACAAACCAAATGAAAATTGGTAGAATTGAAACAAAGATTTTGCTTCGTTCGAACAACAAGGAATATTAATAAATAAAACAACAATACTGTATTTTTCTTTTAATGCCAATCGAAAGAACATAAATCGTTCTACATCTCCATCAATGTAGTCATAAGTTTCTATCTACATCCACTACTTAATCTTCTGATATTGCTACCAAAAGGTTGTAAAATGAAAACGCCGCTCCAAATACCTGTAAATCACAAGCAAGTGTTTTTTGTAAATATTCATAACTGGCTTTAAAAATAATCGTAGTAAATACAGATAATCGTTTCACGCAGCTGGCGTGATGGGAGCATATTTTAAAACAAAACTTTTATATAATGAACTTTCTTTGGTTTGTAAAAGAGTAAGATCTCGTCAGAAATTTCCATAATTTCATTTTAATTACTTTACATAATAATTTATTGAAATTGATGATACTACTTAGGTTGATTATAGGCATAATTTTATGCTCGCTCTCAATTCCCTTACAGGACCTCTTAGTACATTATGTTTCATTAAAACCTGATGCACCAAGAGAGCGGAATACAAATAGTTGGTAGCAGAGCGTGTTAATTTTCACAAACATTGTTTCCAAAGCTCTGTAGTTGTTCACCTGAATGAGATTTTATTTGGCAAGTCTTCACTCCAATTTTGTACACGTTTTTGCTATTGACTTGTCTGGTTACGATTATGGGTATAAAAATATTCATTTTTTCTCGTTCTTAGCAAACTCACAAAGAAAAAATTAATGGAATAAATACAATAACTCCAAACAAGACAAACAGATCCACAATGACTGCATACTTGTCTACGCTAGTCGATGTGCTTAAGTGTGTGGAGATGGTGTGGTAAACATGATAGCTGATTTATGGGCTCAGTTGCAGGATGCAGTCGAGCCCGAAGTAGAAGTCTTTACAGCTGATGTCTTTTCCCAACAGCTGATGTTAGCGAAAAACATTCTCGGTTTTTTCTCTTTTTTTTTAATTGTTAGGTTGTAACACGAAAACGGGTCCATTGAATAAGGTCAGAGAAGATTATTTTTAAAGAAAATCTCAAGTTCCTGGATTGTTGAGTGCAGGCTGAAATTAACTGAACAAAATTTGCTACACATTTAAAAAAAATTGCAAACTGATTACGTAATAATAAAAGAAAAAATTTAAAGTTTTGAAAACAATCCAGTTAAATATAAGCAAGCCGGGTAGAACTTCTGTTAGGACTTCAATTATAGATTAAAAAAAGCGCTTACTTGAAAAGAACTGCTGCATTTCCTGAAAATTATCAAAGGGAGACAATATTCTAGCAAGCGAGATGCTTCACAACCGAATGTGTACAACACTCTCTACTCTATAATAACTCATCCTTCCAAAAAGTTGATTTTCACAAAACCACACATTTTCGGTTTCAACCTTGATAAACTTCTACCTTTAAATAGAATTTCTTTAAACTGGTATGCAGTAAGGTTTTGTTAGGAATTTATTCAGAAATTTTCATGGTTTGTTTTTTCTTATTTTACATAATAATTGATTTAAATTGATGATACCATTTAAATTGAGTTTGTAATCTAATGCTGTTTGGTTAAACATAATCGTATGCTCGTTATCCTTATAAGTCCTCTAAGTATTTTATGTTTCACTAAACCCGTATACACCAAGGGAGCGGCAGAGTGTGGAGACGATTTTCATAGAAAACGTCGATAACAATAAATACCTTATATGTTAAAAAAAAGGAGTTTTACCTGTTGAATTGAAGCCAAAATGGCTGGCACCATAGGAATTGCAGCGATCAGCATCGGCCGTTTCGAGCATTCCAGAACAACACCAACTGATGTTTTGAAACGTTTGTTATTGTCGTACCACATTGTCTCGTACATCGAGAATTGAATCTCTTTGCTCTAAGGAAATAATGAAATAATATGTTTTGTAAAGTAATTTTCTTACTGTAGCATTTAAATTTTAAATTAAGTTGTAAAATACTCGAACTGTAAAAAAATGTATACGTGTTTTTACTATAAGTAAGAGTTTTATACTAAAAATCCTCCTGATACAGAAAAAGGGCTAAAATATAAAAATAAGTTCATTTTCAAGGATAACAAACAAAACATTGTTACGTTCTTCACAATTGGCTTCTGCCGGATTTATTAGTTTAAAAACAGGTTCAAAATCGTTTTTAGACATAGTGGAAGGACAACGAGTACACTACTTGTAGTCTTCGGGAGAAGTAGTAGAAGTATCAGGGATTATCAGGTCGGCCACGGACTGACGAGGCACTCTTCCGGTTCGGAATGTTGAATAAGAAGTGTCTATAGTAGAAGTATGAGGGATTATCAGGTCGGCCACGGACTGGCGAGGCACTCTTCCGGTTCGGAATGTTGAATAAGAAGTGTCTACTTTAAGTTGACCGGATTCCTCATATTTACTTCCGAGCAAGTTGTGGCGTCTTGTAGAGTTGTTCAGGTTGTTGGTATTCTGTCCAATAATTGTTCTGTGGTGAGTGGTCCTCCTATATTTTCTGCCGAACAACGATTTTTGACCTGTATTTATATTGGAAATCATGGCGAGGTTATAATTTCTTAGAAATCAATTTTTAAAATCAGAGAAAAAACGCACCAGAATCATGATGAAACTATTGTGTACAGGAGGTGCACTGGCAGTAATGCTATGCAGCAGTGTAATGATCTAGCGTACATCAAACCCGAGATACGCGAGCACTGCAAACCAATCAGAAAAGAGTAATGATTGACGGGAGAATTGTGAAAGGTACATCAGACCCGAGATACGCGAGCACTGCAAACCAATCAGAAAAGAGTAATGATTGACGGGAGAATTGTGAAATATGTTTGCAGGCTTAGGATGTATGAAAGCCGGGAGAGAAGTTCGGGAATGTAGCGTGTTTGTTTAGGTGTCAGTAAGCGGAACTAGGTTGTGTAACTCCTATGTTGTTTAGGTGATGACATACTCCAGCCAGTCAATATTATAACAGCTTGCTTGATGCTGGAGGAAGGACTAGAGTGTCATTACAACTCGAAGCCAGTCTGACGGAACAGCTAGCACACACTACTCTCATTTACACCGCAGAAGAATTGGCAAAGCAGGTTATCAGATTTGTCACGTCAGATCTGAGTTCACTAGTGTTAAAGCCCGTTGTCATTTGGTTAGTGTATGTCGTTGCACTAGCGTAAGTACATAATGCTGAACCTATCACTAACACCTTCGTTTAGATAACGTAGACACACAAATAACCAGGGGAAATGTGATAAGATGAAAGGCAAATCTTTGTAGGACCGAGTATGTATGTAGTTCAAAGAACACTAGACGTCGCAGTATGTTCGTAATTAATATACAGAACACTCCACGACAGTGCTCGTAACTCTCCCGTCAATTTATCCGCTAACCATAATATTTACGAAAAATGTGACTGAACTGACTTTTTTGGAAATTGTATTATTTTTCTCCATAAAGTGGGCGAAATGATGGTAGGTTTTGCTGTGCAGCTAGTGATATAGGAAATAATCAACAACTACATTCTCAACATTGAATTAGAAATCGCCATCTTGAAACGGAAGTGATTAAAAAAAAAGTTAGGCCTATACATATGTTTTTATGTTTTTGTACAAGGTATATTTAAGCCAGATTTCAAAACAATCTGCCAATGCGTTTGATTAAAATTTGCGTACAGTCTTCATCGTCAGATGCCGTCATTTTAAAGGGAAGTAAGTAGCGAAAAAGTGGTACACATTCGTCATTTGTGTTTTATACAGAAGATACAAGATATCTTCGTAGAGAAGTTCAATACAATCGGTTAAAATGCTTGGTTAAAACTGTAAATCAAAGTTAGCCATCTTTAAACAGAAATGAATGGGAAGAAATCATACACTAACATCTTCCGGACTTTAAAGAAGGTACGTTCTGCCAAATTTCAAAATAATCGGCCAATGAGTAAAGAGGTAATCAGTAGAAGTAAAGAGGGAGTCTTCTGGTATTGAAGAGTGATTGAATCAATGGACATCGCGGGTCTAACACTGTGATTTGTCTGGAGACTAAAAGTTGATGCCTTTGTCAAAAAAAAAAAAAAAAAAATGATGCTGTTTTGGTAATGCAAAACATTCTAATCGTCTTTAAAAATGTTAAATTGCATTACTTGTCAATATTCATTATTAGTACAGTTTAAATAAATCAATCATTTGTGTGATGATAATGGAGTTATTTATCAAAACGAAATTACCTGTGAGAAAACTCTTTCGCCAGCCCACATTGGCAAAATTGTAGTTCCACAATCTGATAAAAACAACATTACTGAATAAACTAAATCACCATTGCCTGTTTTAATACTCTGAAACAAAGTGTAAGGACATAAGTCATATTAAAAAAAGATGTTTTTAAAAATAATGATACATTAGATCTCCAACCCCATGAAGTCCAGAGTAATAAAACGTGGCGGGGGTAACGCTTGAGCCTATCAGCTTTCTCTCCACACCGTGCCAAACGTCTTTCTCAATCACACACAGCTCAAATGAAAAGTCATACTGTTTATAATAATTAATTTTCCATAAGAAATGCATTACAATATTACACAATAAAACTAATACATTTTTGTGCACCATTAAAACTTCCCAAAAACAAACGTTATAATTTTCTAATATTGAGTATTGCATAGAATGGAAGGGTTTTATGGATCTATAAGACCATGCAAGAGTTTTCTTTAAGTGAATAATACAATTATTTGTAAAAAGTGAAATGATATTAACAAATCTTGTTAGTGAAGATTGAATTTTAATAGTGTCTAAAGGTTAGATAAGTATTTAGTATTTATATTTAATGTTTGTTCATACAGTTCCAGATAGAATGATTGCAAATCTAGTTCAGCAACGTTACCTGATATGTCAACAAAACTGTGGAACAAATGGCGATTTGGTCAAACACATACATCACGGTGTAAAGCCAGCCGGAGATTGAATTGAAGTCTGCGAAAAACCTGAACAAACCAACATAAAAAAGTAGACGATGTTTTCCGTAATATACTTTTGCACAGTGATTAAGAAATTCAAATTTTTGTTAAAATCTGTACATTTCCCCAATATATTGTCATATTATCTAAACGAATATATTAATTATATTAAACTAATTATTATTTAATGCTATTAAATAATACAAAACCGTCGCAGTTTGGCCCAAGAAACTTTAAACTGTTGAGAAAGAGAGAGAGAGAGAGAGAGAGAGAGAGAGAGAGAGAGAGAGAGAGAGAGAGAGAGAGAGAGAGAGAGAGAGAGAGAGAGAGAGAGAGAGAGAGAGAGAGAGAGAGAGAGAGAGAGAGAGAGAGAGAGAGAGAGAGAGAGAGAGAGAGAGAGAGAGAGAGAGAGAGAGAGAGAGACGGACGGACGGACGGACGGACGGACGGACGGACGGACGGACGGACGGACGGACGGACGGACGGACGGACGGACGGACGGACGGACGGACGGACGGACGGACGGACGGACGGACGGACGGACGGACGGACGGACGGACGGACGGACGGACGGACGGACGGACGGACGGACGGACGGACGGACGGACAGACGGACAGACGGACAGACGGACAGACGGACAGACGGACAGACAGACAGACAGACAGAGAGAGAGAAAGAGAGAGAAAGAGAGATTGTGCATTATCTTAGTCTCCTTTGTTACATTGTATAATAATCATTTTATAGTTTGAATTACAGCTTTTAAAGATATTAAAACCAATTTATTAAGACAGTAAAGGCACAGAATTAAAACAATTAATGGGAACATTTTCGGTTAGCATCTTATTTGTGGTTCTTGGGTAGGCCGATTTAGAATAGATACAACAGGATGAGACAATATTTTGTTCAAGGAATCGTCAAGTCGATGACACTTCGGCAGTATTGTACAAGGTTTAGGACTTAAGCACCTAACACATTAACATTAACAAAATATACTGCAAAATGTGGACCACTGCAAAAACCATTAAATAGTTTAGAAAGTTTAAAATAAGCGTAAAGAGGGCGTAAAAGATAGACAAAAAGGCACGTTTAGCTGAAGAATTTTCTGTAACTACAAAATAAAAATAAAATATCTGAAAACACATTTTTGAAGATAAAACAAACACAAAAAATGCCTTGGCGGTAATACGAGAGTGGGTTTTCATTGGCTTACCGGATCACGTAATACATTTTTTTCTTTTTTTTCTAGAAAAACTCACTCGCTACTGGTTTGTATGAAATAAAATTATTCAATTTATTTATACTTACTTCAGTATAACCTGATGATGACGTATGTTTTCTTTAAAAATAAAATTCATTTCACGTTGTATTGAAGTGTTACCTTCACCTCTATCAACAGCTGTTTTATAAATATTTCTATAGACTGTGCACATGATTTCTATCTGACCACTTAAAATATTGCACACTCCCATATGGAAAAACATAAAGAAAGAACATAATAACACCATCAACTGCCACGATACCATTTCCATACTCAACACAACGTAAAACATATGATCGGAAATTGAATGTATTCCTAAAATTGGAAATTTTACGTCGAACACAAGAGATTTATCTTTTTTAAAGAGTGAATAGGCAAACATTAAACAAACAACCAACTCGATGCCTACAAGATAGATTATATTTAGAAACACTGATAGTTTCGTTTCTTTACGCTGAATGCCAGTTTTTTCAGACAACACGTTTTCTTCCTTGAAATAAAACGATTCGCCAAGCACTTTGATCACTTCGTGTATTTTATCGCGTTTCAGAATCAGGACTACGTACATCACTAGTGAGTAGCTGTAAGCGATTAACATGAACAGATTTTGTGAGTCGTTAGCACTTTTCATTCCGTGGTATGTTCCGTACGCAAAGCAAGCTAACATACTCATACAGCAAAATACGTAAATATAATTGATACTTTGAAAGTTTCCTTTTATTCCGATTAATTTGCATAGAAACCGTAAAATGTTCGAGTAAAATGTTAAATCGTTCATGACTGATTATTTTAGTCGTTCAGGTTTTGAAATCTTATACTCAAATTTGATTTTATCGTATGGTATGAAATTTAAAAGTAAGTTACTAGAAACATTAAATTAATTTTAATATAACACGTAACTAATTCAATATCCTGATCACAAATACAATCCCGATTCGAATACAATACTAAGTGACTCGCAAAGTTTCGGAATTGAATGTTGTACAAAAGTTTAGTGGAAGTTAGAATAATGCGTCGATGACACGTAACAACAATTTCGTGTTAAACGACCGGTAATAAAAATTATTGATCTCAATCTAATATTAAAGAAACTGTACTTGTTATGTGTATCGTGAATTGCATTAAGTAAACAAACATAGCATTAGAACTTTTTAAAACTTTTATCCCCAGTACTTTTTAATAGATTAATATTTGAAATTGTACTTGAAACCTCGTGGATGTTCGCTGATCTACAATCGTGGTGACGTCTCCTGGTATATACAATGTTATGGAATGCCGTGTGACATTATATTATGTACATTGGTCGGCAACATGTCACGTGAAAACCCTCCCAACAAAACAATCCGCAGTCTCCGGGAGAAATAATAGGAGTCCGGGAGTTTATCAGGTTGGCCGCAAGTCGGCATTCTTCCGGTTTAGGAATGATGAGTAAGAAGTTCATATCTCCTTTAAAGTTCTGCTGATTCTTCCTATTTCCTCCCATGCAAGTTGTGGCGTCTTGTAGAGTTGTTGGTCGGCTGCCGTGTAGTTGTTCTGTAGTGGTTGGTGGTCCTCCTGGATGTTCTGCCGAACATCGATTTTTGATACAGGAAATTTTGGCGGAAACCGTAATTTCTCAGAAATCCATTGTTAAAATCAGAGAAGTAATTGTATGGAGCTATTTTGTACGGGAGGTAAGGGGCTACGACGTGGTGCGCCCGTGTAACAGGTTTTCCTTACCCCCAGAAAAGTGTACCCTAGTAAAAAACCCCTAGGCGAATTGTACCCCCGGTAATAAAAGCCTAGGCATAGTGTACCCCCGACACAAAAAGCCTAGTTCTTATACCGGGGTTAAAAAAACCCTGAAAATCAGATTTAGAGTACCGGGGGTACACTGTCTGGGTTATTCTTACCCCCATGAGATCTACTACATATAGGCATATTAGAACGTCAAAGGGGGGTAAACTGTGCCTAGGTTTTTCTTACCTCCATGAGATATACTAAATATCGGCATATTAGAACGTCAAAAAAGGGTAAACTATGCCTAGGTTTTTCTTACCCCCCAAGATATCTACTATATATCGGCATATTAAAACGTCAAAGGGGGTACACTATGCCTAGGTTTTTCTTACCCCACCCTAAGTTAACTACAATATACACCATATTAGAATGTCAAAGGTTGTACTCTGTGTCTAGGTTTTTTCTTACCCTCCCACCACGAGATCTACTATATAGCGGCAGATTAAAACGTGTCGTAATCTTAATCATATTATATTTCTGAAAGTTTGTGTGTTTGTTTTGTTTGTTTGATGTTTGTTATTCAATGACGCTTTAACCACTGGACCAATTGAGATGGAACTTGGTACGAACATGGTTTACGTATCTGAGATAAACATAGGCCCGTTTTAAAAACCGTCATTATACTATTTACCCAGCCCAACATAATTATGTAGTATTAAGTTTTGTCTCGTGTTATCTGTAGTTAGGTTTAATTACTGTTTACTGGACCTGAGATTTAGGTACCTGAGATGGACATAGATCTAATCCCATTTTAAGAATCTTAATATGTGTTTTATTATATTGCAAAATTATTGCTTTTAATGTTACATTTTCAATTATTTTAGTTGAAATATTTTCAAAACTGACTCTAATTTGTTACTTTGTGTTGAATTTTCAATATTAAATGTAAAAAAGAGTGTATATTATGATGCGTTAAAAATTATTATAATTGTAAGTATTTTCTCTTTGTGAAAGTCTGGTTTGCTTTATTGTTGGTAGTTTTGTTATTTTAAGTTTCATTAGATCAAATAATCACAATCTGGTGTTTCTCATTTAAGACTTTTCAATGTTTTCGACGTAGAGTGTAGAATATATAACATATACAATTTTTGTTAGGACACTTTAATTGTAAGGTAGTATATATATTCGTGTAATTACATTATATGAAAAAATGGTAAATATGTAGTGTAGCATGACCTAGAATTTTCGATATTTTTGTTACTAAAACGCTTTATTATGTGCCCAAAAGCAAGAATCCAAACTATAAAAGCGTGGAAACCACGAGAAGTACGATAAAAATCGAAAATAAAAGTGACAACATAACCTCAAAATTGTTACCGCGCGAAAATCGGTTAACGTGTGGTAGATCGGTAAAACAATAAAAAATACGTCTAACACGGGTTTTTGGGTGATAAGAAACCTATTTTTTTTTTTTAAAAGAAATACTTCATAACCTAACTGACACGGTTGTGTGCCTTGACACGGTGATTCGTGAAAAAATCTTTATATTTTTTTAAAGAATACTCTATAAGCTAACTAACATAGTTTTTAAGCCTAACACGGTGATGCATTAAAAAAACCTTTATTTATTTTTTTAAAAAGAGTAATCGATAACCTAATTGACACGGTTGATTACCTCATACGGTGATGCAGGAAAAAACCTTAATTTTTAAAAAAAAGTATTCCATAACTTAACTAACACGATGATGAATTAAAAAAATCTTTATTAAAAAAAAAAAAAAAATACAGCATAACCTAACTGACACAGTTGTTGGTTATAACGCGGTGATGCGTGATCTTTAATATATATTATGATTGCGGGCAAAGCCGTGACGGGTAACAGGTAATCTATCTATCTAATCTAATCTTTTCATATTATATTTCTGAAAGTTTGTGTGATTGTTTGTTTGTTTGTTATTCAATCACGCGTTAACCACTGGGACCAATTGAGATGAAATTTGTTATGTATATGGTTTAAGTATCAGAGATACATATAGGCCTATTCCCGTTTTACAAAACGTCATTATACTATTTACCCAGCCCAAAATAATTATCATTTTTTAGTTTTGTAACATCTGTTAACTATAGTTAGGTTTAATTACTGTTTACTGAACATGAGATTTAGGCACCTGAGATGGACATAGATCTAATCCCATTTTACAAATCTTAATCTATGTTTTATTTATTGCAAAAGTATTGTTTTTAATGTTACATTTTCATCTAATAATCACAATCTGGTATTTCATTTAAGACTATTCAATGTTTTTAAAGCAGAGTGCAGAATATATATATTATATACAATGTTATTAGGATACTTTAATTGTAAGGTAGTATATATATTTGTGTAATTACATTATATGAACAAATGGTAAATATGCAGTGCAGCATCTATTGGAGTTTACGATATTTTTCTTACTAAAATGCTTTATTATGTGCCCAAAAGCAAAAATCCAAAATATGAAAGCAGGAGAAGTACGATAAAAATCGAAATTAAAAGTGACCAACATAACCTCAAAATTGCTACCGGCGAAAATCGGTACCGTGTTGTACTGATTTTAGACGTATTTTTAACACGAGTTTGGGTGATAAGAAACCCATTTTTTAAAAGAATAGTGGATAACCTAAGTGACAAGGTTGTTAGGCCTAACACGGTGATGCGTGAAAAAAACTTTATATTTTTTTAAAGATTATTTGGCTACATATCCTAACTGTCACGGTTGTTAGGTCAAACACGGTGATGCGTAAAAAAACCTTATTATTTTTTTAAAGAATACTGCATATCCTAACTGACACGGTTGTTAGGCCTATCACGGTGATGTGTGAAAAAACCTTTAAATTTTTTAAAAGAATACTAAGTATATTAACTGACACGGTTATTAGGCCTAACACGATGATGTGTAAAAAAACTTTTATAATTTTTTAAAGAATACTACATATCTTAACTGATATAATGGTTGGGCCTATCATTGTGATGTGTAAAAAAAACCTTTATTTTTTAAAGAGTTTCCAAACCTTAACTGACACGGTTGTCAGGCCTAACATAGTGATGCGTGATAAATCTTTATATTTTTTTAAAGAATACTCCATAGGCTAACTAACATAGTTGTTAGGCCTAACACGGTGATGCATTAAAGGAACTTTTATTTATTTTTTTCAAAAGAGTACTCAATAACCTAACTGACACGGTTGTTGGGCCTAATACGGTTATGCATGGAAAAAACTTTATATTTTTTTAAAGAGTACTCCATAACTTAACTAACACGGTGATGCGTGAAAAAACCTTTATATTTTTTTAAAGAGTACTACATATCCTGACACGGTTGTTGGACCTATCACGGTGATGCGTCAAAAAACTTTTATATTTTTTAAAAAAATACTAGGCTACATATCCTGACACGGTTGTTAGGCCTAACATAGTGATGCGTGAAAAATCTTTATATTTTTTTACAGAATACTCCATTAGCAAACTAATATGGTTGTTTGTTAGGCCTAACACGGTGAAGCATTAAAAAAAAAACCTTTATTAATTTTTTTAAAAAGAGTACTCTAAACCTAACTGACACGGTTGTTGGGTTAAACGGTGATGTAGGAAAAAAACCTTAATTTTTTTTAAAGAGTACTCCAAAACTTAACTAACACGGTTGTTGGTCCTAACACGGTAATGCATGATCTTTAATGTATATTATGATTGCGGGCAAAGCCGTGACGGGTAACAGCTAATCATATTATATTTCTGAAAGTTTGTTTTGCTTATTTGTTTTCTTATTCAAATACACTTTAACTATTGGACCAAATAAGATTACATTTGGTGTGAACATGTTTTAGGTATCTGAGATAAACACAATACTATTCCAGTTTAATTGTATATTAATGACTTTTTAATAATACTGTATTTTATTAAAATATGACATGACCCTGTTTTAGCGTATCGAGTAGCAAAAATTGATATGTCTTTGCCGAAAACCATAAATCATATAATATTGTATATAGCAATATATTAGAATGAAATGACATATTCTGATTTTGAAAATTGACTATAAATTTTATTGCTTACATTATAATTGCAGGCAAAGCCGCAACGGGTAAAAGCTAGTTCATATTATATTTCTGAAAGTTTGTGTGTTTGTTTGTTTGTTATTCAATAACGCTTAACCACTGGACCAATTGAGATGAAATTTGGTACGAATATGGTTTAAGTATCAGAGATACATATAGGATTATTCCCGTTTTACAAAACGTCATTATACTACTTACCCAGCCAAAAATAATTATCAGTTTTTAGTTTTGTGGCATGTGTTAATTGTAGTTATTTACTGGACCTGTGATTTAGGTACCTGAGATGAACATAGATTCAATCCTATTTTAAAAATCTTAATCTGTTTTATTTATTGCAAAATTATTGCTTTTAATGTAACATTTTCAATATTTTAGTTGAATATTTTTTCAAAACTGACTTTGATTTCTTACTTTGTGTTGAATTTTCAATATTAAATGTAAAAAAATCCCTACACAGTGTTCCAATTGTAAGGTAGTATTTGTGTAATTACATTATATGAAAAAATGGTAAATATACAGTGTAGCATATCCTTATTTTTCGATATTTTTGTTACTAAAATGCTTTATTATGTACCCAAAAGCAAGAATCCAAAATATGAATGCAGGAGAAGTACGATAAAATCGAAAATAAAAGTGACTAACATAACCTCAAAATTGCTACCCGGCGAAAATCAGTAACGTGTTGTAAACCGGTAAAACAATAAAAATATGTCTAACACGGGTTTTGGGTGATAAGAAACCAATTTTTTAAAAGAATACTGCATAACCAAACTGACACAGTTGTTAGGCCTAACAAGGTGATGCGTGAAAAAACCTTTATATTTAAAAAAAAAAATATCCTGACACGGTTGTTGGGCCTATCACGATGATACGTGAAAAAATCTTTATATTTTTTTAAAGAATACTACATATCCTAACTGACACGGTTGTTAGGCCTAACACGGTGCTGCGTGAAAAAAACTTTATATTTTTTTAAATACTACTTCATATCCCAACTGACATGGTTGTTGGGCCTATCATGGTGATGTGTGAAAAAACCTTTATTTTTGTTTAGAATACAACATAACATAATTGACACGGCTGTTAGGCCTAACACAGTGATGCGTGAAAAAACCTTTATATTTTTTTAAAGAATACTACATTTCCTAACTGACACGGTTGTTGAGCCTATCACGGTAATGTGTGAAAAAACCTTTTTTTTTAAATAGTACTGAAAACTTTAACTGACACGGTTGTTAGGTCTACCATGGTAATGCGTGAAAAATACTTTATATTTTTTTTAAAAGAATACTCTATAAGCTACCTAGATGGTTGTTATGCCTAACACCGTGATCCATTAAAAAAACCTTTATTAATTTTTTTTTAAATAGTACTTAGAACCTAACTGACACGGTTGTTGGGCCTAATATGGTGATGCATGAAAAAAACCGTTATATTTTTTTTAAAGAATAACTTAACTAACACGGTTGTTAGGTCTATCACAGTGATGCGTGAAAAAACCTTTATATTTTTTAAAGAATACTACATATCCTGACACGGTTGTTGGGCCTATCACGATGATGTGTGAAAAAACCTTTATATTTTTTTAAAGAATACTAGGCTACATATCCTAACTGACACGGTGGTGCGTAAAAAAAAACTTTATATTTTTTTAAAGAATACCACATATCCTAACTGACATGGTTGTTGGGCCTATCATGGCGATGTGTGAAAAAACCGTTATTTTTTTTAAAGAGTACTTCAAACCTTAACTGACACGGTTGTTAAGTCTAACATGGTGATGCGTGAAAAAAAACATTATTTTTTTTAAAGAGTACTCCAAACCTTAACTGACACGTTTGTTAGGCCATGGTGATGAGTGAAAAATCTTTATATTTTTTTTAAAGAATACTGCATAAGTTAACTAACATGGTTGTTAGGCCTAACACGGTGATGCATTAAAAAAACCTTTATTTATTTTTTAAAAAGGAGTACTCCAGAACCTAACTGACACGGTTGTTGGGCCTAATACGGTGATGCAGGAAAAAAGCTTTAATTTTTTTAAATTAAAAAAAATTTTTTTAAAGTACTCCATAACTTAACTAACACGGTGGTGCGTTAAAAAACCTTTATTTTAAAAAATAAATACACCATAACCTAACTGACACGGTTGTTGGTCCTAACACGGTGATGCGTGATCTTTAATGTACGAGATCTCGTATATTACGATTGCGGGAAAAGCTGTGACGGGTAACAGGTAATCATATTATATTTCTGAAAGTTTGTTTTTGTTTATTTGTTTGTTATTCAATCACACTTTAACTACAGGACCAATTGAGATTAAATTTGGTATGAACACGGTTTAGGTACCTGAGATAAACACAATACTATTCCAGTTTAATTGAATAATAGTGACTTTTTAATAATACTGTATTTTATTAAAATATGACAGTACCCTGTTTTAGAGTATCGAGTAGCAAAAATGTTTATTTCTTATCTGAAAACCATAAATCGTATAATATTGTAAATAGAAATATATTAAAATGAAATGAACCCAAACTTTCTGCCCATGTGCTGTGTAGGCCTGCTCGATCACATTTTGTAAGAACGTATCTTTCGTGGTCACCAGTAATTTTGTCACAAGAAACACATGTATGTGCTTTGTTATAAGAAAGACGCATTAATGTGCAATTCTTCCAGTTTGACTTGTAGGTTTGTTACCAAACTATTCTATAACACTTACAGAACAAGATGTGTAGACGTCATCTTTGTGCCAACTTTTTTTTACTTTTACAACTTTGATGGCAAGGCCATTAATGTTTTCGTATTTTTTTACAGCACAATCATTATGTAGAAAGAACTTCAACCACTCGATGTACTTAGTGTAGTAACATAATCTGAAGGTAAAGATGAAGATACTTCATGAAGACAAAAGCCGTTACGTACCTATTGACTGTAACGTTAACCTTTTAAGTGCAACACCGACTGATTCCAGCGCCATAACATAGACACCAGGTAGTTACAATGAAGCGAAAATTTGTTAAAGACTTATTCGTTAACGACCATATAGAACGAATACATAAGACCAAATTCAAGACAGCAGTATAAACGAAAATCTAGGAAAAGCCAGTATCAAACAAGGAAGAAACTATAACGTGCGTATAAACATATAACAAACTTCCAGATTCTCTATTGAACGAAAAATTAATTTCGCCTCTTTATACGATGATTTACATTTTTTTTGGAAATTTGATTTCGCTATCGGAGTAAACGTTAAAGTCAACACAAATCTGTACCTTAAATTTGTAAATTCTGTTGACAATTCAAAACTAAATCTAGCAGTTCTTTTTTCGTATTTTCAAAGCAATTTGCAAGCTTAAACCTTTATTGTAAGCAGATTTCAACGTTGATTAGGATGGTGAAATAGGATTTTAAAAGAAGGGTAAGGTAAAATAAATTGTTGTTGGAAATTTGCTTCCATCACGTCAGCGACACAGCTGCGCGTCCTGTCATTGTTATATTTACCTGTCGAAAAGTGATTATGTTCGCTGGTATCATGGGGATGGCGGCGACAACCATCAGACGTTTACAAATTTCCAAGACTATGTTCACTGATGACTTGAATGTTTTTTCTTCGTTATACCATAAGCTATAATCTGCTATTTATTTATAGAGCATTGGTTAAATGTGTGTGTTGTGTGTGTGTGTGTGTGTGTGTGTGTGTGTGTGTGTGTGTGTGTGTGTGTGTGTGTGTGTGTGTGTGTGTGTGCGTGTGTGTGTGTGTGTGTGTGTGTGTGTAACTGTATTTTACTACCTATTAGGCATAATTTATTTACTAATTATTTATTTTTAATTAATATTTTAAAAATTTTATTAATCTCATCTGTAATACACATGTCTGATTATCTTGACTTCCGGCAGTGTGTTGAAGTATGTATTCGCACTTACACAATATAAAAAAGAAAAAGGAAATGTCTAGTATCGAAAACAATAATATCCAGCCAGCAGTTTATTTTGATTCAAAATAAAATAGCACGCAATTTTTTCGTCTGCTATTTCTGATTTACGTTTGTGTATGCGCACGCAGTTATTCTGTTTGACTTCTATCGTTACTTAAAAATTTTTAAACAACCTACGTATAAAATTTATACATAGCCTACTTGTTACTTTTTTTAAAACTATATTCATAGAATCAAACGTATATAAGTGGAATATTCAACAAAAATATATTGTTCGATTTCTGTTGATACTAAGTGTAAATATTCGATAATGCAGTTATTAACAAACCCTCATAGAAAAATGGAAATACCTCACGGAGGAGTGGCAATACCCACAACCACCTCCATATTACCAAATACAATCACCCCCACCTTGAACATCATCACCATCATTATCGTTACCACCCAGAATGCCCTCGTGTATCTGGGACATCTGCTAAGTTCACAGCTATGGAACCCTTCTGAGTAGTAGGAACAACCAAATCTATAAAGTTTATTCCTAATCATTATTAATTTAATTCATATTATAAACCTTCCAGTATTTTTTTGTTATAGAATGTCAGCCATTTTGAAATCTACAATTTTTGAAGTCAGCCTTTTTTTAAATCAGCTATTTTTAAACACACCATTTTGTGGACAGGATCACTGGATTAGGGCGGGGGAAGGCCTCGACTACTGAGCGAACAGGGTGCAAGGGGAGAGGTTTCCCTCTACTCAGACGTAATTGGGTAGGAGAGTAGGCACGTGGCTTGTCCTCAAGTGCCCAGAATACTACTTCAAATATCTAAAAATATATGAAAATATATTTCGTAACAATATCAGAATATATCGAAATATATATATAAAAATGTATCGATATAGGCCTACTTAAAGTAGTATCGGAATATGTAAGTTTATTATTCTATTATTATATAGACATCTCACTAAGTGGCTGGTTAAGTGGTAATGAGCTAAAGAAAAGAAAGTAAAAAAATACAATAACGTTTTATTTAGTTAAGAAAGCACACATTACACAAGCAAATACATTGAGATTTGTGCAATACACTTTTAGTTCCAAGATTATTGGGCCAATAATAAGAAACTGTTTAATCTGCAGACAACGCTACTAAAATGTTGTAATAAGAAAATGCAGCAGTCAGTATCTGGAAATGTTTAAAATAAATGTAATATTTGTACACATGGTTAGCTTTCATTTAAACATACAAGATAATGTATCAAGAACAAACACATACAGTCAAGAAATTATGCAACAACTCAATACACTTACAATTTACATTTAATCATTTTTCAAATATCCCGTTCAGAAGAGATTTACTACAAAATTGCTTATTAGTTCATTTTTTTGCGATTTTCGTCAAACATTTGGACGTATATAAATATACGTAATTTAACAAATCGTATAATATTAGAAATAAAAAGCATTTAAGTTTCAATCACAAAAAAAACTTAGTTGCGGTCAGTGTTAATTTTCTTGTGTTGGTCTTATATTCAAAATGATAAACATTTTAGTGAAATCTATTTTGATAAGGCAATTTTTTCAGTTTTTATAACTAACCAGATTTTTTTGAGGATATGTGTTTTCTTAAAGCTTACGGTATACGATTGAAAAAGTGTGATCCTTTTTAAAGTCGAGATTTAGAAAGTTTGACTTTTGAATATTTTGACCAAAAGAAATCTTTTAAACAAAAATCCAGAAATTACAAACCGTGATACAAGCACAATTCATAGAAATCAAAAAATTTGTTTACCCTTCTGTAATGTGCACAGCGTGACAGAAAGATGGACTTAGGCCTATAAACAAAAACACTTTACACTTTTGGCAACTGATCAATTTAAAAAGGTAATATTTTATTAAAAAACCAAAATAATCTTACCTAGAAAAATCTGCAAAAAAACAAAGTACATAGCATAATCAAATAAAAAGCACTCTTTATTTTAGTGTTATAAAACTTAATAATAATGTTTAAAGGGGCTGACGACCGTAGCTCAGTCGGAAGGGTAGAGGCTAGTTCGCTAGACAAGTTCAGTGTAGTTAGTTTATTACCTATGGCTTTTCCGTTTCCATTAGCCTAAGTAGTCAAGACGTTAAAAAAAATGTTTAGTTTTAATATAAGTCAAATTTATTTCCATAATTAGTGGCTCTACTGAAACAGTTATTACAGTATCTTCCAGCGCCGATCCTGATGTGATGGGTAACCACCCAAATAAACATTAGGGGTGCCGTCCCATGTGCACTTCAGCTGCTATCCCTTAAGTCTGGCCCCAACACTGCCTCCCTTTTTCTTTTTTCCGGTTTAACGTCATTAACTCTCTTAGCTTAAAACAGCGAAATAAAACCAACAATCGTATTATTTATTCTTAAAGTAAAACTAATCACTTTTGTTGTTTGCATTCCAGAATAAGTGTAAATATATACTAGCAATTAAAATAAAATAAACGTAACTTCAGTTGAAAAATTGTATTGATTCTGTGAAGCCAAATCAGTTGTTTTAGTTAAAACTACCTCCAATGTCGCATCAATAATCTAAGAAATTTATATATAACAGAGAGAGGGGAGGAAGGAGAGAGGGGGAGGAAGGAGAGAGGGGAGGGAGAGTGGGGAAGGGAGAGAAAGGGAGAGAGGGAGAGGGAGAGTAAGAGAGAGAGGAAGGGAGAGTTTTTTTGGTGTTTAACGTCCGACTATTGTGCACACTTGGGCTAATGCAGACGATGGGATGATTTAGAGCGTATGAAAATACCAAGCCCTGGCCGGGAATCGAACCCGGGTCCTCGGGGTGAAAGCCCAGTACGCTATCAACTAGGCACCGAGGCGGCTAGGTAGATAGGGGGAGAGAGAGAGAGAGAGAAGAGAGAGAGAGATAAAGAGATAGAGAGAGTTTGCGTGCTGCAAATAGTAAAGCATTTAATTTGGTAACATGTATGCAACAAAATACCCTTTTCTTGTACAACAAAGCAGATTCCCGATTATCCGAGGATGGTTTATCCTCTTTGCAGATTAACCGCGGTGAACCAAGAGATAATCATTTTTATTTACTTTGCTTTTGGTAAAATGTATTTGTTTTGTATATCTTGAAGTAAACGCATCTAATCGTTTCAGGGAGGTCTATTCTGTACCTAACAATAGGCCACTACATATCTGTATCTACTACATTTCATTCTGACATCTAACATAAACGTACTAGAAGTCTAGCCACTATTATAAAGAGAGCATGTTCGAAATCAGCGGCTAAAGTCCAAGTAATTGGACTGTATACCGCTACGAACGTTGCAAGGACAGTGGATGGAGACGTTTGAGGAAATAGCCAATACTATTATATATTTAATTGTAGTTGAACTCTGCCTGCAAGATGCTACCAGCAGTGAGTGCTCACTAAGTTCTCATAATGCTTATCATTCTAGTACGTTTATATTCATGATCCAGATATCACGAACCGTTATACAATCCTCATTTGACAGAAACATATCAATTTGTTTAGTCTCCGGCGATGTGCACAAACAGATAAGAAAAGCTGTACAGCCATCCATGTTTGAACTCAGGAGACCTTGGAAACGGAAAATAAACTGAACTGTGCGCTTGTTCTGAAAGGATGGAACAGGGTGTTTAGGTAAAGTTTAAGCATTTCCAAAACACAGGCGTGCCCTCTCGCGTCTCGATATACTGTCATGTAATCTGCCACTTATCAAATTAGCTGACGACGTTTTTCGATCTAATTAGTATGAGGTGGTGATATTTTATTTTAAATTTCTTAGGTTTGGTCTTTTTGCTTGAAACGTAATAAAATTAGCAATTATTGGTTTAGGCTTATTCATTTCTTCCTAACGTTATTTAAACGTTAGTTTGTATTTAAGTAATATTCTTTACTTCACTTTCTGTTCGCGCCACACAACCTCGCGGATAATGTCTAGTGTTGCTGTAATATTTACCTGTTGTATCGTAGCCCTGTTGCACGGTATAATATTTAGAGCAGCTATCAGCATTGGGCGCTTTGTGCATTCCAGAACTATGCGCAGAGATGTTTTGAATCTTTCTGTTTGTGTGTACCACATACACATGTAAATTGAATTTTGAATCTCTTTGCTCTAAAAACACAATTATTATTATTATTTTTTTTTATTATTATTATTATTATTATTATTATTATTACTATTACTATTATTATTATTTTTATTATTATTATTATTATTATTATTATTATTATTATTATTATTATTATTATTATTATTATTATTATTATTATTATTATTATTATTATTATTATTATTATTATTATTATTATTATTATTATTATTATTATTACCAGTAGTTCGAAAACAAGTGGAGCTATAGCAGTATGTTCTTAGTTAAGTGTTTTTAGTGTAATCACAAGATATGGTTGAATGAAGATTTTTGTTATAACTGCATTGTTATCAGGGGAACCATTCATTCAACCATATATTAGTCATATAACAAGTGTCCCAGGTAAGTTGTGAGCTTAATTCTGCACAAGTTTGCAACAGATACAAAAAAGAAAAACCGAATGGATGCTCGGTTTGCCTGGCCGCCGCTCCACAACAGCTCTCTGACGCGCTCGCAGTATTTTCCGTTAATTTAACCTTGTAACCGTACAATTTACGAATTATATTACGGCACCAACTTTGATGGAAATTTTATACTCGTTCTTCATAAGTGATAAAAATTGCATAAGAAGGTCCTCACTAGCCGGCAACTACTCTCATCATTGTCAAATTGAAGGCCACCATCTTGGACGGAAGTGAATGAAAGTAAATCTTACACATACGACGTTCTGGTTTTTACATAAAATACCGTGAAAATTGTTAAAAGAAAGACTTGCAGCTAATTATTTAAGAAAAAATATTTTTTAATAATTATTAACACCCGTTACAATCACTCTGTTATGCTCATAACTGGACATTCAAAACAGAAGAATGCATCGACATCCACATACATAATCAATCGGCCGAGTGAAGCTGTACATAGAATGATTAAAATTTTAATTGAATCTACTTTTATTTTTATTCCGATATTTGATGTGGCGGTAACGCCGAGGAACTTTTATTTACTAATAGTTCCAAAAACAGCAGACCTCGCAGTATATTCTGAATTAATTGCCTGTTCACCGCTCACGACAGCGCTCGTAACCTTTTCCGCCAGTTTAACCAGTAATATTTTGCGAAAGAATAGCTATAAAGACAGCTATAAAGTTGTCAATATCGTCATAGAATGAGCCGTTCAACCAGTTTTACAGAAAATAGGAACTATAAACTCTGTCCAGTTATTGTGGATTCCAGGACATCAGGGCGTCTAGCCAGAATAGAAGCTGGCAGTTCCTTCATTGGCCTAGACTCTGACTCTGCAAGTGGAGTATCTTACACTCTAGCAAGCAGGCATGTCTTCCAGTGGATTCTAGCGAACACCAACGATCTTGGGAAAGAATGGACAATCTTGTACAGTCAAAGAGGATGCTTGCAGGTTCGCTAGATCCCATAGGCTGAACAGAACGGATGTGCAGAGAGTGACGGGTCCGCAGTCATCTACACAAAATGGATTTTCATATGACAAATCTTTTGTGTAGGAAGTGTGCAGCTGAGGAAACAGCTCAGAACATACTTCCTGACTGGTCCAGCTTTGGAAAAAAACGATTTGAATTCGTAGACACTCTCTGGAGTGGAAGAACAGGACATCATCCGAAATATTTCATGCTTCATTAAAGACCAGAGGTTGAATTTGTGGACGAGGGTGCACAATAAGCTACATAGTTGAACGGCAAAACTAATGTCATGGAAGTCGGACCTCACGTGCACAGTGCACTTACCAGTCAACTGCTTCTACGGGTTGACAATGTGCTTCTACTTAGAAAACCTGTGATAATAGTTAAACATTTGGCATAATTTTAAGTGTTACTATCAAATCTCCACTAATTCCAGAATAATATATGTCTTTTATTTTGTTTTACGTTAAAAAATGTCGCTGATTTTTAAAATACTCGGTATTTTTCAAAACTAAATACATTCAAGTTTTCGTGATGAAATAAGCTTTTACCTTTTCAAACACTCTGTCTCCAGACCACATTATCAAGACTGTCGTACTCAGACAAGCTGCTAGTAAGAATAAATTCGTTGGTAGGTCACCATTGTTGGTTTTTATACCCTGAAACAAATAGTTTTTTTGTAACGATTCTTATAAAAATTATACATTTTATACTGTATAAAATAGTTTTAGCGAAACACCGTTGGTCCGTTTTATAAAAACACAAATATTTGTATGAACATTGTAAAAAAAATGCATTTGTAATCACAGGCTAACTCAAACAGAAATACCACACAGATACCCAAATATTTGTTAATTACAATATTTATTATTAAATTTACTTAGCTTTTACAGGTTTATCGTAGCTTATTTAATACAATGCTGCTTCTACATCATTGGAGCAGCTGCTCAAACTAATTTCCTTTTTGTTTTAAACAAATAAAAACCAATGAAACTCCTAACCCGTCGGCGTCGACAATTTCTACTTGATAACTTAAAAACACTAAAGTAATTGCAACCGCATTGTTTTCTTTTTTAAGGCAATAAATCCGTGTGCAAAGGGTCTAAATCTCATATGCTACAGTGGTTTAGGTTTTCACTGATTTTCAGCGTTTCTTATTGTCAACAACCTTACACAAACAGAAAGCGGTACCTCTGTTACCATACCGTAGCAGTTGTGTGTTGAATGCATTATATTCGTAAACAATGGCAATTAAACGTAATACCAATTTAGTTAGTACATTATCAAAATAACAGCTAGGGGTGCTATATCTGTTGTTTTCGTGAAGATTGCCCTTCATAGCATAAACATTTTCATTTATCATTAGGTCTATTGTTTTTTAAATTTATAGAGTAAATTTTACTTGCAATTTAATAAAATAAAATATTAAGTAGTTTCTTTTCTTTTTTTTAAGGATTTTGGCGAAAATCACATGAATGCTATCGCCGTCCAGCAAAACCTCTTACACAGAGGGGAACTAATCTAAATACTGTAAATGTTATATTAAAACTAAACTATTTAAGCTAAACACTATAAACACTGAAACTAGATAACATTATTAAAACATATAAACTTAATCAAATAATCAGTAGTCTCTTTAAGCGGTTCATTTAAAAGTAACGTCATTAGGAAATAAAGTCAGTGTGATCATTAATAATAAAGTCATGTGACAATTAATTATTAAAGTTATTACCTGATACGTTTGAAATACAATGAAACAAATGAAAACTTGTTCTAACACGTATACCTCTGTGATTAGCCAACCAGAAACTGAATTGAAGTCTGCAAAAAACCTGAAAACAAAAAACATGTTACAAAGTCTTGTAGAATGAAAAATCACTTCTCTTTCAAACATTTTCCTCAACTAAAACATTTTTCAAAGCTAAAAACAACAACTAGCTCTTTGTAAAAAATCTATGTCTTGGCCGGCAGATATCTCGCTGACATAATGGAACAGAATTTCTCAATCGAGTCGGACTATAAAAGAAACACTGTTCGGACTTTTCACAAAAATCGTGGCATCTTTGAAGTGGTGCTTGCTCCAAATCTGAAGTCAAAATAAAAAACAGTCAGATATGATTTTGGTTAAATGTCGAAACACAAAATGGTTTTTTTTAAACACAAACAAAACAATGTAACTGATATTATGAGACGATATCTTCACCTCATTTAGCTTTAAAACCAATTGAGAAAAAGCAATTCTTTACCGGTAACTATAATGTGCTCACAAGTGTCGTACTACCTAAGTTTATATGAATTGAAGTGTAGGTCGGAATTCAAGATTCGTGACAAAAAGGAATTCTAAAATGAACAGAATGTTTCCCTGCTGCAAATTTCTTTTGGACTTCACCTATGCAGTCCAAAGAGTTTCAACATTTTGCTCAACTTAAGATTTTCTTTCACCCAATCTTATTTTGTGTGGAAGACGGTTGTCTTAAATATGCTGATAAAGGTCAATGACTCAGTCCTGATAATGAGAACTGATATAATGATGAGCGAAAACTCGTTTTCTAAACATTTAAAAGTTTATATGGTATTTGAGAAGAAGAATCGAATGGTGGTATATTCTAGAGACTCTTTATGGCATTTAGTTAGCTCCAAAACAAAGGATAGCACTGCTGTTGGTGCGGGTTTGAGACCGGAGGATAGCACGTTTTATTGACTGTATTTGGGAGAATGTGAAGCGGGCTTTTAAGAAAGCCCATACCGACAGCCAGGCAACGATGGCTTGACAGTGTCGCGGCTACACTGGGTTTTGGGACACAGACGAGTGAGAGTAACGTGGAGGCGGACAGACTAACTGGATTGGGATCTGTATCTGAGTTCATTAACCCAGAGCAAGTTGCAAGGGTTTCTCCATGTCTGGTTGAGTTTGCTGTCAATAAGTGAATCAAAAAGTAATGTCAAGAGAGAGGGCTCAACCTTAGAAGGTTTTTCCATAGTAAACGTCTTTTAAAAGGTTCATGTAGGAGACTTTGGAGGTACAGTAGTGATTTTAGGTAGAGGACAACTCAGAAAAACCATGGAAATCATTACAGGGTACTATGGTCTAGGGGTGCATATGAGCTGGACAAGAATGTACCAGGCAAAGCCGAAGGTTATACAGGAAGAAAGAGGAAACTGCTGGCCAAAAAATCAAACGCTTAAGGATCTTGCCAGCAGGAGCCTAAGGGTGTTTGTCTTCCAGAAATCTGAGGATTTCCAGCAGAATGAACTGTAAAACTAATTCAAGGTACCACTTATAGCCTACTGAATTAGAATTTTCGAGGCTTAGTTGCACAATATGTCTTATGTGTGATCTTCAGATGTGTTCTGGGTGACTGACACAGTAAAGTCCGCGATATGTGTTCTGTGTGACTAGCACAGTTTAATCCGCGAGATGTGTTCTGTGTGACTGGCACAGTTTAATCTGCGAGATGTGTTCTGTGTGACTAATCCAGTTTAATCCGCGAGATGTGTTCTGTGTGACTGGCGCAGTTTAATCCGCGAGATGTGTTCTGTGTGAAGGGCATAGTTTAGTCCGCGAGATATTTTCTGTGTGAATGATGCAGTTTAATCCGCGAGAAGTGTTCTGTGTGACTGGCGCAGTTCAATCCGAGAGATTTGTTCTGTGTGACTGGCGCAGTTTAATCCGCGAGATGTGTTCTGTGTGACTGGCACAGTTTAGTCTGCGAGATGTGTTCTGTGTGAATGGTGCAGTTTAGTCTGCGAGATGTGTTCTGTGTGACTGGCACAGTTTAATCCGTGAGATGTGTTCTGTGTGACAGGCACAGTTTAGTCCGCGAGATGTTTTCTGTGTGAAGGGCATAGTTTAGTCCGCGAGATATTTTCTGTGTGAATGATGCCGTTTAATCCGCGAGAAGTGTTCTGTGTGACTGGCGCAGTTTAATCCGCGAGATGTGTTCTGTGTGAATGGCGCAGTTTAGTCCGCGAGATGTGTTCTGTGTGACTGGCGCAATTTAGTCAGCGAGACGTATTCTGTGTGACTGGTGCAGTTTAGTCCGCGAGATGTGTTCTGTGTGACTAGTGCAGTTCAATCCGCGAGATGTGTTCTGTGTGACTGGCAGAGTTTAGTCCGCGAGATGTGTTCTGTGTGACTGGCACAGTTTAATCTGCGAGATGTGTTCTGTGTGACTGAAACAGTTTAGTCCGCGAGAAGTGTTCTGTGTGACTGGCGCAGTTTAATCTGTGAGATTTGTTCTGTGTGACTAGTGCAGTTCAATCCGCGAGATGTGTTCTGTGTGACTGGCGCAGTTTAATCAGCGAGATGTGTTCTGTGTGACTGGCGCAGTTTAATCCGTGAGATGTGTTCTGTGTGACTGGTGCAGTTTATTCCGCGAGATGTGTTCTGTGTGACTGGCGCAATTTATTCCACGAGACGTATTCTGTGTTACTGGTGCAGTTTAGTCCGCGAGATGTGTTCTGTGTGACTTGTGCAGTTTATTCTGCGAGGTGTGTTCTGTGTGACTGGCACAGTTTAGTCCGCGAGATGTGTTCTGTGTGACTGGCACAGTTTTATCTGCGAGATGTGTTCTGTGTGACTAATGCAATTTAATCCGCGAGATGTGTTCTGTGTGACTGGCGCAGTTTAATCTGTGAGATTTGTTCTGTGTGACTAGTGTAGTTCAATCCGCGAGATGTGTTCTGTGTGACTGGCGCAGTTTAATCAGCGAGATGTGTTCTGTGTGACTGGCGCAGTTTAATCCGTGAGATGTGTTCTGTGTGACTGGTGCAGTTTATTCCGCGAGATGTGTTCTGTGTGACTGGCGCACTTTAGTCCGTGAGATGTGTTCTGTGTGACTGATGCACTTTAATCCGCGAGATGTGTTCTGTGTGACTAGTGCAGTTTAATCCGCGAGATGTGTTCTGTGTGACTGGTACAGTTTAGTCCGCGATATGTGTTCTGTGTGACTGGTGCAGTTTAGTCCGCGAGATGTGTTCTGTGTGACTGGCACAGTTTATTCCGCGAGATGTGTTCTGTGTGACTGGTGCAGTTTAGTCTGCGAGATGTGTTCTGTGTGACTGGCACAGTTTAATCTGCGAGATGTGTTCTGTGTGACTGGCGCAGTTTAATCCGTAAGATGTGTTCTGCGTGACATGCACATTTTATTCCGCGAGATGTGTTCTGTGTGACTGACGTAGTTTAATCCGCGAGATGTGTTCTGTGTGACTGGCACAGTTTAGTCCGCGAGATGTGTTCTGTGTGACTGGGACAGTTTAGTTCGCGAGATGTGTTCTGTGTGACTGGTGCAGTTTAGTCCGCAAGATGTGTTCTGTGTGACTAATGCAGTTTAGCCCGAATAACGGTTAAAAGCAAAATACAAGTATATCAATGAATACTGCATTTTAAGTGTAAAATACTTAAGTTTTCATTTCGACGTGGCAATAAAGTGCAATTACAAGATACATTTTTTATTTAATTGAAATTCGTTAATATTTATTAACGTTTTTGGACGCTATTTTTTTCATTGGCTTTATTTAAGAAGGCATTTCGTTATAATTGTTCACGCAAACATGAATAAGTGTTATTAATTTGAATAAATTGAAGAAAAATTCAATAAAAATTTGTTAACATTTACACAACAAATACACCAAATTCAAAATTAACTGCGATGGTTCAAGTTAAGAGCATAACAATTTAAATAAAAGAAAAATTACGGTTAGGAAATAACAAAAACTCTTTCACAGTCACTCGATTCTTATGATTTTTGTTGTTATGAAAACTATAAATGGTGCTAAATAGTAGGAGTGTTGCCAAAGAGTCTTAATGCTACAAGCTTTTAATAAGTACCTTAATATTAATTTACATTTATATAACAACTTTACACAACATAGAAGTGAAAAGTAACAACTAAACTTACTTTAACATATTCTGATGAAGTCGTACGGTGTTTTTGAAAATGTTTTCTGTATCGTAGTGTATTACCGCAGGTTGTTCAACACTTAACACAGCTGTTTGGTTTTGGTACATTTTTTTATAAGCAATTTTCAGAATTTCTATCTGTCCGCTGAAAATGTTGCATATACCCATAAAAAATAATAAACTGTACAAATTTATAAGCGTACACAACTCCAGTGAAAGCAGCTGTACGAGCAGCATCAAATAAAACCCGTAACCGGAAATGTTGTGTAATTCTAAAACCGGAAACTTGATGTCAAAAATAAAAGTTTTCTTTTCCTTAGTAATACTCGCGATAGTCAAAATCGCCAGCGTAATCTGGAGCATACAGTAATTGAAGACGTTGAGGAACATAGAAACCATGGTTTCGCGGCGATGAATATCGATGCTTTCAGTCGGCAAAAGGTTTTCTTCGTCAACATCGAAAGAATTTCCCAGCATTTCGATGACGCGTTGCATTTTCTCTTTTTTCCAAATCAGCACGGCGTACGTGCCGATCGCGTAAACGTACACCAGAATAAAAAAAATATTTTTGGTGTAATTACTGCGGTTGATTTCGGCGATACCGCCACAAGTGAAAGCTATTAAAATGGTGAAATTGATCACCACGAGCACAGTGTTGACGTGGTATGTAGGAACTGCTTTTGCACCAATCATATCGCATAAGAATTTTAAATGTTTCGAATAATATTTTAAATAGTTCATTTTTTTAGGACTGATACGGGATCAAATTAGGTCGCGGATATCGACAAACTTGCAGTGAGTTTGAAAGTGAAATTACTCGGTACTTAGATTACCCTACGAAGACAAAGTGAATAAAAAACTGTTCTATTCGGAAACACTTAACTACACGTGACAATTAATTTATAGTAAACGAAATTCTCATTAATAATTGAATAAGTTAATAGTGAGAAAAGCAACAAATGGCGTCGTAATTCGGCAAAATTTTCTTGGAATGATATATGGAGTAAAATGATATAGTGAGACGTACAGTACTGTCATTACCAAAATGTGAACAAAATATTTTGGTAATATTAAAGCAGTTCAAACACAGTTATCACTATAATAAGTAGTGTCTATTACGCCATGGCAAAAAAACAAACACTCTCGTACTCAATTGAGGTCCACATTTAGGTAATTTTAAAGGTAAGTACTGCTAAAATACGATAATAGCATTTATATATATTTGGTAATTAAAATTAAGATTACCATTTTATATAATCACACACACACACACACACACACACACACACACACACACACACACACACACACACACACACACACACACTTACATATATATATATATATATATATATATATATATATATATATATATATATACATGTTTGTATTTGTGTGTAAGGACTCTGTAGCCGAAGTGTAAAGCATCGGTCACTCAACGGCGCACCTAAAGTTTCTTAGTTCGAGCCGCAGTTGCTCCCGTTGCTTTTCCCTTCCGTTAACACTGATTCCTCGTCCTCATTAGTTCAACTGGTATAAAGTATGGATGTTAAGAAAGAAAAATGAGTTTGTGTGTGTGTGTGTGTGTGTGTGTGTGTGTGTGTGTGTGTGGAAAATAACAGAAATGTTTATGTTATAATATAATCTTACACTTACACATCAGGGGATGGCCTTCTAAAGTAGCACCCCTCTTCTCTTACCTCACTACTCCCAGCCTATCTGCCTGCTACAATATAGGACTATCTTTCTCTCTGCTCTCGTATAACAGTTGAAAGAAATTTTTAACAACACACATTTTAGGAAAGCTAGCGAAACAAATTTCGTAAACTCCTTAAGGACCTGTCTTGTGTCTGTCTTTAAGAATACCCTTAGCAGTTTTTGGACCACTCGTAGTCGGTTATCCTCCAGGATCTTAAACATTTCACCTTCTTTTCTGCTCGCGCTCAGGAGTGCTTGCCTGCCGACACTCGATGCAACATTAACGTAATCCTTTGAGTTGTAGCCTTGACTGGTTTGTTAAAACAATTTCATTTTTTCCTTTATTTTTTAAATACCTAAATTCTAATTAACTTCTTTAAATTTTATTAATTTATTTTCGTTGTTACTAAAAAGTGGACTTATTTCTTCTCTGGTTAAATTTTAATCATAAATCTTATAAAATATGATTGCGAAAATATATTTATGCGCTATGTTAAACTTTTTTGTTTTAAACTGTTAAATATAAAATTGAATTTTATAATTTTAAATTAATTCTTTTTATCTGATAAATGGATCTATTTTTAATGTCTATTTACTTCAAAAAAATTAAGTATTATATTAGTCAAGTATAAAAGGAAATCATACTTTAGTAAAAAAATATTTTAATGAAAACCCATTCTATAATAACTAAATTGGCTATTGTAATATTTAAAATATCCAAGTAATTATTTATATATATGTTTGTCTTATTGCTAAAGCATGTATCTATTTTAAAAAAGCCACACCAACCAATACACCTAATTCTTAGCTCAGTGTTAACCTTCACAGTTTTGGGTTATTTCTTTATTAAAATTAATTACTGCAATCTTATTTTAAACTTGTGAAAGATTTTAATTCAACACTTTTAAAGTACAATTATACTATATTTGAATAAATGTTTATTGAATTTATAATTGTGGATTGGTGGCTAAAGGATCGATCACTCAACTGCGCAACTAAAGGTCCTTAGTTCGAGTTGTAGTTGCTCCCGTTGCGTTTCCCTTACCGTTAACACTGATTCCTCGTCCTCATTAGTTCAACTGGCATAAAGTATGGACGTTAAGGAAAAAATTGAATTTAAAATTACATAAAATTTAAATTCTTACCTTGTATAATATCATGTTCTGACTATTGTCTCGGATTAGCAATTAGTGTCCTTGGTCCTTGATCCTTTCCCGGGTTGATGAGGTGTTACTTTGAAGTTCCTCCCAATCCTTTGATGTTCTTAAAATGGTTGACTGTAGTACCCGTTTCAGGAATCCTGGTAACAAACGGTTTTTGGCTGCCTGTTGAAAATCGAAAGCATTATTTCTTGTCCCACTCTTGGATCTGCTATACACTGTATATCTTTCGTTCTGCTTACTGGATGCTGTGATCTTCTATTATTCTTGATAATGGCTGTAACTCTATTAAAACGGATTCCTTTTCTGATAATGGTCTGTGAATTTAACTGAGTTAAAATTTCATAACTTTAAGTTTATAGTTATGATATGAATTTTATTAAATGTTATTAGCAAACGTTTCAGTTTTCAAAGTTATCTTAATTACTGAACTTTTCACAAATACGCGGTTTATAGTTTTTGTCGAATTTCGTAAATCTACCGTTTTGTTTTTATTTTACTAATTTATGCGACATTATTAGTTTTCAATACGAATAAAATATCACCTTAATACACTTTTACACATTTTAAAACAATACGCGCACAATTCAGTAACGCGACAACAATATTAAGGACTAAAATCTCTTATCGAGTAAAAGCTATGCGTAACTACCAGACTTGGTCTCCTCCAGTATGTTCTAGGAAATAGTTCTTTATTTATGTTTTAAACACTATTTCCTCGACAACACTCTTTTTAACATCCTTTTTAATTCATCTGATAATTATTAGTTTAAGTAATGAAACAAATTTCTAATAACTTTTTAAACAAGTAGTTTCTAATTAGGTCCTAAAAGTATGCATACGCTATGCAATCTAGATTTTGGCCAGGCGTCCTCTTTAAGCCTACAACAATTTTTAACTTTTAATTACAAAATTTTAAATTACCATATCACTTTTTAATTACTTAATTTTACGAAATTTTGTATCCAGCATTTTTTCAATATTTTAATTTACTGCGTCTTTACAAATTTGCATTTTACTTGCTGTAATCTCCGGGAGAAGTCCGGGCGTTTACCTTACCGGCCGCGGGCTGGCGATGTACTTTACTTCCAGTTCGGAATTTTTCGAAATTAGGAAGTTCCATTTTTCCTTTAAATTTGGCTGGATTCCTCTTATTTCCACACGAACAAGTTATTGTGCCTTTAGAGTTGTTCCTGATGTTGGTAGACTGTCATGTAGTTGTTCTGTAGTGGATGGGCCTCCTCGATGTTCTGCTAAACAACTATTTTTGACAAGTATTTATTCTCGAAATATGGACTAGACAGTGGGGAGAAAATATTTTCTCTATAAAGCATTGTATCTTTATCGACATTTACAGATAAAGCGCTGATCTGGAAGGCCTGCTGTCGCGTGGGTCTACGGGGACTGATTCGGGCGAGTTGGTGCGAATGGCTGCTTTCATTCAGAGCTTAACTGAGGCAGTCCTTGTCCAGTACTGCTAGAGTCGGCCAATCGGCGAAGATTTTCTCGCAGTCTTCGATGAATCTTCAAGAGTCGGTTAATCTGTCTCCAGTGTAGTCCGGTAGCGGTGATGGTTGTTCGCAAGGAGTTTTAGCATCTCGACTAGTGACTGGAAAATATCCTGCCTGGCGCTAATAGAGGTGATTCTGGGACCAGAAAAGCAGTTCGGACAAGTGTAGAATTTTATTTAAATATTTTATATATTTTTTAATTTCCTACGGTACTGGTAATTAATTACTCAAAATTAATACTGATTTATTTTATTTTATAAAACACATGGATTGTTATATTCAGCGTTTAAACCTTTGACGACTGCCGTTACTTCGACTTTGGTCCTCAGGCAGATCGAATTGTTTGCCCACAACAGGCTGTACTATTTTACAAAGTATTAATCAGTTTAATTTATTTAAATACTTTTTCGTTGCAAAAAAAATCATTTTTTTTACTAAAATCGATACTACAAAAATCGGCAATTGAGACGAGTAATTTTGATTACACTTCGCAGTGTGTTTGTGTGTGTGTGTGTGTGTGTGTGTGTGTGTGTGTGTGTGTGTGTGTTTGTGTGTGATTTGCGATGCAAAAAAGGTGGGAAAAATTTTTTATAGACGACCTGGAGTTGGGTAGTATCACTCCCCAGAGTGTGCAGAGTGTGGGACTCAAGTTATACGAGTATATTGCTACCCACTAAAAAAAACACCAAAAGCATTCCTCTTCTGTAAACCCCTCACGGTTCCGCCGCCTGGCATTACTTTGTGGGGAGGTAGACTGTCTCTCAGCCTACTAGCCTACAGCGTTGGCTTTCATTTCTCGGTATTCCGCCTACAACCTTTTCATGACCATTGCAGCGACTCCTCCAGCAGCTTCTTCATTGCTCCTCCAGTAACTCCTCCATTGCAGCGACTGCAATGGTCCTCCATTTGGCCGCTGAAGCCATCATCGTCGCAACCAGACTTCCCGGTGTAACGCTGCCTCGCAGATACGTTTGCAGTTTCATCCTGTCTTTGTCGAATCTTCGACACCGAAGAACCCCTGCTCCGCATCTTCCTCCACTGTTGGGAGACAGAGCGGACAAGCTGAGTTTGTTTCCAGCCTGAAACGGAACAAGTAAGCTCGGAAGCAACCGTGCACAATGATAACCTGTGTGAGGTAGAAGTTCACCTACCCATACTCCCTGTTTCACCAATCCTGGATGTTACCTAAGAGTTGGTGTTTCCATCGTCCATTTGTTGATTCATCCCACCGTTGTCGCTGTCAGGTACCAGGGTCCGATTTCGCTCCTGTTTAATTGCCATTGTATGTCTCTACCGCTGCTCAGCACTTCGCTTGCGTCAGTAGAGCCTCGTTCTTTCATTATCCATCAGCTCCATTTGGGGTTCGCCCGCCACTACACATGTAGCGTCATAGGATAGGAAACTGTTCGATAACCACTCACGACACACCGCAACGCACGGCGGTGCACCGCACTAACCTTGCGCGCATAGCTCGGCTCTAAATCGGCACTCCGTAGAGGAGTACTGAGCTTACTATTCCGGCCAGAAGTCGGCGGTATGCCTATCTTGGGCCTTCTAGATTTGGCATGAGTTTGCAAAGGGCTCCTGCCACGTTCGCTGCCTTTTCACTAGCTGCCTGGAGATGTTCTTTGAAGCAGAATCTTGCGTCAACCCACACATGAAAGTATCGAAGGCCTGGGATGGAACTTATCTGCATATCTCCAACTGTAAGCGTTATTGTTTCCCACTTTTTCCTGCTGGTCACGAGCACGACCTCAGTCTTATCATTAACGAGCTGCAGACCCATAGATGTCAGCCATTTCCACTAGACTTCACTGTCTCGTTGGCTCGAACCTCCACTTCGTCCAAAAACTTCCTTTCAACAACCACCGCAAGGTCATGGGCGAATCCGAAGACTTTTATGCCTAATGGTATGCCTAATGCTGACTCGTAAGATCCCATCATAAATGATGTTCCAAAGGAGGTGTCCAAGCACTGAGCCTTGTGGTACTCCCGCTGTTACGCTGTACCTCTTTTCTCCTTCCTCAGTATCATAGATAGGAGTTCTATTTTCAAAGTAACTCCCTACCACCTTCTGGAGATACACGGGAACTCCCATGCTACTTAGGATCTGCAGTACATTACTCCATCGCGCTGAGTTGAATGCATTTTTAACGTCCAGTGTAACAATGGCGCAATATTTTTTAGCACCTCTTCTCCACCATTTGCCTGCAGTAGCTGCCCTCGCTTTAGTAACAACACCGTCAATTCCATCAATGGTGAACCTGACCCTCCGAAATCCGTATTAATCTTCCGAAAGCCCATCTGCGCCTTCAGCGAATGGTTCAAGTCGTTCATAGACAATTTTCTCCAGTATCTTACCCGCTGTATCAAGTAGGCATATTGGTTTATCAGAACCAGCCTCTGCTCCTTCCATCTGTGTGTGTGTGTGTGTGTGTGTGTGTGTGTGTGTGCGTGCGTGCGTGCGTGCGTGCGTGCGTGCGTTCGTGCGTGCTGCGTGCGTGCGTGCGTGCGTGCGTGCGTGCGTTCGTGCGTGCGTTCGTGCGTGCGTGCGTGCGTGCGTGCGTGTGTGCGTGTGTGCGTGTGTGTGTGTGTGTGTGTGTGTGTGTGTGTGTGTGTGTGTGTGTGTGTGTGTTAACATTCTCCGTTAGCAATTTTGGTTCAATTTGAAGTCAAACTTGGCACAAAAATCGATTTTGATAATTCGTTACCCAGCAAAATCCGGTCATTAATTTCAAAATTCGGTCATTTTAATACTTTAAAAATGCCAATATTTTTTTTGTCTTGAATAGTTTTGAAAACCTAAATTCACCATCGTAATCAGCGTTGAAAACTGCATAGTTTGAATTTTAAAATCCGTTCAAACTAAGAAATTAATGTTCGTATTTTCAATACAATTTGAATTTTGAAATTATAATTCTGTATAATAAGCAGGTTTTAAAAAAGGTAAGATAAAAAATGATTTTTGTAAATTCTCTACTATTACGTCAGTGAAAAAGCAGCGTGGCTAGGCTATCAATAAAACACAGACTACAGTTTATTAGATACACAATAAACAAAGTAGTGTAAACTAAACTTTTGTAATAAACGCTCAGCAGTTAAGTCTATTTCAAAAGGTGTAATTTTATTAAGCTTTGCTATTAGAAATAATATAGGCCTACAGTTATATACCCTGCAAGCTATTAACTTGAATATATCATTATATTCTGAAATTTGTACCTAAATATGGCAACGTAATTTGTTTTCCCCAATCACCTTCTTTATACAATAAACGCCAATAATGTCAGAATTAGAAAAGAACTGTTAAATACTTTATAACTTTCACTTCGCAGTGAAACGCTTTATTGAGTTCAAGTAGCAAATGTATTGCACATTTTTTAAGCCTGTGTATTATTTTTTTTCAAAAATTAACTGTTTAAAAATGCATGCCAAACATTTCTTATTTTTAACGTTATGGAAATTAGTGTTACTGTGAACCAAAATATTTTTTTTGTAGTTCTCATTATTTGCATTTTTAGAATAAACTTTTACGGTTCTACAGTAATAGATGAAGGTTCAAGGTTATAAAATACAATTTGTGTAACGTGTTTTCAATGTGTATTTCTTTTGTTTTAGGTTCCTCGCAGACTTCAAATTCAATATTCGGATCGATTATCGATTACGCTGTTTGTCACGCAACAGATCCTCATTTGCTTTATTGTGTTCCTGACTTTTCAAGTAATTTTAGACATATTAAAAATGATCTCACAGAAACCTAATTTTTGCTTAAAGTTAACTGTAAAATATCATATTAGAATGTCCACACCACCACACCAGTCACATACTGGTTTTCAGAGTACGTGAAAATCAGATTCCTGCTGAGGTCACGTGATCAGCCATGACTGAGAACTGTATGTTTGACAATGAAGAATACGGCAGCAGTCTACAGGTGCCGGATACCCAAAGGAAAGTGACAACACAGATTGGCAAGGACGCAATTTGTTACAGTCTGTATGTTCTTAAGCCACTACCAAGTTAGTATTGAGTTATTTAAGAAAGTCACGTTACATAATCTAAAAAAAATTACTTTATAACACCACGTATAATAGTAACACTTTTGCTATACGAGTATAGCCTAACAGAAAATATCAGCTAATGTCGGCAATGATTACTGGACCTTGCTTTGACCAAGGATATTAATGATTAAAAATTTCAAATTCTAATTTATATTAATACATAATTCTGAACATGTAATAATTTAATATCTGAATTCATTTTCTTTTCGGCTTAAAACGTTCTCCGGCGTCTTCCAACTCCTAGCTTTAATTTTTGTTGTCGTTCATAAATCTTTGTCCAATCCCTTTTCTCTCACTTGCTTATCAATTCCATCTCTCCAACTAAATATCGGTCTTCCTCTTTTTCTACGACCATGTGGTTCCCCCCTCCTTTGGACGTAGTCAAACTTCGAAGTTGTTCATATTAATGTGGTCTACATTGGTGTGCTCCCGTTTCTACCTGCTTGCGGCTCTTCGCCAATATTCTATTTCTGTATATGAATTCTTAATTACTTAATATTTTATTCAATTTAATCTGAATTACGCTTTAACCTCTATGCGTATTTTGGTGACTATAATGTTGGTATAAATTATTTCAAAATTAGTTAAGACTCTTTTCTTTCAGCATTAAACCTACTCAGTTTATTTTAAGCATTCTGAACGCTGAGCGTTGCCGCCCTCTCGACTCTCATCAATGCAGGCCTTCCTTGGCTGCTCCACCTACTTTAGCATTCATCAGTTTAGCTATTTTAATTTTCCTTTTTATTATAAAAAAATTACTAAAAAAATATAATCGATTTTTCTAAAATCAGTAATTAAGAGCTATCGATATTTTACGTATCTCTCGCTCTCTGTCTCTCTCTCTCTCCCCCCTCTCTCTTTCGGTCCGAATTGATTCAAACTTGGTACGAAATCGATTATATAAATGCTTGGACAAGTTCGTTAACCAACAAAATTCGATCGACATTTTCAAAATAGTGGCCATTTCAAATCTTTAAAATCGCAATTTTTTCGTCTTACATTTTTTTTTGAAATCCGATTTCAACGTTAAAAACACCACAAATTAGCATTTTGAATGTTTAATGTGGATTATAACGGTGACACGTGTTCACTTCTGTCACTTCAGCGAGGCAGTTGCGCGCTGCTATTATTTTTATTGTAAACTTATCTTGGAAAAAAGCTACTTGCCTAGATTAGGCCTACATTGGAATATGTGTGATATTAATATGTATTTAATCAGGCATTTACCACTATTTTGTAAAGGAACTACTATGAACAAGCAATCAAGGAACGTTTTTATAACATGTGGTTTTACTGATATTATGCAATTTTCATTATTTTATTTTTGACCGTTCAGATTTAATAACCTCGTTTATTTTTTCATGTTCTTATTTTAACATTTCAATAGCTTTAGGAATCTACGTTTATATTTTCTTTTTTTAGTTTTAGTTCTATTTTTACTTGATAATCTAACCTAAATTAGCCGGACAGTTGCCATAATTTGTGTATAAGGAACAATACACGGTTTTTTATGACTTGTAGTTTTAGTGAATACAGAATGTTTACCCGCTTAGGTTAAAGAATAAGCATATAGGTTTGTGTTATAGTTTTTGTTTTTATATTTCAGGTTAGAGTTGATTTACAACGCCTGCACGCACCTTTCTCGCTGATATGACAGACGCGAACGTATTAATACTTTTTTCAATCTTACAATAATTTGTAAATCTGATTCCACTGTCACAATAAACATTTAACCGAGTAAAACTTCTAAAATTATATTGAAATATGAAAATGATTTCAGACTTCCGATAAATTCATTTCCTAATTTCAGTGATTTGGAAAGTTAAAAATGCTTATTTGTATAGATTTTAACGTTCATTAAGATGGTTCAATCAAATTTTCTAAAAATTGTCAGATAAATTATATACATGTATACATAAAATACAGTCTGATTTTTGAAATTTTAGTCCGATTTGTTTCAAAATTGACAAAAAATTTCATGTTGGCTTTCGCTTGAACAATTTTATTACCTATAAAAATGTTTAATAGTTTTAAAATGGATGTTTATAAATCTTAAAAAAACATATCTTTTTTATATTTTTTAAAATTTAAATTTACCATCGTTAAATAGTGATAAAATTAGTATCAGTTACCATTTAAAGTTTTCAAAACCAATTGAAATTATGAAAATGCATTTGATGGCGGCGATCACTTTCATTTTAATATTTCCAAAGTAACTGAAACATTTAAAATGCTAATTTATGCAGATAACGCTGCTTACCATGGCAATGTTGAATTAATTATCGCTCTGATCACGAGACAACGAGATAACGGTGGGCAGAGAGTAGACCTATTTTAAAACCTCTTTTATACCAAGGGAAGCGATGTATCTGTTTCAACACGATTATTTTGAACGATTATTCAGTACGGAGGTAACTTGCATAAAGCACGTAGGCTACAACGTATGTGTAAGATTTTTCTCCATTCACTTCCGTTCCAAGATGGCGGTCTCTGATTTATAATAACGAGTGTACCCTGCAGGGGGTGCAGACTAGCTGCACCTATTGAGATGATTTAGACGTCCATCGCGGTACCCGAGTCTAACACACACTTACACTTACAACACTACACTTACGACTTTAACACTTTACTCTTACACTTACATTTAGGGAGGCGGTAATAGCCTCAATGTGCTTTTCGCCCTAAATTAACAACAACAAAAATAATAAACAAATAAAAATAACGAGTGTATTTAGTTCTAGCCAAACGCATTAACCGAATGTTTTAAAAAGTACGAAGATATCTTGTGTAAATCCCAAATGACGTCTGTGCAACATTTTTTCTTATTTACTTCTGTTTCAAGATGGCGGCCTCTGAATTATCGGCGATGAGTGTACACAATTTTAAACAAACGCATTGGCCGATTGTTTTGAAATTTGTAGAGGGTATCTTGTATAAAGCCCAAAAAAAGTAAGTGTAAAATGTTTCCCTATTCATTTCCGTTTCAAGATGGCGTGCCCTGATTCAACGTTGAGAGTATAGTTTTTGGCTATTTTCTGTAATACTGGCTTAACGGAAAAATCTATTATTTTGATAGCTTGGTGAAGAAAAAGCATAAAATATCCAATAAAGTTGGTTCAGTAAGATTTTTTGTAAATATTACGGTTACTGGTTAACTTGGTGGAAAATGTTACGAACGCTGTTTATTAGTTTACTACAAAATAAGTTATTAGTTTTCTTCATAATACAGTATAAGAGTCTTCTCCACAGAGAGTGTGAGTATACGTAAACGTGAACACCCGGGAATAAAACGGTTGTACGTGCTGCAATCTGTTGTGAAACTAGTGAACTCTCTCGGTTAATGAACGTGTGTCAAGCAATCATTTGATAAAATAAAATCTCTTTTTATATGTTTAATATGGGAAATCTGAAAATCCAATGGGACGAAGCCCTGAAGGGGAAAATTATAATCTAAAGTCTAATAACATATCTGGGCATAAACGCTTATCATTTTCTAAAAAATAATCAAATCTGTCTAACAAAACAGGTGAACTGACATGTACAAGGTTTCATTATTTGTGTGTTATATAGATTATTTATCGTTTTATTTCATTTCAATTCAAATATCAACAAAAATATCATGCAATAGTTGTAGATGGACTCATGAATGCCAGAATACAGTCTAGAATCTAGAAGGTAACAACTTTCTGCAAGAAACTTTTAAATAATTGGTTGAATTGAGTTTCTTTATTTTCAACTATTTTCTTTATGGATCTGGAAAAATGCAACATAGGCATTTAAAAATGACAACTTTAAATTGACAAACATTTAAAGGATACAAATTTAACTAAAAAAAAAACTACAATCATAGAATGGTTTATTACAATTTATTGAAACCTTTACACACATATTAGTCATATCACTAGCAAGTGTCAACGCCTAAACAACATAGAACTGAGTTACGCAATCTAGTTCCGCTTACTAACACTCTAACATCCCCGCTTAATTTCCCGAACATCTCTTCCGGCTTGGAAACAGCCTAAGCCTGGGAAACCTAATTCACTCCCGTCAAACAATACTCGCTTCCGATTGATTCTCATCGGTCTATACTATGATAGATTAATTCATTTCTACCCAGGCATTACTGCATGCGTATCACCTCCCGCCCCTCACAAGAAACGAACCGGAAAAGTGTCTTGCAAGCCCGCGGCCGACCTGGTAAACGCCTGGACTTCTATTTCTCCCGAAGACTACAACACAAGGTTAGTCGTATGATCGTATTGTCCCATAAAGTTTGAGTGCGTGGATGGAAGTTTGAGTTTGCTCCGTAAGTAGGTCTAGTATTTTGATAACATGTTTAGTATGCTGGGGAGAAGAACTTCAAAACGTCAGTAGACGCAGTCCTAAAATGCCCCACATGTCCAATGCTGGTCACCGTTGTAACTCTTATTCCAGCTGACACGGTCACTTTTCGCCAGGTATAGTTAACTCAAGTAATTCTTAACTGTCGATGAGTCACGAGAAGACCCTGTGCCTGTGGTCTAACAACATCTTTACAGGTGTCAACTCTTTGCGCACGTAAACAATAGTTCCTCTCTTCTTGGTCACAAAACTGGATTACTTATCCAATTACCTCAATCAATATACACATCAATATACACATAGTTACATTACGTTTATGAACATTTTCCATTTAAAAATAAAAATGATCGCTGACGTGATGGAAACTAGTTTCCAAAATGTAATAATATTACAACAAATAATAACTTTTGAAGTGAATAGGCTACTTTAGAGGGGCCTAGCACATTTTTGTATAAAAGAAAAAAATACAAAATCTCAGTATCACAAATAAAAAACAAGTCACGCTTGTTGTATGGAAATTATTAATATTCTTGAAATGAATTTAAATCTACCAGTGAGCTAATTATTCCTAACTTAGTACTACTTTACTTATGAAAATAAAGAACGTGAGTACGAAACCCTCTACTGACTAATTTTTTAAATTTATTTAATATTTATTTGTTAAAAATTATATGTATGAATACGTATTGAATATTAATAGAGTGGCAGTACAAACACTGTTAAAAAAACGGATTTATTACCAAGTAATTGGAATATCTGCCGCTACGAACTCTGAAAGCTGGAGACGTTTGGGGAAATAGACAGTACAATTGTCTATGTTACCATAGTTAAACTCTCTGCCCCAAGATGCTGCCAGCTCGCTCACAAAGCTCTCGTAAAGGTTATCATTCTAGTACGTTTATATTCAACCGAATAAGTTAAATGACAAAAATTTAATTTATAATTAACACCGTTATATTACATACATGACTCATCTAGCTCAAAATTCTTTAGAGCACTTACAGTTAAATATATCTTTCACACTGTATACAAATATTTTCACTGAATAATTATTACATATATTAACGAACGCCTCTGTAGTTACATGCTCAGCCCAGATATCATAATTATTAGAGTATTTACAGTTAGATATAGAGTACAAGTTTAATATTTGTAAGCGATGGAAGTAAGTGTCCATTTTCTTTAATATCAGTTGTGTATATAATGTCATTGTAGCAATAAAATCAGTAATATAACTGGACCAATACATCCATGAACCATAAATTCAGTTTTTTTGTGTTCACTTCTGTCGGTCAATCGCTTGATTGCCACATTTTTTTGGCTTAATTTTTTTAAAATCTGATTTTCCTTTCATAATGAGCGTTAAAATCTGCGTAAATTATTATTTTAAATCTAAAATTTAATATTCTTATTCATGCTAGTTTTAACGTTTATTAAGATGGTGAAATCAGATTTTATAAAGAATGTAATATAGAAATTTAACTTTTTTCAGACTTGGAGTGTCGTAAATGTTAGGACAATTTATTGAAATTCTGTAATTGTAAAAGTAATAATTTTTAGAATGTTTAAACAAAATGCAAATAATTCGACCTTGACAAATAAAATGAGTGATAATTTTTATGATAATTGATTCGGTAGTTCAGACTGTAGGCGAGTAAATGTTTACATTTTCCAATTTTTTGCAATTTAAAATCGTAAACGTAATTGTTTTTGGAGTTTTAAAGCAAAAAACACATTCTGCTACCAGGACGGATAAAATGAGTTGATCAAAATCGGTTACGTAGTTTAGGATATAGACGCGTCAATTAATTACTTTAAAAAATAAAAACACGACTGCTAAAACAAAGGGGCTGCTAAGAGCAAATATATTGAGATGCATTCCCCGACCACATTTAAATTGTTAATCGAAGATCAAAATTTTTTTATGATACAAGATACATCGTGCAATGTTCAAATTACCTCGAACGTTTGTCAAGTATATATTTCACTGATAACATAATAAAAGAGTTGCACTATTGTATAAACTTAACATGTAAATTCATAATTTATTATCTAAACACTCGGGAAATATTCTTCAGCATTTATTCTAATACCATGATTTCATCTTTGTATCAATTATGTTTTAGATTTTCATTTCGTAAAAATGGAATATACAATTTTTGTGTATAATTTATGTTTATAATTGTGTTATAGCAGTCGTGTTTTATATTTTTTAAGTAAATACTTTTATTTAACCATAAATGCTTACCTAGCCACGAAAAACGTAACACTCTTTTTTTGGAATTCGGGTAAAAAACGAAAAAATGTTAGAAGTGCCATTTTCAAATTGTTTGTCTACCTAGGCGCTACAGATTATCAATTTTTTTTAAACTACAGGCCGTAATTAAAATCATACATTCAAAAGTGCGCGCGCGCGCGCGTGTGTGTGTGTGTGTGTGTTTAGCATTATCGCTCTCAATTTTGATCTGATTTGATTCAAAACTTGTTACAAAAATCAATTTTGATAACTTCTTGGAAGACTTCGTTACATAGAAAAATTCTTTCTACCGTTTCGAAATGGCGGCTATTCAAATCCTTTAAAAAATCTAACACATTTATCTTACACTTTTCAAAACTGATTTCATTAAATTCGAAAATAAATCTGACAGCTGTATTCATTTTCGTATTTTCAATGTAGGCTTACTGTCATTTAAAAATTTAAAGCGCTAATTGTAGGCCTGTACAAATTTCAAACCTAGCTAATTCAGATTTTCAAAAACATGTGATAAAAAAAATGTTATATGAGTGTAAGTTTTAGAAAACTTATGGAAATTATGGAAATTCACTTATGACACAGCCGCGTGCCGCGCTTATTCTAGCGATCATTCTACTTTTCTACGATCACCGCATTTTTAAAAAAGACAGCAAGCACAGCAAGCCAGAGCGCGTCGCTGTTTGTCAGCACGTGCGAGTCACATGTTGTTTACATTTTTGTACGGTTGCTAAGGACGAGATCAGCTGATGCTGGGTGCAACGGAGCTATCTGGAACCTGTATTGATCTCGGTGAGAAAGGCAGAAGCAATGCTAGTAGCTAGTAGATACCGCCCATCGTAAGCCCAGACCGAATCAGTGAATACCGGAGTGTCAAGTGCAGTGCTGTGACAATGTTTGTGTAAGTGTTTGTGTGTTTAGTAAGTTATCACGTAGCCTATTGTTTGCTTATTACGTGTTTATTAGCTAGCGTGTATAGCGTACGTTCCCGATCCAACGGCAATCACGTAGCTGTGTCTTTTGTTCAGAATTTTCGGTTCACGTCGTCGCCCAACTAACACGTACATCGCGATACTTTTAGTAAATTAAAACAGAAAGTATTGTTTTGTATAGGTTTAAAATGATGTGCTGACCATTTATACTGTAAGATTATACGTTTCAGTTCAGGGTTTGTTATAGTGATTCACATATTTAGGCGTTATTGCATTACAGTCAAAATGGAACACTTAAAAACGTTAGTGTCAAGTTATTAAATTAGGGCACGCTGTAGCAGCTTAAAGTAAAACTTTATTAAAACTTCAAATGAAATTATGTTTTAATAAGCAGTTTTACACTATGTCGGTTAATGGTTTAATTTAATCAGGCCTACCACTACGTAGGTCAAAAATACGCTTTACCACAATTCACAAAGTTTATTAAATATTCCAAGAGAAACATGTACTGTAACATTTATTTTTAAAGAGGATATAATATGTTTACAGATATTTTAATTTATAATAAACATTGTATTCTTATAATACAATAAAATGTTTTAGTAATAACTGTGGGTTATAATAACAGTGTGTTAACGCATCGTTTCATTATTTAATCTATATGAAGTTCCAGAACCAATGGACCACAAATTTACGTAATATTGTTCCATATTAGGTTGTTAATCTGAAAACACTAAAAAAATGGGTAAAATTTCTGAAATCTATTAATTTATAATACATTTTTTATTACGAAAATAAAATTAATATTTAAATAATAAAATTATTATAAAGTAATTCACCAAACTTGTAAAAAGTGTACAAAGGGTTGAACTTAATTAATACTGAAATACAATTAATGTGTAAATAATGACGTTGGAATAATAAAAAAATTGAGCAAACATATTAAACTATCAAAATATAAATAACTCCATACTCATTAAACCCAACAACCATTAAGTATTAAAGTTGTTCCAAAGCTCTTTAAATAAATGCTCTAAAATATTCACCTTGGAAGAAGTAATTGTTGAACTAAATTTATGACACAAATGTTATTAATAACATAAAATTTATGCGTAAGTAATAACGTTAAAATTATAAACAATTTATGGATAAACATTAGAATTTACATAATTTATAATTTACGAGTTGTTCCACATTTGTTTTGCTTTCTAAAGTATCCAACTTATAACAGGTGAACTGAGGGACAAACTTAATTTAAAATATAGTAGTTTATTATTCACATTTTATTAATAAAATTCAATAAATGTTTAATAATAACTGTTGACACCAAAATAATAATGTAAGGATCATATAAGAATTATAAATAGTAACAATATAAGGATCCGAATCATAAAATGTTTTTAAACGCCTTAAAAAATCTTACAATAAAGATAATTTTTGTAGCTCCAAAACTACAGAACAATGAAGTGTTCGAGTTTGTTCCTTAGCTGTCGAGATTGAGTAAATTTTCATACAAAATCTTTCTAGAGAATTCTGCCATAACTTATAAGAAACTGACATTTTTAATACTAGTTCTTCTAATAACCTAAGAACTAAGACAACTTTAAAAAATCCAATTCCTAATTGTTCATAAATTACAATGATATTTATTCCGAATTTATCATAAAAGTGTTTCTTTGTATTTATTTTGTAACATTTTACAAAATTATTAAACCAAAAATCTTAAAAATCTGTGTGTTCAGAATGTTATCACTAATATATATATACACATACACACAAATATAGAGTATTTGGTAATTTGCAGTAGTAAGCCTACTCTAGATTTAATCTGTATAATTCTGTTTTTTATAGATCTGCCATACTCTATAGATTTAATTTTATATAGATTTAATCTACATAAATCTGTTTTATATAGGTCTAGCTTACTCTAGATTTTTATAGAAATAATCTATATAAATATATTTTATATATGTCTAGCCTACTCTAGATGTTTATTGATTTAATCTATATAATTCTATTAAATTTAGATTTGTCGGCTTAAGCACCTTATTTTTACAGGCAAGTGGAAAGTTATTTTAAGTCGTTTATAGGTCTCAAGTAAATTAAGTTTCTTTATATTAAGTTAACTAAGTACCATTATAAAGAACATATATTTTGTATAATTGAATAGAGCATTTAAATACAGGAGTTAAATATTTAAATATTTTTATTATTATACTATAAATAAGGTCGTGAAATGTTTTTTAATAAAGTTAACCTAGTAAATAGGGTTAAGAAATGTAGGCTTGAATACAGCATTTTGTCAGCTGATTCTATTGTCACATTACGAATCGGAACAGCTGTTTGCACGTTTCCATTACACAATACAATGGTGACCAGTAGTTGTTAGATGACTGAAATTCACATAAAAATGTGGGGCACGAAATTGTCTCGTGGACATGATTGAACTGCCCAACAAATTTCGTTCATTCATTTTAAAATTTAATAACATTTTTAGTGAAAAATTAAAATACTTCATACATTTTGCGAAAACGACAATTATCTAAGTTATTGTGAAATTAAACTGAAAAAACGGAAATAACATTTAAAATACTCACGTATACAGATGTTAACACTGATTAATCTAGAAATTAATTTTGGAAAAAATAAGATTGAAAGTATATGATTTCATTAGTGATTTTTAATGGCCGCCATTTTGAATAGGGTGAAGTAATTTTGTCTGGTGACAAACGTGTCGAAATTATCATCAAAATCAATTTTATTGCAAAGTTTGAATCAAATCGGATAAAATTAATTAATTATGAAAACTGAATATTCTTCAAACCGTGTTTTCGAGTTCATGATCTCATTGGATAGCCTCTGCTCTAGATCTCCATCATTACTGCTCATTTCCTAAAAATTCATGAAAACCTTCAAAAACAAATCCAAACTTTATCTATAAAATTTTTGTTTTGTTTGTTTTAATAAGTATTAAGTGTCCCATTGCTCGGAATGAAAGGAAAATAAGACCGCAACAGTTTAGGCAAGAATAAGTAATTCATAGCTTGGCTTTGTTACATATTAACCTAATAGTAAATCTCATAAATATATCCCAAAAGCTAATCATGAACCACAAAGAACCTCGAGCCCCGTTAGGCCTAGCATTTAATATTTCGGTCCTGCTTACCACGTGCAACTCTACGCTTTCAATAAATTATTTAAACTGATTGTGTACAAGTTTTTCAATGTTTTTGCACCCTTTATTTGTGCTTCAGTAGCTTCCCTGTGCCCTGCAGCTTATTTTGCATTATAAAATTCCGTAAAATACACAGGATTTGAAGAAAGTAAGTCCCGCCCCCCAAGTATTACGACGTCAGGTCTAAGCAAGCCATTTATATGCAAATTTAGACATTGTTTTTGCCATTTTACGTATTCAAAGAGCAAAGGGATTGTGTATTTACTTTCAAAATGTCATCTAGTTTAGTTAAAACATACACTTCGCACGTTGTGCTCTACTCAAGTAGTCAGTGCGATAAGACCACAAAATGTGCACCGATCCTGAATTCTAGAACATGTTTCTAAGGGTCGATATAATTTGTTCGCGAAGTTTTGTCGAATTTGATTCAACCTTAGCACGGAAATTGATTCTGGTTATCCCTTTTTCAAAATGGCGGTTTTTCAAAATCTTAATAAATATGCTTAGAGGTTACAATTATATTAAGATGTTGAACTACCATCACTACTATATCAACGTTAAAAGTTGCTTAAGTTAGCGTTTTAAAAATAAGAAATTGAATAAGAAGTTCTCGCTAAAGCCTTGACCTTGCCTGTAAGTTGTCTCGATTCTCAACGAATCTTTTAATGCTAAATTATTACATTGTCTTAGTTACGATTCTGCTTATATACAATCTTGAAACCAGTTGAACCGATTTTGTAGGAACTATTGTTCCAATAACTTGTTGGAACAACAATAGAACAACAACTCTTGCTGTTGGAACTATTGGAACTATTGTTGTTGGAACTATTGTTGGACCAGTTGGTACTATTGTTCTATCAAAGATTTAAAGATTTTGAGAAATAGTAGAATTTTTTTGTAGTCGTGAAAAAACTGATCTTGAAACTTTTATGAATCTATACCTGTTCCCGAAAAAATGAGTTTTATTTTGATTTTTAAACCGTGTGTGTGTAAAAATTTGATTTTGATGAAATTGGCATGTAGGTCTGATTTTCTCGTATCCTTGGGACTATGTTTAATTTTTTAAAAAAGGGTTTGAAGCTAGCGGTCAAAAAACTAATAAAATTATAGATTCTCATAATCGGCTGTAACATTTTTGATAATATTTTGTTCAAATATAGTTTATAATTACTGCCCAAGAAAACTATAGTTTGGGCATAGTATAGCCCAATATTGGGCTAGTATCAAACTGACTGGCATAGTAAAACTGATAGATAAATACAGTTTTATTGGCATAGTAGTTTTATTGGGCATAGTATAGTAAAAACTATAGTATTACTGTCATCTGTGCGTACATCCAGTCACGATAGATGTACGCACAGATGATAGTAATACTATCAATATCATTACTATTGAAGGAAGTGCGTTGCTACTTCCTACACTTCGTAAAATACGGTTCGAAAGATATGGAGCATAAATTGAGAAATATAAATTGTTCTTCAAAATCGGTTCAACTGGTTTCTTATCAATTATAAATCAGATAAGCCTATGCAAATTGCAACTAAAATTTAAAGTTACAGAAGTTTTCGGTTTAAGAGCAAATCGACAGGAACTTGTCTCTGAAATATGTCAGGTTTTACTCACCATATCTTTCTTTTATTTAAAGTTTGGTACACTGTTTTGGGTTATGATTCTTCACAGCCTACATAATTATGTTTTAAGCATAATTTTATGAATTTACAATTTAATTTTATTTTGAATTTTGACGTTGTTTTCTCGAAACTGTTGAAAGAGAAAGTTTTTGCACCATTTATTTAATGATTTTTTCCAGTACACTGTTCTGTTTCAACTAGATGATAGTATGTTTTACTTAAACCCCTTTCAAATAATCTTATTGAAGGTGAGAAAGTTTGTGCATTGCTTAAACATCATTTACTTCTGTATTTAGCATGGTGCAGCACATCATTTGAAATGTAAATACAACCCAAATACTTGTCACAGTTAGAAATATTATGGTAGTCGATCTATCGTTAATAGTCTATACCAGTGGTAGTGGCGTCGATCTGGATGGCGGTGGCAATGGCGAAGAAGAAGAAGAAGAGAACTGTTCTATTCAAGGACTACGAGATTTAGTGTTCCTTACGGGAGCGCTTGTAATTCTTTAAATTGCCTAAATAAAGTTTATCTAAATTAGTGACAAATTGTTTAAACACACATTATAAAGATACTTACGTATTATTATAAACAAAAAAGTTAAAATCACTTTTATAAAAATGTAAGCTAAAATTTCTAATCTTATAGTATCAATTGTTTTATTCGGTATGCAGGTTTTTCGGTTCGGAATATAGATAAATTCCGAAATGGTTTAATTCGGAACGTATTGTTGTGGGCAGTGAAGGACACGTCGCCGGGCAAGATGGATGTCGCTAGTACGGACTGACGATATGGAGCAATGTCAAGAGTCCGTCATGGTGGATCTAAGCGGATACGTTATCATTATTGTAGAAACCAGAGATAAGAAGATCAGGTTGTATGGTAAGTTACGTTCAACACAAGTTTTATGTTGTGAAGAGTTTGCATGTGCATTACTATTAAAATGCGAAGGAAATGAAAATATTTCGTCCTCACTATAGGCTTTAGCCGCACTTTTCTTCCTTATTATAAGTATAAAAAGTTTGACCATCGTGAAATAAAGGCAATTTGAGATTTTGATAGGTTTTTCTGTTTTATACATCAACAAAAGTGATTATCACATGGATATCTCTGTCGTCTTTCTATTTCTGTCTCTGTCTGTCAATAATTTTTCAAAATCCGTTAATCAGGTTATGTTCAAATTTTGGTCAAATATGAATATTCATGACTCAAAGATAGTTGATCAAATTTGGAAAAAAGAAATTTATAATTTGGAAGTATGCAAATTGCAAAAAAAACGAACTACGACCGTCTTGGGATTGTTTTAATTCGATATAGGCCTACTTACGACCATATAGTTATGTTATTTATAATTTGTTACAATGATTTAAGGTTTTATTTATAACTTAAGTTTGAGCAAAATCTAATGAACTAATTTCGATTAATTATTCCGAATGTTTTCTCTAGCATTTTGTGAAACTATTTATTTTAGAAAAAAGAGAATCAGTGTAGTTTATTATCTCATGCTCACAGATGTTTTTCACACACAGTGCAAAATAATTTCTGGATTGTTTAGATTATTTAAGGGAATATATTAATTACGTTTAAACTAAATATACAAATGTAATTTAAGTTTAAACCACAATAATATCTCATTGTGAATTAGTAATGTAAACACGATTAAAAGAACATAACATAACATTACTGTAACCTAACCTTACCCAATATAACCTACTTTAACCTAACCTAGCCTAACCTAACTTTAGGTATGTAGAGATACCTACTCTTGCTAGAGTATTTAAAAAATACTCTATTAAATAGGAACTCTAATTCAATTTCTAGCAACAGATGTGTTTTTTAGGGTATATTAGGTTTTATAGGTTATTAAGCTATATAATTGTTATAGTATATTTACCGTCAATCAAGTGAAAGTGTGATTACACTTTTAAAAACTGTTTGAAGCAGTCTTGATAAATGTTCCATACAGAGTTGCAAATCAGTTGCAAAAATTTCTGCAGAATTATTTCACACCAACTATAACACAATAAAACAAAGTTAACAATGTGTATAATTTGTTTATTCAACCTTTTTTCTAACAAATCTGTTTCTAAGGAAAACATTGCTTGATTAACGGTATTCAAAAATGTTGATTTTTTCTGAAAGCGCTTTTTTTAGAAAAAATGGTTAACAATTTGTAGGCGCCCTCAAAAACTATCGCCATAGTAATTTTTATATAATCGATCTTTTTTACATTATTAGCTAGACATGACGAACTTTACGACTTTTATTTTAGTAATCAAATTACACTATTAATACACACGTTACACTACACTTTTCTATTAGGGCCCTTAACATTACTTTCTCTTAACTGAACGTTTTATAACGTATTTCTGTTCGATGCTACAGGCTGTCGTTTCACTACTTATATTATTGCTTTCCTCAACTTTGTATAGGGCTGGAGGGAGTCAAAACTGTGGTAAGACTTACTTCGTCAAACTTAAAACTTACGTCATCCTTAAAAAAAAAGGATTTCAACCCTTTCTTGGGTATCATCGTCTAAACAACCAGGAACTGAATTCAACAACCAAAAAACATCCACGCTAAAATCCCGAAATTCTCTCCCGGCTTTCAAACAGCCTACACCTGCAGACCTAGTTTACAATCCTCCCGTCAACCAATACTCGCTTCTGATTGGTTCGTTCTGCTTGCGTATCTCGGGTCTAATGTACACTAGGTTATCACATTACTGCCGGCGCACCACGTTGCATTCCCCGTACACAATAGCTTTATCTCATTGCTGCATTATTTCTCTGGTCTTAACAAGGAATTTCTGAAAGATTATTGTTCCCACCATAATTTCGAGTAGTTCAGTCCCAATGCTCATCTCTAAGAGGACATCTATCACGTAGAAAACCACCTCGAGGACTACCTCAACTATCCTTTGGGCCAGCTCCCTGAGGGGTTATGACAACTTGAACTTTCAGAGGTCTGGTGGCTGTATATAAACTCTTTATATGAAATCAGAATTTCAAATAAATGTAAGACAAAAAAATATTGTTATTCGATAGGTAACGAAATAATTGTTAATTTTTTGAAATTCTCTTCCATAACGTCAACGAGACAGTTGCGTGTGCGATTATTGTTTTGGTTATTGTCCAAGGAGAGGTATCGTTAATTTCCCAACACTGATTACGACACTTCCTATCTAGATCTCTGAACGCATTACTTGGTTGCCCTGGGTAATTTATTGCAGACATCTTAATGGCGCTGTTTACAACAAAACTTTGAAATCGGAAGATTTAATGCGCATTACATTTTACCGGGGGAATAATTTCGCAGGATGTTTGTTCTGTGTAAAGGCAAGCTTGCGGGCCCTGCTACTTTCAGGATCGCTAAGCTGCGGCAAGTACAGGAATAAAGAACTGATCTTCTTACGACTCATTTCACCCTTTCACTCACAGCCTAAATTACTCGAGTTTTATTCATGGCGCGTATTAACAGGTTCTTATTGTATTGAGGATATAGGATCAGTCACACTTGAGCATTTATAATCGTACCCAAGTATCATGAGTTGCCTGCTTGAATTGATAGACGCGTTCATTGGAATAAGTGTTCCGTTTAACCTTCTCGCTGCACGAAGTATAAAGAAAGTTTGGTGATCATGAAAAAATAGTTGTCAGCTGTTAGTGGTTCTGTCAGTTGTCAAGTCCCTTGAATTTATAAAATGGATTTTTACTTTGTTTTCTGTCCGTGCGTGTGCGTGTGTGCGTGTTTACGAATATGTCATTTGAATTTTAGTCAACTTTGTTCACATTTTGGCATAACAATTGGTTTTCGTAACAGCTTGTACAAGTACATTATCCAGCAATAGGCCTATCTGTTATCCATTCATGAATATAAAAAAAATGTTAAACTTTTTTCAAAATCTGATTTCACAATTCTAATTATCGTTAAAATTTGCATAAATTAGTACTTTAAATATGAAAATGATGCTGAATTTAGATAGAGACGATTTTCCACCTGTATTTATGGCGTGCATAATTTCTCAGAATTCTATTGTTAAAACTAGATAACTAACGCAACAATCATACTGAAGCTACTGTGTAAGGGAAATGCGAGGTGATGCCCCTTTAGGTGATATGCCTGAGCAGAGTGAATTAGTCTAATCTAGCGTAGTCTAATCTAAACCCGAGATACGCGTTCACTGCGAACCAATCGGAAACGAGTATTGGTTGACGGGGAGTGAAGTAGGTTTCGTAGGCTTAGGCTCTTCCCAAATCGGGAGAGAAGTACGGGGATTTTTAGCGTGATTGTTTAGGTGTTAGTAAGCGGAACTAGGTTGTGTAACTCAGTTCCTGTGTTGTTTAGGCAATGACAAATCTAACAAAATACTTATTAAGGGTGCCATAATATATAACTGGGTGGTTTTTACGGTTCCAGAGTACATAAATGGAGAAAATCAAAATAAACTCTGTCCTACACCGGAATTTGTTTTTTAACTTTCAAACCTTTAGTTTTTTCCCAGAATTGATTTACTTGTTCGCAATTAATGCGATAATTGTTTCTCAACAGTTCCAGACTGTGGTTGTAATGTTAGTAGTAATGCATGAAAAAGTGCATATAGTATAGCCTAATAATGTGCATACGTTATATACTGGATGGAGGTATGTGATTTGTTCATAGCATCAATATGCTATCGGTGTTGGTAACAAAGGGATTGAGAAATACTAGCGCTGTTTAATACCTTCTCTGAAGCGTATGATATGCTTTTCTTCCAATCCGTGCCAATGTGCCCTGCTTCCGTGAGATACGACGGCGTCTTCAGTTCAGTCCTTTATAATCAATTCACTCGGGTTCTAGTTATTCGCGTTACTGACAATATATGAAAACAATAAAAATTATGCTTACAGAGTTAGCAAAGGCGGCATTATACTGCTTACAAATCCGTAAGGAACAGCTGATACGAAATCAAAAAGATCTGTTCACTCTTGAAACACTGTTCCGGACCAAAGCTGTCCCTTGTTTCAGCTACGAGAGCAAAAATAATCCGTTCCGAAAATTGCGCATGCGCAGTCCAATGAAATTTTCCTTGCAATTTGTAAACAAGAACAACCTAACCTAAAAAATACTGACAAATTACAAGTCAAAAAGTAGGCATAGGCTATAATTTATTTCCCATATTTTTCCTACAGTAGCCTCGAAATTTTAAGGATATATTTCAACATTTTTAATAAAATTCAATAAGGCTAACCTATATTTTACAGAATCTTGTTAAATATGTTTACTAATCTGTTAAAAAAGTAACATATTTAATGTTAGTGAATATAATTGTAATAATAAACAATCGTCACATTACGCAATGTTAACATAGAGCCTAAGTAATTGGTTTAAAACTATTTGCAACATTGTGAAACATTGTCTCGAAATGTTAGGAACATTTTTCGTTAGCTACTTCAAACAAATGTTCCAAATGTAAAAGTACTTTTATACGAAAATATTTTTGTTACGAAATCGTAAGTAAGAAGCGTGGATTCAGTAGAACGTGATTTACAACAAGCAGTTTCAATGAAAGTTCGAATAAAACCTACGAAACTCGAAACATGTTCACACAATATTTTAAAACTGTTAATAATAATGTTAGCAGCGATTAATGGAAAGTTGTCGCACTAATTATCTGCTGTTTGAATCTGCACGTATAGTAACGTTAAATAATTTCGTGACTGATAACTGTAATCCAATTAACGTTCTACTTAAGGGCTCGGTGGTCGATGTGGATAAAGCACCGGTCAGTCTGCTGTGTCTCTCAGCTTCTCACCTCAAGGTTCTTGGTTATAGCCCCACATTACTGCCGTGCCTTTAGCCTTGCCGTTAACGGTGATCTCACGTCCTCATTATGAAGTTAAAACAAAAAATCAGTTTGCTAAGATGTACTTCATTATTTTATTTTCCTAGGTAATTTGTAAGAGCCTTTTTTGATCCTCCAGTATATTTTAACCATCACGCAAAAAAGGTCGATAATACAATTGTGTTTGTACAGAACCAAGATGGAACCGTAATAAAACGTACCCTTATTAGTTCCGGTGATTGTAGTACTGACCGCCGACCTACAATAAACTGTTTTCACTTACAAACAGCTGAAGGGTCTTTGGGATTGTCGACAATTTACGCCCGTTGTACAAAAATGTCCAGTCTCCAATAAATAAAAGTTGAAAGTCGGAAGGGATCATTATTGTTCATGGTTCTATTCACAAAACCAACATTGTGGCCAATGTTAATAATGGACTAGCTCCCAATACTGTCATAAAACAAACCAACAAAATATTTTTTTAAAAATTCCTAGGTTTTAGTAAGATACTTCATTCCGATGGTTTGAAAATGTTTTCGTGTTTGTGCCTCATCATAATCTTGTGTCAAACTTTGTATAAATCCTACGAGATCTTCAAAATTACGGCTAACTGAAATTTTTTTAAATTGGTTTAAATACTTATGTGTTTCAAATTGATTTAAAAAAACCATTGTTTTATATTAATGAAAAAATTTAAAAGTCAGCACAGTTTTATCACATATTTAAATAAACAAACGAATTTTTCATTTTATCGTTTTAATGTTTCACTTTATATTTTTATGTTGGTTTTTAGATGATTTGATGAAGCTCTAATTGAACATTTTGTCAACATACTGTATACAATATGAAAAATTGATGTACTATATTTGTACATAAAATACCTTGATATAGGCTTACAGAAATATCATTACCACCACCACTGATTTTAAAACAATGAAAGCAATCTTACAGTCAAAAATTGCATTATAAACTTATTTAGTGCAAATAAGTCTGTTACTAAAGTTTTAAAATTCCATTCGGAATTATTTTGTCGAATATTCATAACTGTTATATACGCTATGAAAACAATCTCTTCTCATACAAAGATGTTTGAATCATGTTAATCGGTTGAGTGGTTTTATTTTATAGCGGTTAATAAAAACCCGTGTTATGCCGGAAACAAAATTCGGCAAAATTATGCCGAAAAGGAAAATGAATGCTAATAATAATTCGCGATCAGTTAGATTTGACACAGAGAAAATTTTAAGTTCTGATAAGTTCTCGAAGAAGACGGCTGACTTAAGGGACAAGAATTGGGAAGAGATTAGAGATGCATTTGTGTGCCGAGCCGAAAACATAGCCCCATTTAAGAAAAATAGAAAACATGCATGGTGGAATGAAGAGTGCGTTAAACTCATAAGCAAAAGACAGCAAGCATGGCAGGAATGGTGTTCCTGTAAAACGGACGACAAGTATTGGAGGTTTCTCCAAATTCGTAAGGATGTCAATAAGCAGATAAAGTTAATAAAGAAGCAAAGCGAACATCGATTGTTACTGAAGATAGATGAGGAATTTGCCAAAAATAATTCAAGAAGTTTTTATAAAACGTTTAAACAAAAGTTAGCTAAATATAATCCTCCGAGTCTTCAATTACAAGATAAGGATGGTCAACTAGCTCACAATAATACGGATAATTGTAGAATTTTGGCTAAGTATTTTGAGGAACTGTTGAATTGTGAGGAACCCGAAGAAAGATTTGTGTTCGAGACTGGCAACATTAATAAAGAAGATTCACAGCCTCCAGATATTTATGAAATTCAGGACCTAATATCGGAACTTCAGAATAACAAGGCTTCAGAGGAAAGTTCTATTGTAGCGGAGCTTTGGAGGAAAGCCAATATCAGTGCACAGTATTCATTGGTTAGTATCATCGAAAATGTGTGGGAAACAGAAGAGGTACAATCTGACTGGAAAACAGCTTTAATACATCCACTCCACAAGAAAGGTTCAAAAACAGACCCGAACAATTATAGGGGAATTTCGTTGGAAGTAATGTATAAGATACTTTCGAAGGCGTTACTGATGAGAGCAGAACCACAGCTGGACTGCCAACTAGGGGAGTATCAGGGTGGATTTAGGAAGGGTAGATCATGTGCGGAGCAGATTTTTAACCTTAAAAGTGTCATGACCTATTGTAAACTCTCGAGTAAAACGTATGTAATAGCATTCATTGACTTCCAGAAAGCATATGACTCCATTGATAGGACTTCACTCATATCAATATTGAGGGAATTAGGCCTGGATAACAAAACTACGAATATAATTAAGTCCACCTTAACAGACACATATTCTAAAGTGAAATTTATGGGACAAGTGTCAGAACCATTTTTGACCAGAACTGGAGTCAGACAAGGTGATGGTTTATCACCGCTATTATTTAATTGTGTGCTGGAGAAGGTGGTTAGAGAATGGAATCAAAATCAGAAGGAAGGCAGTGGAATCAAAATGGGGACCAAATGACTGAAGTGTAACTGCCTGGATTTTGCGGATGATCTGGCTCTCATAGCCAAGGACTGGTCCGAGGCAGAATTACAAATTAAAGAGTTGCAGAAGCAAGCCATTAAAGTAGGTCTCCGAATCTTATTTGAGAAAACCAAAATACTAACGAATATTAAAAATGCACCACGACATCTGGGAGTCGGTAGTCATAAAATCTAGAGAGTTGACCACTTCAAATATCTGGGTGAATGGATCAGCTGGAACGCCTTAGAAAAGAGAGCATTGGAATCCAGGATGTGCAAAATGGAATTGGCGTTTCAATTAACCAAAGAGGTGTATAACAAGAAATCGCTATCCTGGAATTCCAAACTTAAGCATTATAAAACTGTGATCAAACCAGAGGCTTTATATGCATCTGAAACTTTTACACTCAATAATAAGGGATTACTGGACAACCTGGAGAAGAAGGAAAGAAAGTTAATAAGGAAGATATTGGGCCAAAACTTTAGAAATAATGAAGTAAAGTTGATTTCTAATAAAAACCTGTATCTCAAAATTGAGAGACTCTCAGATAGCATGAGGAAAAGACGACTTAGTTTTTATGGCCATATTAGTAGGATGAACAGCAGTAGACTTACTAGGCGGATCTTTGCTTTCTTCAGAGATCGGAAAACGAAGAGTAATTGGTTCAGGCGGGTCCAGGAGGACTTAACTGAGCTGGCGATATCAGATGAGATGATTGATGATGTACGTAAACTGCGAAAACTTTTACATAATGAAAACCTAAGGTTCCAAGAAAAACCAACGTCTAAAAGGGGCGGGGCAGTCTCGGATGAAAGAAGGAAGGCAGCCTCGGATAGAATGAAGCAGTATTGGATACAGCGGAAGGCAGCTAACGCACATCAAAGTAATTGATTTCGCGTACCCCAAAGTGGGTGATCCGGATGGAAAAACCAACGTCTAAAAGGGGCGGGGCAGTCTCGGATGAAAGAAGGAAGGCAGCCTCGGATAGAATGAAGCAGTATTGGATACAGCGGAAGGCAGCTAACGCACATCAAAGTAATTGATTTCGCGTACCCCAAAGTGGGTGATCCGGATGGAAAAAAAACCGTGTAAAATATAGCCTAAGTATAGCGAGTCGGAACCCAGCAGTGCAGACCTACTTTTAAAATCTTGTATTCCAAAAACCGTCAGTCTAGACATTTCAAACTTTACAAATACGTTAACGAAACATTGTGATATACCACAAATATTTGCATATTGTTTGGAATATATTACCTGGAAAATATCAGTCACTAATATTTTAGGATTCCTTTGTAATTTATTTTTGAATTAATTTTAGGATAACATAAATTTTACAATTATGTTAATGAGCTATTGTGTGAAAATAATTATTTTCATATTACTTCAAAAATAGGTTTGTGGTGATTTATGTCACTAAATGTTTAGGGATTTCTAGGATGTTTTTTTACAAGTATTCACAATTGTTAAACCTGCCAGTAAAGTATAATTGTTTGTCTGTACAATGTCGTTGGAGTCATGAGTGTTTATTTTTTATAGCGGTTAATATAATATAATTGTAAAATTTACAGTGTTTTAGCACAAACAGTCTTTGAAAAACAAGTTTTCAAAGAAAGGTTTTTCTAGTTGAGTCGCTGTACTAAAACTTCATTTTACAAGTTTTTATTGACTTCTAAAAAAAATAAACAGATGAACCGAATACCTGATTCAAACACCATTGTACAGAACGTAGATCATGCTTTACTAAGATATATAACAGTTATGATTATTTTTAAAATAATTCTAAAAGAAAATATGTAAACATTAGTGAAAAAATCACAGAAAATAATTTCGAAAAAATATGTATATATTTGTAGTATACAAACAATGTTTCATTACTATATTTGAAAAATTTCAAAATCGGTTTTTGAAATACAAGTTTTCGAAAAAGACCAACTTCTGGTTTCCGACTCGCTATACTTAGGCTATAATTTACATGGGTTTCTATTAACCGCCGTAAAAAGAAACCGCTTAATGGATAAACATGATTCAAACTTCATTGTTTATTTGAAAGAATATGCTTTTATAACGTATAAATCAGTCATATCAAGGTTATTTAAAAAACTAATTTCAAAAGGAATCTTAAAATTTTAGAGATAGAACTTTCCACAAAATTTTATTTGAACAACTTTGCAAATATTTCTGGTATATCATCGATGTTTTATTAACACATTTGTAAAGTTTGAAGTGTCTAGCCTAAACGGTTTTTGAATAACAATTTATCAAATGTAGGTGTGCTGGGTTTTGACTCATTATACTTAGGCTACGTTTTACACGGGTTTCTATTAGGCGAACTAAAAAATAAACCGCTCACCCAATTAACATGATTCAAACGCCTTTGTATAGGCAAGAGATTATGCTTTATTAATGTGTATAACTGTTATGAATATTTGAAGAAATTATTCCAAAAGGCATCCTAAAATTTAGTGGCAGATGTTTCCAGGACAGTATATTCCAAACAATTTGCAAATTTTTGTGGCATATCACCAATGTCTCGTTAACATATTTGTAAAGTTTAAAATGTCTAGCTTGAATAGTTTTTGAAATATAAGATTTTAAAGTAGGTCTGCACTGCTACTTTGGGAGTCTCATTTTCTCGTCTAGACTACTGGAGCCTCTAACACGTCCGCAGTTTCGGTGTGGTTCGGTTCAACTACCGCACAAAACAAGGAAAAGTACGTTGTTATTCGGCAAAATCGATTTAATCAATTAAAATAGCAGTCATTCGAAATCCTAAAAAATATTTTATCCTATACGTTTTTTATAATCTGATTTCATAATCTTAATCAAGAGTTAAAATCTGAATATTTACAAATTCCAAATTTCATTGAAAATACAAAAATTAAGTGCCAAAAGTTAGGGTTCATTTTCAAATGTTCATTGCCATTTTTCATATTTAAATACAAATTTATGTTTATTACTATAAGGGAATTAAATTTTCAAAAAAAGTTCAATAAAACACTTTTTGGAAATTACTTCATCCCACCAGCGATACAGCTGAGAGCAGTGATTTTTAATTTTTCTTATGCCCATTTGCTTAAACATCAACGAAAATGTTTTAGCAGTGATGATAACAACAAAAAATATTAAGACAGGTCAAGCGTGACCGTCACGTTCCAAGTAGAATGGAGTGTTGCCAAAAAGTTTTGGCCACAGCAGGCTTGCCAACCCGAGCGTTTTAATCATCATAATTTGCAGATATCACTGTGGCCGTGGAAGGATATTATGTAGAATGAAAAACTATTTTATCAAAGATCGCTAGATTCTCTACATTTCCTTATACAGGTTAACAAGGAAAGTTTTACCAACAAGCAGTTCAATATCGTACCCGTAGACATATGGTTGAACACTTGCAGCCTGTTTTACAAACTTACAGGTTAACAAGGCTCTCCTTAATAAACAATTAGTTCAAAATCGAACCTGTAGACACTTGGGTGAACATTACGGCCTGTTTTACAAAGTTACAGGTTAACTAAGAATAATTTACACAGGAATAATCGAAATAATAAAAACAATTCGTTTAATAACCAACAAAAGCCATTAACATTTGTTATTATCAGTGAATAAGTATATATATATATATAATCTGTTAGAACATACTATGCTTATATATCGATTCATGACACACACAAAGATTCGGGGTTCATAGTTCATGTCCCTGATAACCTGTTTCAGAGATATTCATCAACCTCGGTGGTATGTCTACTCGCCTACTTTTTTACGCGTAGACAATTGATTGAACACTTGCAACCTATTTTATAAAGTTATATGTTATTAAGGAATGGTTTACATAGTATTATGTTAATACTGTATCATGAATGTACATTGTGAAATTATAAAATAAACGATCATTAATTTACAAGTGATTTACCTGTATAGGGTACATTAATATACATGAGTTGCTAATTTCAAACACTTGCTCTAAAGAAGTCAGCTGAAGAAGTTGCCTTTTGTAAGAATATTACCTTTATTTTTATATTGAAATTGTGTTTTTATTATTATACTTTGCAAATACTCAACTCTTAAGATTAAAATATTTATATGTAATAAATAATTTATTTATTACATATAAAATATTTATATTTTATGTAAATATTTTATTTACGCGGAAGGCACAGAACATTAAAAAGTGATTGATTTAGTGTACCCCAAAGTTGGGTGAAACAAATAAAGAGAGAAATTATTTTCTTTTTATTCTATTGTTATTATTGTTTTGTTCACTTTTTTTATCAATTCCTTTCTTTACAAATTTATAATTTCAATTTTTTTTTCATTTTATTTGCCTTTCTTTGCCCTCCAACAACATGTACAACTATAAAAATATGGAATAAAAACCATTACGACTTTAAAATAAAAACTTTTTTGATTACCTCTCCAAAATAGGCACATTTAACCTTTATCATTAGTGTAACTGGCATTTTATAGATCGTAACGGAAAAAATGTGATACACATTCAAAAATTCACAAAAAAACTAAATGTATGTATAGCTCAAGGGGGAGAAAAGGAGTATAAAAGGAACAAAACAAAAGAAATTAAACAAATCTGTTGTCTTAACCGCATAGGCCTACCAGAGAGTCAGACGTCAGGAAAATCGTACTGTAGCATATACATTGATATTACACCTCCTCACACAAATATCGTTCATATGATTTTAAATGTATTTTAAAATAACTTTTTAAATCCGAAGGTTCAGCTTTTAAAAAAAGGTGATTTTAGGACAAAAAGGTAACTTAAAGATCTCAAATAAATGACCTATTGAGAGGATTTAGACGTCCCTCGCGGTACCCGAGTCTAACTCACACTTACACTTACAACACTACACTTACGACTTCAATATTTACACTCACGCTTACATTTAGGGAAGCGATAACAGCCTCAATGAGCTTTTCGCCTTAAAATAAATAAATAAATAAATAAATATATATATATATATATATATATATATATATATATATATATATATCTTGTCTGCATCTTCCTCTGATAAGAGCTGGAGCACCTCGATGTCTCGCAGGTTCGAGTACGCTGGAGTTACTGCTTGAGCTTTCCCTTGACGTTTACCGGCGTTATAACCCTTCTCATTAGTCTAACTGGTAAGAAGTATGAAGTATAGAACTTAACGGGACAAATCTGATACAACCGATTGCGTAAGCAAATTTAGGATAAACAAAGAAGTAGTACTTTTTTTTATAAATAACTACATGACAACAAGTAAGTTTAAGGAAGTAATATTTCACAGGGACATAGATAAACCATTTCAAACCAGATACATGACATTTCCATGTATGAGTTTCATTTACGATAAGACCATTTGAAACTGTGATGGAAAATCTGTTGACTAGAGCGACATTCTTATTCAGTGTTGTTTTTTTAGTACAAGGGGTAAACTAACTGCGGTCGAACCATAAGACAGATAAAATAAATTATTAATTAGGTAAGTTATTATGTAACTTTTGATACAAAGTTTATGAAATTTTAACAAAAAAGGTTTTAATTATTCAACGCTGGTTTCATTTTTATTTACACCTCTATACAATTTCATACTCTGTATAAATTAATGAATTTGTTAGGAAACAATCACTACCAGAATCCTACAAATATTGAAAACAAATTTAATATTTACTGAAGAGAATTTAATTAATTTGATTTAAACTCTACATTTAGAATTCTGTTCCAATTGTCTTTTCATGCAGCAATACAAAAGACCTTTTTGTATAAACATTATATATAAGTTTAAGTTAACTTATGTTAACAGAAGATGTTCTGTTATCGTCTAAGCGGAAGGAGTCTACATGTCTTTCATGCAGCTTCCAATCTTCTTGGTAATTTTTTCTGATCTTTCTGGTCCTCTTTAAGTTTCGTCTGCTTCTCGTTACCCATGTTCTTGCCAAGTAGGATCAAATTTATTAGCGAATTTCCATTAGAGAATGAGCAATTGGAGCACCCATCACGATAAGGCATAGACAGTAAAATGAGTTATTCTGACCACTTCTTGAGGGTTCGTTACAATTTATATACATATTTTTTTTCCTTAGAATATCCACCAAAGTACTCTGTCTTACTTCAATTATTGCAATTCTCATTAAAACCAATTTATAAGCAAATTACACATTTCAGATATTTTCCAAGGCAATTTTACTTATTTTCTCTCTGAAGCTATGTAACAGAAACAGACTGAGAGATTTGACGAATTTTCCGGGTTTTTATTCCTTCGAATTTGATTTTAAAGGGAAAAAATTGAATATGAGGAAGTTCCTGTTTTGCACCACTTACTTCCCGGGTTGTGACACTGAGCTTACATGTGACGTGTATCGGTTTTAGTTGCGTCATTGATTCAGTTACTGCGTAACATAAATGAGTGACGTCACTATTGCACAATGTATCATCCTTTCCGAAAATTACGTTACGTAACCTGTCCAATACAGTTGTTACTAAATAAAGACGAGGGTTGAAAACTTTCGATCGCCCCTCAAAACCGTGTTATGCAACCGGCGTCCTAAGCCTTTAGAAGCATGTTGTCGTTCCTAAATCGAAAAAAAATCAAAGTACTACCAAAAGGCGGACAGGGTTTATTTTCGTGTCCGCTATGTACTTCGGTAAAATTACACTGCTATGAGATGAGTCGTGAGGCAATTAAATAACCGGACTGGTGCTGCAGAATACTTTACTGATCACCAATTAGATTACAAAGTTTATCCCCTTCAGTGTATTTCCCTTGCCGATTCCTACAAAACTCCGTTGTCCAAAGCCGTGTCGGAAGATCGCTTCTGTCAGTTTGTTGAGAATTCCCGTCGAGAATTTCTTTCATCACTTCCATACTGAGAAATCATGTCCCCTTAAGCTTTATTTTGACCTTTGCAAATAAAAACAAGTCAAGGGACAAGGTCGGTTGAGTAGGGTGGGTGGTCCAACACAATGATGTCGTATTTCGCTAAGACGCCTTCACAGACAAGGTGGAATGGACAGGCACATTGTCTTGGTGAAGCATCCACGAATGCTGTTCCACAAATCATATCTTTTCACACCTTCATGAAGGGCTGTCGGAACCTCGACGTGCAATGTCTGACCTTCGGGACCCAGTAAACGCAGACAATTTCCGTGAATCTTGAGGTCAACTCTTGCTCCATCTGAACACCGATTTTTTTTTCTGACGAGACGATAGCATAAGAACTTGAACGGGCAATTGCTCAGGGTAAGGGAAGCATCGACAGGCACGGACATGTTCAAACCTGCCGCGTCGCGCTCGCTGTTTGCGTTAGCAGCAGCAGTCATGTTTTTTAATTGCCGCACTTCGTATATTCTCTATGGCTAATTTTACGATTTTCTCTGGAAGCTATAGAACAGGAAATTTGCAAATTCCTAAATATTGTTTTGAATTTTTTTCGTATCCTACATCGTACTCGAATAGAAAATAGCTGGAACAGATCTTAAGAAAATTAGATTGCCCACATTATTTAAACAATATATAGACACAAATGTCTGAAAGAAAATATTTACAAATATGCATAATGTGTAGGCAAACAACATTACATGCCAAATTTACTCAAAACTTGCGAATTTACTTAATCATAATCTGACAACAAAGTAAAACTCCCTTTGTTTAATAAAAATCGGTTTTTTATCACAATAAATACGTTGTAAAGTTATGACGTAAATAATAGCGCACGCATCTGTCTCGCTGATGTAATGGAAAAGAATAAAAAAACAGTTCATTTGTTTCAAAACGATTTCAGATTTTTGAGATCGTCGCCATTTAAAAAAGTATTTTAATGGGAGACAATCTTACCCAAGCAATCAAGAAATCATGATTAAATATATAAATTTTAATAACCTCTCAAGAAGCGATCTAAAGACACTGAATTTTACCATGATGGCGTCGTGATATGCAGTCAATATACCAACTTTATTACAATTAAGAAATGCGGAAATTAACCGTGGCAAACGTAATATTCAGAATACATTTTCCTCTTGTAATTTATCGTAAAATCAGCAATAAAATTATTATTGTAAACTACATTGTGTTTGTCTCAAGGTCGTAGTTTCAAGATTGCAGTTACTGCCGTAAGCTATACACATTCCGTTACGCCAAGCTCTTGTCTTCATTAATCTACAAGTAACTGACATACAAAATAGACATTAAAAAGAATATATTGTTACGTCACGCGTGCAGTTACGGCACAGTAGAATTATTTTTATTTATTTATTTAAATATTTGTTTCTTTATCGAAACTTACAGTGATTGTCTCAAAACCACCCGATGTGCTGTGTTCTTTCTTATATTTATAATCTATATTGCCAAAATAGATTTCATGAATTATTTGTTTACAATTTAAAATTTTAAAAGTTAAAATTAGATTTAAGTACAATGTTTACAATTTTATTATTAGAGTAAAGGAATTGACCTTCAGCCAAGTGGTTTTACATCCGCTTCTGTACTCTTGATACTTATGTTACTCAGATTATTCCTTTATTGTTTAATCTAATTTTGAAATTGCCTCTGGGAGGCTGGGAGCCTAAAATTTGCTATAGCTACTCCACCCTTGTTTTGTTCAATATTACCCGGCGGTTACCAGACTTTGGTATTTATTCTTAGTACAACCAATACATGATCCTTACCTAACTAATTATATATATATATATATATTATATAAAAGTAACTAAAGTTTTATTTTTAAACAGTTGCTTGTAGAAACTTCCGAGTCAATCTCCAACTTGTATCACTTTCAAACTGTAACAAAATGTCGGATCACCACTGATGGCTCGGTTCAGTAGGTATCTTAATTACACTTTTTGAGATATATATATTTCAAACAACCAAGGTACCTGGATGGTTGGTGCAGTTAACAGCTCGAATTCCATCATTGGTCCTCGGAGCAGTGATTCCATGTAAGCTCGGATTTATTAAAATTCTTCCTTTTTTTCTACCACATTTGCAATACTATTTGGTTTGGACGCCGGCCGCAGAAAGGTATTGTTTCGCTGATTTGCGAACCGACCTCCCCTCCTACTTTACTATCGCGACGCGTTCGGCGGGCTATTTAAAAGATTTTATTTTTTTAAATTGCATCAATATATATATTTGTTGTGTGTTTAGCGTCCGACTATTGCGCACACTTGGGCTAATGCAGACGATAGGATGATTTATAGCGTATGAAAATGAGAAGCCCTGGGCCGGGAATCGAACACGGATTCTCGGGGTGAAAGCCCAATACGCTATCAACTAGGCCACCGAGGCGGCCAATATATATGTGTATATATATATATATATATATATATATATATATATATATATATGTGTGTGTGTGTGTGTGTACGTATATAAACGTCTCCAAAAGCCATCCTTTCCAGTAACCTGGCCAAATTCTAATAAAAATTCGTTAAATATATCCAACCAAAAGAGTAAACTAGTTTTTGTGTGGAACGTTCTGTATAGGCTATAGAGCATGAAGTACTGTTCAGCTCACACAGTAGTGTCGTACTTGAGTGGCTTTCTATTTAGGGTAAACATTATCATTACAGGCAACAAAAGGAAGGGTGAATACGTTAGGGGGTTGTTTCAAACCTTTGTGTACTTGTGATTAACTAAACATGATCAGTGTCTCAGTATAAACTCGAGGGAGGAAGGGCGCACCGGCAGTAATAAATTGTGCAAAAATACTGCAGAAACATTCAGGTCTTCAGTTCGAGTATTTAGAAAAACTTTGAAAGCAAAACTTATCGATCAGAATCTCATCACAGAGTTGCGGAAAACGTTGTGGAAAAAAATTGTCATCGCCGTACACAACCAGTTCCGCTTACTAACGCCAAAAACATTATTATTGCCGTACACAGCTAGTTCCGCTATTAACGCCAAAAACATTGTCATCGCCATACACAACCAGTTCCGCTTATTAACGCCAAAAACATTGACATCGCCGTACACAACTAGTTCCGCTTACTAACGCCAAAAACATTGTTATTGCCGTACACAACTAGTTCCGCTTACTAACGCCAAAAACATTGACATCGCCGTACACAACCGGTTCCGCTTACTAACGCCAAAAACATTGTCATCGCCGTACACAACTATTCCGCTTACTAACGCCAAAAACATTGTCATCGCCGTACACAACTAGTTCCGCTTACTAACGCCAAAAACATTGACATCGCCGTACACAACCAGTTCCGCTTACTAACGCCAAAACCATTGTCATCGCCGTACACAACTAGTTCCGCTTACTAACGCCAAAAACTTTGTCATCGCCGTATACAACTAGTTCCGCTTACTAACGCCAAAAACATTGTCATCGCCGTACACAACTAGTTCCGCTCACTAATGCCAAAAAAATTGTCATCGCCGTACACAACTAGTTTGCTTACTAACGCCAAAAACATTGTCATTGCCGTACACAGCTAGTTCCGCTTATTAACGCCAAAAACATTGTCATTGCCGTACACAGCTAGTTCCGCTTATTAACGCCAAAAACATTGTCATCGCCGTACACAACTAGTTCCGCTCACTAATGCCAAAAAAATTGTCATCGCCGTACACAACTAGTTTGCTTACTAACGCCAAAAACATTGTCATTGCCGTACACAGCTAGTTCCGCTTATTAACGCCAAAAACATTGTCATTGCCGTACACAGCTAGTTCCGCTTATTAACGCCAAAAACATTGTCATCGCCGTACACAACTAGTTCCGCTCACTAATGCCAAAAAATTGTCATCGCCGTACACAACTAGTTTGCTTACTAACGCCAAAAACATTGTCATCGCCGTACACAGCTAGTTCCGCTTATTAACGCCAAAAACATTGTCATCGCCATACACAACCAGTTCCGCTTATTAACGCCAAAAACATTGTCATCGCCGTACACAACTAGTTCCGCTCACTAATGCCAAAAAAATTGTCATCGCCGTACACAACTAGTTTGCTTACTAACGCCAAAAACATTGTCATTGCCGTACACAGCTAGTTCCGCTTATTAACGCCAAAAACATTGTCATTGCCGTACACAGCTAGTTCCGCTTATTAACGCCAAAAACATTGTCATCGCCGTACACAACTAGTTCCGCTCACTAATGCCAAAAAAATTGTCATCGCCGTACACAACTAGTTTGCTTACTAACGCCAAAAACATTGTCATCGCCGTACACAGCTAGTTCCGCTTATTAACGCCAAAAACATTGTCATCGCCATACACAACCAGTTCCGCTTACTAACGCCAAAAACATTGACATCGCCGTACACAACCAGTTCCGCTTACTAACGCCAAAAACATTGTCATCGCCGTACACAACTAGTTCCTCTTACTAACGCCAAAAATATTGACATCGCCGTACACAACTAGTTCCGCTTACTAACGCCAAAAACATTGTCATTGCCGTACACAACTAGTTCCGCTTACTAACGCCAAAAACATTGACATCGCCGTACACAACCAGTTCCGCTTACTAACGCCAAAAACATTGTCATCGCCGTATACAACTAGTTCCGCTTACTAGTTCTAGAGATGTGTTGTAGTCTCTTTGAGAAATAGAAGTTCGGGTGTTTACCAGGACATCTTTCCGATTCGGAATGATGAAAGAAATTCGCTTCATGTTTATAGTTGGCCGGATCGGATTCCTCCCGAGCAAGTTGGGCTGTCTTGTGTAGTTGTTCCGGCTGTTGGTAGGCTGCCGTGCAGTTGTACTGCAGTGAGTGGTCCTCCTCAATCTTCTGCGGAATAACGATTTTCGACCTGTATTTATACTCGAAATTTTGTTGGGCCATAATTTCTCAGGATCTCATTGTTAAAACTAGAGAAAGAACGCACCAATCAGAATGAAGTTATTATGAATAGAATATGCGCTGTGATACGCGGGCTGTTTAGGTGTCAGTAAACGGAAGTAGGTAGCGTAACTCAGTTCCTAAGTTGTTCAGACGATGACACATGCATTCATTGACGTTCCATGACATAGCGTCTCTCGTACACAGCCCTTAAGCGTCTCTGCTATTCTTAGGCCTACGTGGCTCCATTTGTTGCCTTGCTTTGTAGAACATTTTTTTTTCCGGCGAAAAACCGTTAAGGTTATCATCGCCGTCGTGCAAAATGAAAGTATAAAAAAAAAATTAACAAAAATTTACTTAAATAAGAAAATAAAACTACAACAAACTATAATAGTAAAATAAATTAAACAAAATTTTAAATAACAGGTATAACTATATAACAATAACGAATACTTAAGAACTAAATAACAATGAATAATGAATAAAATTTAATAACAAATCGTAAAAGTATATATAAACATAACAGAAATAAAGTTATTTAGATAAAATAAATAAATAAATAAAATAACACAAAAAATAACAAATATATAAATAAAATTTTATTTAAAACATTCAGACGATGAAGGAAGTCTAGAACCCGGTCAACGGACGAGGCACTATCTCCCAACATCGTCTGCAAACAGTTGCTCAGACCACACATAACACACATATTTTGGAAACCATCACAATCGAGCAGTATATGTTTTATTGTGATGGTTTCCCTACAGAACTCGCATTCAGGTGGCTTCTCGCGTTCCATCAGAAATCCATGCGTTAACATGAAGTGACCAATGCGAAGGCGGGTGATCACCACCTCTTCTCTTACGACTTGCACGTATTAACGATCCCCAAGGACTAACAGTATTTTTAATTACCCTCAACTTGTTATTGCTTGTAGCTGCCCATTCATTTTCCCACTGTAGAAGAATTAAATGTTTTAGTGACAAAGAAAGTCAGACAAGATTACACGTTGAGTGCATGGCGGCAGGAAAGTTGCTTCCTTTGTCGCATTATCCGCTACAGTGTTTCCAAATATTCCACAGTGACCAAGAATCCAGATAAAATATACTATTGCACCTCGTAGTTCAAGTCTATGGACAGAGCATAGAATATCTTGAACCAGAGGTTATATCGAATACATATCCCGGATTGCCTGGAGGGCACTTTTTGAATCAGAACAAACTACGTAATGCAAACTATCGAATTCAATAGTGTTCAGAGCCTTTAAGATGGCAAAGAGTTCGGCTGTAAAGACACTACAAATTGAGGGTAATCCATACTTATATGTTTCGTCCAGTGAGTAAAATGCGCACCCAACATTATCATTCATCTTAGAACCATCTATGAAAATAAATTTAGCAGATGGATATGAATTAGTCAGTCGAGAAAACTCACGTTGATACACAATGTTAGGAGTGTTGTCTTTCAGGTATGTACACAAGGAGAAATCAAAGGTCGGCATATTGATTATCCATGGAGGGACAAGACAAAAGGACCTTTCAAACATTGAAGGTAGCTCAATACGCAAGTCTTCAAAAACACGGGTTGTTCTAATGCCAACAGGGGCTGTAGCGTGCTGTCGGGATTCATGTTTTTGGAGTAACTGATTGTGGAAAATTGTATTATAAGCAGGATGCCATGGTTTACATAATATATTACATAAGTAACTTACTTGTAACTGCTGTCTCCGACGAGAGAGTGATGGTTCGCCAGCATCGGCGAGAGCACTCACGACAGGACTTGAACGAAAAGCACCAGAAACAAGACGGATTGCAGTTATGAACGGGATCTAGTTTCTTTAAAATCGATGGTCTAGCAGATGAATATACAATGCTGCCATAATCAATTCGCGAACGAATTACGGCACGATAAAACATCAGCATACAGGTCCTATCAGCGCACCATCGAGACCCACTAAGAACCCTCAACATATCGAGGATTTTATTACATCGTAATTTTAAATCACGCACGTGAGGGCTCCAGGAGAGCCTTTCGTCGAATATTAGACCCAAGAATCGAACGGATGGAGAAGTCCAAAGCTGTATACCATCAAGATATAACGACGGAGCTTGGATCTGTCGACGGCGACTGAAAGCAATACACTGAGTTTTAGCAGCGGAGAATTTAAAGCCAGTAGTTCTCGTCCAGGTTTGCAACCTATTTATTACCAGCTGAAGGGTTCTTTCAGCTGTTGCCATGTTTCTGGTGCTTACGTAAATAGCAAAATCGTCCACAAAGAGAGAACATCTGACAGGGGACCGTACATTAGACGTTATGCTATTGATTGCAATAGCAAACAGAGTAACACTAAGTACACTCCCCTGTGGAACACCATTCTCTAAGTAGAAGCGATCTCATAGCGTACTACCAAGACACAGCCTAAAATACCTATTACTGAGGAAGTTTTTGATAAAATACAGAATCCTGCCTTGTATACCCCATGATTTTAATGTGTTTAGTATTCCTCGTCTTCAAGCCATATCGTATGTCTTCTTTAGGTCGAAAAAAACAGCAACTGGAGTCTGACGCAAGAGGAAGGCATTCTGTATTGCAGACTCCAGCATTACCAACTGATCCATAGAAGATCGTCCTTGCCTGAAACCACACTGTTCTTTGAAAAGCAAGTTATTTGTTTCTATGTGCCAGACCAGACGACGATTTACCATTTTTTTCTAACAGCTTGCAAAGGACGCTGGTAAGAGAGATCGGACGATAACTACTTGGATCAGTTTTATCTTTACCTGGCTTAAGACTAGGAATTACTACTGCTTCCAACCAAGCGTCAGGAAACGTATGCCCCTCAAATATACGGTTGTATATCTCGAGGAGAGAAAGCCTACCTGACGTTGGAAGATTTTTAATCATGGAGTAAACAAGGTTGTCAGGACCGGGAGCTGAATCTCTAGTAGACGAGAGTGCAGATTCTAGCTCATGCAAAGTAAACAAACTATTCAAAAGAGATTCTCCAGATTTGCCGACGGTGAACACTTCAATTGTATTTTTGTACCGACAAAAGGCACTGCTATAGGCGGTAGAAGAAGAAAAGCTTGCAAGAGATGACCCTAAAAGATTTATAATATCGGAACAATCAGTTAATATTACTCCGTTTGTTTAAGTTCCATCAATAAATTGGATGCACTAGAACCAGAAACAGAACGAAGTTTCTTCCAAACAATAGATGGAGGCTTTGTCCTAGATATTGTTAAGATATATTGGGTCCAAGAATCTTTCCTACTCTGCCTGAAAATTCTACGTGCTTTGGCTCGTAGAATTTTATACCTTTCGAGATTTTCACTCGTCGAACTTTTGTTGAATTTACTAAGAGCTCTTCTACGTTGGCGTATGGCCTCCTTACATTCATCGTTCCACCAAGGGACTGGTGGACGTGGTGGATGTGGGGAGGTTTTGGAGATAGTTTCCTCTGCTACACATAAAATTTGTTTTGTGAAATTGTCTACTATGGCATTGATACACGTATGATATCCAATATCTGGTGATACGAATCTCTTTGAAAATTCTTCCCAGTTCGCTTTTTTAATAATCCAACGCGGCAAACGTTGATTCATAACAGGAAGGTTACGAAAGGTAATATTAATAGGAGTATGATCGCTGCCATATAGATCAGGTAATACCGACCATTCAAACTTTGTCGCCAAACTGGACTACAGAATGACAAATCAACAGCTGTCCATCCGCCGGTGGATGCTGCCAAATGCGTGGGTGAACCGTCATTAAGAAGATACAAATCTAAAGTAGACCGTATTATCTCAATACGTATTCCCTTTGAGTTGCAGGATAAGGAACCCCAGGATGTATGATGGGCGTTAAAATCGCCTGCTAGTAGGACCGGCGGTGGCAACTGGGATATCAAATCATATATTTCATAATTTTGAAAATTATAGCTCGGCGGCAGGTACAGGCAACAGGTAGTAAGTCTGAATGGAACGGTAGTCTGAATGGCAACAGCTTGTAGTTGAGTTACTAAGTTTACAGGAACCGATGCGATTGAGTCATGAGTCAGGAGGGCGACACCACGCCTGGCTCTTTCTTCAGCGTGGAAATCCGTCCTGAAAACAGAATAACCCCTAAAGTTGAAAATGTGAGATTCTTGAAGGTGTGTTTCTTGAAGGCATATTATTAAAGGAGACGAATCTCTTACAAGAACTTTTAGGTCTTCAATATGGCTTCTTACTCCATTAATATTCCATTGTATGATATTATTTTTCATTCAAATTGCAGACATTGAATTATATATAAATGATTAATTTATTACAGGATTCGATTTGCTTTCTTCAGATATTAATTTTGATGTATCATAGTCTACAGACATCGAATCACTACTGTGACTGATGTCCGAGTCAGATGATTTTTTTGATTTGATTTGTGGAGGTTTAGCAGTGGGACCTCCTTTAAAACTTTTTCCTATTTTTTTAACAGATTTGTTTCCTGCAATGTTAGAATTTTTATTTTTTTCACTAACTGACGGAGGAGCAGTATTCGATTTCTTTTTAAAAAAATATTCAAGGCCAGGAGAGATCTTCTTGTCAACAGGCTTAAGTACCTGTGACTTAAACAGAAGAGGTTTTTTATTTACAGCCTTTTTTGTAGTCTGGTTTGCATCGGTTGTTGTTGAAATTTTTGTTGTATCAGGACTATGTGATGAAACTGTAGAAACAGTCTTCTCTGGTGGAGAAGCAGGAGCAGGAGCAGAACCAGAGGAAAACAGAGCTAGCAGCTGAGTTACTTGATCGGTTAATATTTTAACGGTTTTTGTTAACTCGGCACAATTGGCACAGGATGACTGCTTATTGCTGGATGCAACAGCAGCAAATGACTTGCCTTCGACTGCGGACTGGGAAAACTTAAACCTTTTTTTCGCATCAGAAAACGAAAGTTTATCCTTGGCCATGACAGCAAGGATAGCCTTTTCTTCTTTAAACTTTGGGCAGCTAAACGATCGAGCAGGATGATCGCCCCCACAGTTCGGACATTTGGCGTCATTCCTGCAATCATCACTACCATGATGATGTGGCCTTTCGTTCCACAGTGGCCGCATACCTCTGGCTTTGCGCAAGAGGAACTCATATGACCGAAGCTCTGACATTTAAAACAACGTCGAGGGTTCGGGACATATGGTCGCACTGAAAGTCGTTGGTATCCGACATAGATGTATTCGGGTAATGTCGGTTTCGCAAAGGTCAGAATTAACGAGGCAGTAGGTACTTTCTGCCCATTGTCATTACGCAGTATCCGTGCTACATCAGTAACAGCCTCCGATGCTAGTTCTGTTTTAATCTCTTCGAGACTAATGTGCAGAAGATCTCTACAAGTAATTACCGCCTTTGACGAGTTCAAGGACCTGTGGGGCACCACAGAAACCTTAACCTGTTCAAAAAATGAGGTCATTTGAAGTAACGAGCGGCTCTGCTTCTCGTTTTTATTCTCTACTAATAGAGTTCCGTACTGTAGCTTCTTGATAGAAGCTACAGATCCTGCTCTACCTGATATTGCTCTCTGTATGAGAAAGGGTCTTTGAGAGATCTGCTCCTTCCTCCTGATTACTAAAAACTAAAAATTTAGGAGTTGGTGACTCTGGATTTAAACTCCCTTCGTCATTTTCAGCTGAACTGATAGACTCGTTTGAAATAATTGAACGATGTCTCTTTAAATTGGTTTTGGCGTTGTTAGTATGTTCCATGGTTAGTTCTGCCGAGCAATTCATGAATGTTGATATCTCGAACAAATGGTACAGAGTGCACCCAAACGTCACCAGTAGCCCAGGATACTCGAACCAAAGCGAGAATCCCCAATAAATTGGGGGGGCCTCCAATATCCTGGAGCCCAAATGCATGTCTGTCAGCACGCCAGAATATTTAGGAATAGGTTCCGGTACAAAGTTACGGTTCTCCAAACCCAAGTACTACTGGCAGCCGCCCTCTATGTACTCACAGAATGCAACCATTTGTTTCGGTAGACCCAATCATAGGCTCCGACACCCATAATTCAACACCCATGTGCTTGCCAGGCGCCTATAGGCTGCTCGGTTTCAGCACTTGTCCCATCAGCAGTCCTCGGCAGTGCTAGGCATACATCAGGTTCCACATACTTGACCCCGCCAAAGGAAACCAAGCAGTATTGCCACTCCCAGACATAACGGAACAAGAACAGCAAATCCCTAAATGTACGTGTGTGTGTGTGTAAGGTGTTTAAATCGTAAGTGTAGTGCTGTAAGTGTAAGTGTGTGTTAGACTCGGGTGCTGCGAGGTTCGTCTAGGTCCTCTCAATACGTGCAGCTAGTCTGCACCCCCCTGCGGATGTGTGTGTGTGTTGTGTGTGTGTGTGTGTGTGTGTGTGTGTGTGTGTGTGTGTGTGTGTGTGTGTGTGTGTGTGTGTGTGTGTGTGTGTGGTGTTGTATGTATGTGGAGTAAATGAGTGAGAGTAGAATGAGCTAGAGGTGTGGTGGGGTGGCTAAGCCCATCAGCTGCCTCCGCTTTGTAGAACATTCTTCCGTATAAAGTTCTTATTATTGAAGTGATAAATTGAAAAAAAAAATTATTAAAGAATATCGAAATGTACCCAAGATTAAGCACTTAATGGGTTTCGAGTGAAGAAAATCGTAGAAAACAAAATAACTACAAAATTGTAAAACTTTATAAAATACGTGGAAACCTTTTTGTAGATATTTTCGTTTTTTTGCAATAACGGTGTAAACTCCATTAATAAATGTCATCACATTGCACTAGTCTTTACGCTCTGTTGCTATGGTTACCGGATAAACTAATGGACGCTTGTTTTAGCAGCGGCATTTATTGCAAATAGAAAGAAGTAAATATTTCTGTTAATTTAAAAAAAAAACTTCTCAGTTTTTGTGATGTTTTGATTTAAACTTCCGTACGTAGGCCCCTGTAATAGGTTTTAGTTTATGTTGTTAAAAACTAGCTGTGTTAAATTGTCGTTTATATTAATTTGTAACAATCACCTGATTTCATGGATTTTTTTTTTTTTTTGTAAAGGCGAAAAGCACATAGAGGCAATTATTGCCTCCGTAAATTTAAGTGTGAATGTAAAGTGTTAAAGTCGTAAGTTTAGTGTTGTATGTGTAAGTGTGTGTTAGATTCGGGTACCGCGAGGGACGTTTAAACCTCGCAATAGGTGCAGCTAGTCCGCACCACCCTTCTGGGATGATTTCATGGAACAGCTGATAAGTTTCAAGTTATTTTGTTAAAAACTAGCTATGATAAGTTGTCGTGTTTTCGAACAAGTTATCGTATTTAAAATAAAAAAGGTAGAGAAAACATGACACATGATTTTTATTTTTGGTTCAATAACGGAAATTTTCTCAGAATCAGCTCTAATAATTTTGATATTAGAATGGAATATGCCATTTTTAACATTAACGTTTTATTTGAAACTATACACACTTGCTTAACAACCAAATGACATGAAAAATAGCATAGTTAGTTATTACGAATTGTTGCCGAGTGACAAATCTTCAGTGATTTTGGTCCAGAAGGTTTCTACTGCAACGCCGCCGAAGTCGTCACGGATTTAACGTTTTATTAAATAGTTTTCTCACTAGTGGATTTCTGATGTTTTAGATTTGTTATCAAATCTCCAATAGTGTAAATGACCACCGTTCAATGAATGCAATCTTGAGTTAAGTTGCTGACATAGGAAGGTGTTTTGGTGATTAATCGATAATATTTTGATTGATAATTTTTTATTCTTTTGCAAATTTATGTTCTTTACAGAGCCAGTTAATTGTATGTCATATGTCCAAATTGGTTTAAGCAGAGTTTTGTAAATTGTTATTTTTTGACGTAGAGATAAAACGAAATTATAACTTAGAAGTCGATAGAGAAGTTAGTATAAAATTTAAATTTAGACGCTTCAAAAGTTAAAAAATGAAAAAGATAACAATTTTTGTGGTTTTTGCAGGCTCCCCGGCCGACAGGTCCGAGCTGGAAGTGGCGGACGAGATCCTGGAAGTAAACGGCACTACTTTAGAGAACTCCTCGCACACGCAGGTCATCGCCCACATACACGAGGTAAATCACAGTAGCTGCTGGACGGATCGGGAACAAATAGAAATAAATGGTGCAAAAAATTTGTTTTTTGAACAAAAAGTCACGTATCATGTTTTCTCTTCCTTTTTTATTTTAATTACGATAATTTGTTCGAAAACACGAAATTTTTGCGATAATTAGTTGAAAATTAACATCGCTAGTTTTTAACAAAATAACCTGAAACTTATTATAGCGAATCAGCTGTGCCATGAAATTATGTGATCGTTACGAATTAATGTAAACGACAATTTAACATAGCTAATTTTTAACAACTCCGCAGGGGGTGCAGACTAGCTGCACCTATTGAGGGGATTTAGACGTCCCTCGTGGTACCCAGGTCTAACAAACACTTACACTTACAATACTACACTTACGACTTTAACACTTTACACTCACACTTACACTTAGGGAGGAGATAATAGCCTTCTCAGTGTGCTTCTCACCTTAAAAATAAAAAAAATAAATAACACAACCTACATCTTATTACAGTCTATCAGCTGTTCAATGAAATCAGCTGATCTTTACAAATGAATATACAACAACTGATCTTTTTAATGTATCTACCAAAATTAAATTAACGATTCATTTCATATACTTAAATCGGTTAAACTTCGTAGTTTCCTTAGTGTAGTGGTTAACAAGTGCGCCTCACACGCTTTCCTGATCAAATCGGGGGAAACCTTAAGACCGTTGTTTTTCATTTACTAATAAAAATAAATTCTTTTATTCAAAACTTTCTACAGCGACTTTAGTCAAAATATATGAGTAAAGTTTGAGCAAAATCTAATAAAACAATTTTGTGAAATTAAGTCGGTTTTTTTATTTTAATTTTGTATATAGTTTCCGAAATCGATTTTTTCGAGAAATAATTACTCACAGGTGTACGTTTTCTATGGGTACTTAAAAACGATGTTTTATCAAAAGTTAATCAAAATCTTTAGAGATAATTTTTATAAATTTAGGCTTTTAACTGTTTTTTTAATTTTTAAAAAGTTTTAATTATTTTTTTATTAAAAAATGTTTGAGACAAGGAAGAACTTTATACTAAATTCCATCAAAATATGTTAATTAGTTTAGTCTCTCCAGCGACACACACACACACACACACACACACACACACACACACACACACTAGACTGGCCAAGTACAGAGTCTTATACCCTCCGGCCGTTTGACCAATCTAAAACTTCTGATTTGACAAACCTTATAAAAATCACAGACATATTGAGCGGGATAGGCGACATGAGTGATTTGTTTTACTTGCTTTGACCGAAACAACAGCTTCCCAAGTTCTGGTGTATTTTTGGATAGGTTATCTACACATTGTCGTATGGGTATTGCATTCCTGAAAGCGTTATCATACAATGTTACTCATTTAATCATTTACCTACTGCCCGACAATCCCTCATGTAAGAATAGTTGCTTCTAGAAAATCTGTTGGCGTGATTCAACATCAAGTTCTGCATTTGGAATTATTGATTATTACTGCACGCATCTGTTTGTTCCACACACTGTAGTAGTTTTTTAAAAATTAACAGCATTGAATAACCTTGAATCAATGAATAACTTTCTCGGGTTACTGTTGCACTGCGACCTTGTAGATCATTTGTGCCCCCTTTTTATATTTAAAGATGCTCAGCTACAGCGCCTTCTCCAGTCTTAGTCTCTTCATAAAGTTTATTATTTAGAGGTGATTCAAGGTTCTAATTGGCGACTTCCTAGTTCATTATTGATGCTTTCTCTGCTAATTTCCTTTCAAAATTCCCCCTTACTCTTGACCCTTATGTTTTGCTGTGAGTTCCCGCTCAGTCTTAATCATGCTAACACGAGTAGTTAGGAAATTTGTGTTCGCTCGCGCAGAGCCCCGTATGAATGCGTAGGGCTAAGTGCACTGGGAGATTACTAGGTATCCCCAGGCACTGTATCATCGGTTAGCCAGGTTATGTAGTGTGTGTGTGTGTGTGTGTGTGTGTGTGTGTGTGTGTGTGTGTGTGTGTATGTGTGTGTGTGTTTGTGTGTTTTTTATGCCAAAAAAGGTGGGAAGATCTTTTATAGACGACCTGGGGTATGGTACCGTCACCCCCCAGAGTGTGGGACTCCACAGCTCAAACCCAAGTTAAGATATATTGCTACCCACTGAAAAAACCAACAAAAGCATTCCTCTTCTATAAACCCCCCTCACGGAACAGCCGTGAGGCATTATTTCGTGGGGAGGTAGAATGGCTGACCACCTACTCGTCCACAGCGTTGGCTCTCCTTTCTCAATCTTGAGCCCTCAAGATCTTCATGACCACTGGAGCGAATCCCGCAGTAGCCCTCCAGTTAGCTTCTGATGCCATCATTGTCACAACCAGACTTTACGGTGTAATGCAGCCTCGCAGATATGTTTACAGCTTCATCCTCTCCTTGTCGAATCTCTGACACCGGAATCTTCCTTCAAGACAGAGGGGACAAGCCGAGTCTGTTTCCAGTCTGAAACGGAACAAGTAAGCTCGGAAGCAACCGTGCCATTAACAACCTGTGTGAGATAGAAGTACATCTCCCCACGCTGGATGTTGCTTATGAGTTGGTGTGTCCATCGTCTATTTCCTGATTCGTCCCACCGTTGGTGCCAGGTACTCAGGGTCCGATTTCGCTCCTCTTTAATTGCCATTGCATGACTATATGCTGTTCAACATTTCGCTTGCGTCAGTACAACCTCGTTCTTTCATCAGTCATTAGCTCCACTACGTATGCAGAATCGTAGGAAACTGTTCGTTAATCACTCACGACAAGCAGCAACGCACGGCGGTGCACCACTCTAACCTTGCGCGCATAGCTCGCGATAGTCACATTCTGGCTCCAAATCGGCTCTCCGTAAAGGAGCACTGAGCTTACTACACTAGCCAGGAGTCGGCGGCGTGCCTGTCTTGGATCTCCTAGATTCTGTATGAGTCTGCAAAGGGCTTCTGCCACGTTTGCTGCCTTTTCACTAACTGCCTGGAGATAGAGTGAGAGTGAGAGAGAGAGAGAGAGAGAGAGAGAGAGAGAGAGAGAGAGAGAGAGAGAGAGAGAGAGAGAGAGAGAGAGAGAGAGAGAGAGAGAGACCATTATAGCTAGAAACTTTAAATTTTCAGAGTACCTTCTTACAATAATGTAAAGGGGAAATAAGAAAGGATTTTGCAAAAAATTTTATTTCAACGCCATTAAACTACTTAACCAACCCAACTTTAATAGTAAACGTACAGCCGAGACTATACAGCTAGAAACTTTTAATTTTCAGGGTACCTTCTTACAACAATGTAAAGGTGCACTAAGAAAGAATTTTGCAAAAATATGATTTTAACGCCTTTAAACTACTTACCCAGTCCAACTTTAATAGTCAACGTATTATAGATAGAGACTTTAATTTTGAGGGTACCTTCTTAATACAATGCACATCGTATAATCAATTTAAAACGACGGTTCAACTTATTATTACCAGTGATTTTATATTATTTAAATGTTTTACTGCTCAGTATTAATCATTAATAATAATATTAGTAACAATTTCATTGTCTAATTAGACCTACTTATGGTTACGTGGGGTCTGAGGAGGTTATGTTCAAAGTAAATTTAAATATTTAGGTATTTACTTTACGACTTTTGTACATCATATAGTAAATTTAAAACTACGATATAATTTATTATTACAAGTGATTTTACATTAGTTAAAATTTTTTATTACTCCAATGTTAATCAGTAGCGATAGTGACATTTTTATTGCGTCACTGTTATTTTTAAGACCTTACTGTTAAAAAAAGTGAAACATGTCCACAGAAGAGATTAAAGTAAACAAAATGTCGATACCTCAAACTGTTATAGCTATCATTGGAGATGAATTTTAAAGCCATTAAACTACTTATCCAGTCCAACTTTAATAATCAACATACGGCCGAGACAAATGTTTTAAATGTAAAATTTGTTGTTCAAACATTTTTTAAACTGTAAAATCAGCCATAATTGTGTTTGATATTAGTTGTTCTCCGTGGTTTACTTTGTGTTTAGAAATTTAAAAATATTTAGTCCACTAAATATTTCCTACAATTTTGAAAGTTTTCTTTTACTTTTTTTATGTTTTTAGAATTAAGTGCATAGTTTTTAATTATTTATTAGATGTGTGGACTTTTTAAAATTCACAATATCTACTCTTGTATACATCTTGAATAATTTTAGGTTATTTCAGTACTTTTTCTAAAATTTTGCGAAATATAGGCTACATCTGAACATAATCAAATATTTTAGTGTCATATGTTTTAAAATTATGGCTAACCGTCAAAGATGTATAATTTGGAACTATTTTTCTAAGGCTGAGAATGAAAAGGCTTTTTGCAATATATGTAAACAAGCCTTATCTTATAAATCCAGTGTGACTAATTTGAAAGGACATTTACAATAACCTAATGTTAATAACCTATAATTTTGTAACTATATAGAGCTAATTTTATTTAAACACATTTGGCCTATGTTCTTATTACTATATTGTACTTATTAAGGTTACTTTTTTCAGTGTTGAAAAGTGAAAACCTAGTTTCTCCCAAATAAAAATATGACAGTAACATCTCACATTTTGTAAATACATAACCTAATTTTATTTAAACGTATTTTTTATATTTATTATCAATCATCAATATTTTTTAATCAACTAAAAATATTCTAAATTGTTTGGATTTCAATAAATATGCAAAGGATTATTTAATTTTTAAGTAAAAAAAAGAATGCTTCTATTAGAAATTCATTGCATTTTGTAAATATAAAATGGCATATATATATATATATATATATATATATATTACGTTTTGAGAATGTAATTTAATTATTTTATAAGGATTATTTTTTTCTAAATGCTTTACACCCAAAAACAGTTAAGGACATGGTGGTAATGGGAATGAAAAAGTAGTCTTAGAAAACTAAACGTATGTGTTTTTAGCTGCTAATACAACTTAGAGTTTCAGTTTTATAAACCTGTTTTTTTCCAACTGTTTTAAAAAGCAGCTTTTTTCCTCAACAAACAGTTTGTTGACGTTTTGTAAAAATAGCAGAAACGCCCACCCCTAGTACCTGCAATTAGCATATGGTCTCTTATGACCTACAATCTTTATTGCATTTTACTGCTATCTGGCGTAGAATAGATTAACTTCTACAATATGAACTTTGAAGAAATGTCCATAGAGTGCGCTACGATTTAGTTTTACATAATTGTAACATAATCGTGGCACCAGTAGATCACACCGACGCGAGGGAATTTCCAAAAGTATTAAAAATTTAATGCTATTACATAAATTACATTTTTATGTGAGCTCACTGCGACGGGTACCTGCTATTACTGTATATGCTCTCTTATGACCTACAATCTTTACTGCATTTTACTGCTATCTGGCGTAGAATAGATTAACTTCTACAATATGAACTTTGAAGTAATGTCCATAGAGTGCGCTACGATTTAGTTTTACATAATTGTAACAATCGTGGCACCAGCAGATCACACCGACGCGAAGGAATTTCCAAAAGTAACACAAATTTAATATGACATAAATTAACATTTTTATAAGAAAAATATTTAGGTATTTTAAAATAAATATACAAAATTAAAAATTTATCTCTGTAAACTTCATAACCATTTCACCACACTTTTTTCAAATCCTGATTTTTTACCAATTGCAATAAGTGTTAAAACCTGTATTAGAGCATAATTTTCAATTTACATTAATCGTAATTGGCGTTATCTTCAAAATTTACTATTTCAACATTTATTTCGGAACTGTAAAACAAAAAAAGTTATACAGTTTACGGCGATCAAGGTCCATTTTTAAATAACAGATTTTGCTAAGCAACGAACTTGCCCGAGGTATTAACAAAACCATTTTTTAGCAAACAGTCTCAATCGTACCTTAATTTTCAAACGTTTGGTTACTGACACATACAACGTATGCAATATCGGCGGACGTTCATGTTCACGGGTCTGGGTTTTACCATGACACACCCAATTGTTGGTACACCAAGGTCTCCAAGTGTTCATTTTTCGTTAGAAATACCTATAACATTTTAACAATAAGAAGTAGTAGGCCTACTTGAAAATCCTAATGAAATAGCATGTCAAAAAAGCGTTTTCTCTTAAAACATTCTCGATCACAAATAAATCTCTTAGCAAATATAACTGCCCATTTACTTTAATGTGCACTCAAAAAGCTTCAGGTCTATTAAATCTAAAACATGATTATTATATTTTCCAGAAATTAAGTCACTGCAAAAACTTGGGTTTCTCATTTATTGGCTATAGGCTACAGAAATATCCAAGAGCGTTACATCCGATAATCTAAATTCGTGTTCGTAGCCAAGCAAGATAACAGAGATTAGAGAAAATTTCTCGACTTTCTCGTATTCAAAGAACAAGAACTATGTAAAGCAACCACAAGCAATAAATACATTTTATCGCTTTGGCGTAACTGTAGACAAGTCCAGACATTATCTGCCCGAACAAAATGAACATGTCGTTAACGTGCTGAATTTTTGATTTGCTAACTATATAAAAAAAAAACAGAAAACCGGTCTGGTTTCTCTAAATCTGTTGGTCAGAATTCGCTCAGATTTTTAACATTTATGAAGAATCATAAAGTCATTGTGCCAAAGTTGAAACATTTCTGGAATAAATCGAAAAAAAACAAAACCCGACGGCGGTCAAGGTATATTTTTTGTTTCTATATAACGTCCTTTGTTTTAAATTTCTCTACACCAACTTTCATCTCATTAAAACTTCAATATAATCTGATGAATCAATTTTGAAAAATTATGCAGAATTTTCAAGCTTTTTCAATAAACCCCGAACACGATTTTCGAGATATAACTATATCCGTACATTTGTTTCTACATTATTGACTACGATTGAACAAAATTTAATCAAAATCGTTGATCTAATTTGAAAAAAAATTATTTTAATAGTTTTTTTTACCAACAAAAGACTGCAAAACACGTTTTTTGCAAAATTGTAAAATGCCTCCGAGATATGGGCATACGAGACTTGCAACCGGTAAATTATTCATTGGAAATGACATGCCCTGATGTCCAAGCCAAAATCACTTTTTGGACTCAGGGAAGATGAAAACAGATTCGCTATCACTTAACGTCCTTTACACTTTGTAAATCTACGAGGACACGTTTTTCCCGTCCTATTTTCGAGCACAAAAACAAAGCAGACATCAGCATCGTCCAGTGTCGTGCAATTAACAAACTGGAGATGGCGCTGGCAAAACACAGGATAGGAAAAAGTGTTAAAATAGGGGGAATGGAATAAAGAAAATTGTAATTAAACTAACAAATAGGCTACTAACAAAAGCTCATATTAACTTTCACAAATTTTTAAGAATTCCAATTATTTTTGAAGCTTAAACAACTGTACGCCCTCACATTCCTAGCTGGCATTAAAATAAAAAAAAGGCGATTTTGATTTTCACCTACAGGTAGCGACTTCTTTATTGTCCGATGCCTTTGGAGATGTATTACTAGAAGTGATTACACGAATGATTAATTAGGGTAATAAGTTTCGTATAACAAATGGAAATCCGTTCGAACACAATTCTGCCTTTGTCGTAAAATCCATCCTGACGCATTGTGAATGACTCATGGTCTTGACGTCAACTCGACTGTATCGTCTGCATTGTTCTCCTGCAGACCTGCCGTGCATGTTGCTTCGTTCATTTTAACATGAACCATGATTTAAGGATTTTGTGCGTCGCGTGATGCGAGTGCACAAATTTATGTTGGAAGTTATAGTAAAAGATCAGTTGTTATATATTAATTCGTAACGATCAGCTGATAGGCTATAATAATTTCGAGGTAATGTTATTAAAAACTATCTATGTTAATTCGTCATGTTTCTGACAAATTACCTTTATGAAAGAAAAAATGAAGAGAAAACGTGATTTTTATTTCAGTAACAGTAATGTTTATGTATTAATTTTTTAAATTCTTGATTCTGTTAGATACGCTCACATTTCATACTTTCAATTTGTGTGGGAGATTTTTTTTCATATTACGCGGCTTTTTCTATTTGAACTATTTCGTCTTTCTGCGTTATTTTATTCGTAAAATATAAACACTAGACCCTTAAATTACTTGGGAATTGTCACGTGGTTCGCGGAGAGGGTCACAACTTTATGGGCCTTTTGGGGAACAGAATAACCCGGTGTCCAGTGAAAATGCAAAACATGTTCTGGGATGTAAATAACAGAATATGAATGTACAGACACAGACCAGCGTTAAGGCTAAGTTTATTGTTGTTAAATGTTTTGAATTGATAAACACTTCAACTGTGCAGATAAGCAGAGTGAGTCACGGCAGTATTTGTGGAGACTGACAGATATAGGCCTACTGTACCTAAGGCTACCTAACCAGTTTCCTGGATCATTTTTAAAGCTTCTTTCATTGTAACGGATTCCATTTAGATTATTCATCTAAACGCTGGTTTTACCAAATAGCTTAGCCTACGTATCTCCGTACTGGGCGTTACGCGTTAATTAGACTTTAGTTTTAGTTTCTTGCAACTCTAAATAAATGATAGGCCTACAAAAAAAACATTAAATAAACTTTCTCACGGTAACCACCGACGAGAACCACGAAAATTGGCATATTTAAATAAAAATCAGTTCATAATATTTTGTTTGTATATTATATATATCATATATTAAAAACTATGGTGGAGTTTATTTTCGTTTAACTACTGAACTTTTGTTTTATGTTTGGTTTGATTACTTTATTAATGAAATAAAAGATCAAAACCCGATGGAATTTTGATAAATTATTCAGATTTTCCTTTTTTGTCGATCTCTAGGTACTTTAGAATATTTGAAATGTGATAAAAATCATAAGAGTAGATTTTGATAAATCTGTTTTTTTGAAAAAATGGTTTACAAAATAAATATTAACAAATTAAATAAAAATTGTTACGAGCAATGGGCAAACTATAATTATATGACAGATTTTTTATCACATTCGTATAATCTCCAGCGACACAGGCATGCACAAGTGAAAACCGAGAGCCGTATTACCTATGGGCGAAGCCGACTAATCTTGAACTTTGCAAAATTTAATAAAGATAATTTTATGAAAAGATATTACGTAATAGAAAATTTATTAAAAGCGCATTATTTATGTTAAAAAATTAATAGACATATTTTTCATAAAGCATATTCTTTAAGCACTATTAACCTATAAAACAGATTATTTTGGTAAACCAATTTACTTTGATAACAGGTATAAAAAGCCTGTCACTTAAGAAAATCGATTTCAAAATGATCACTAGTCAAATTGTTAAACAGTTTCTCTTTTCAAAATTTGATTTCAACATTGCAGACAGGATTCTTTCACTGAATTTTGAATATTTGTAATTCTAATTTAAGTAACTTTATTGAAGATTACAATGGTGAAATTAAATTTAAAAAAAAGCATAAGATAAAAAAGATTTGCATTTTTAAATATTTTAAACAGCTGCCATTTTGTAAAGTACAAAAATGTGCACAGTTTTCTGAAATTTGTTCCCATCAAATAAGCTGTGTTCCATAAATTATGATGTACTGTGCATAACTTTACACTTACGAATTTATCGAAAGCAATGAGAAAGTTCTGCGATTAAAAAAAAAAATTGTCATGTGTTTGTTCTTGTGGAAATCCCATAGAATTTAAATATTAAATACAGTGCTTAAATTTAAAATTCATACCGGGTTTTGTTAACTTTAATCTAGGGTATTTTTAAAGCATGTGAGACTTTTTCCATTTCTGTAATTTCATTTATTCTGATTAATATGTTAGTTTTATCTTTTTCAACAGCCTAGACTTTATCAAGTTGTTGCTCTCGTAGATAAGCTAAAACATTAATAAAACATTATTTTTTCAAAAACATCAATAGGTATAGAATTTTAATAAAGTTTTGAATAGCATGTTTTAAACATAATTAAATGAAAACAGTCATAGTTTTTACAGTATTACTGAACTTTGAACTATAAATCTTCTATTTAAAATCAGTATTTATTTAAATTAAAATCTTTATATGGGCCTATAAACTGGTTTGGAAAAATTATGCAAATATGACTTACATATTTTTAATTTTTCTCAATTGCTCTCAAACTAGATGTTATGTTCTGGAGAGATAAATACGTGCCTGTTTTTAAAATTCCTGCCCCCCACTATCAATATGTCATGAGGGAGGCACACGACTTCTCAACTTCGGAGCATACAAGAATCACAGAAAAGATCAGATAAGTTTTTTAATGATGGTGATTGATCAGATGGTCAAAGGACACATGGTTTCTAGATCCCTTAATATCGAGATGATAAGAGGAAGATAGTGTATTAGGACATTGTGGAGGGAGACCTGGTATGGTATACCAATGGTTCCAAGACAAAGCCAGGCACTTGTACTACGATGTATTGCCTGGGAAGAGTTGTTATCCTGGGTCATTAGGCAACAATATCCCAAACAGAGGTAGTGGCTATCAATGACTGTGAGACCGGTCTTCAAGAAGACTCATATTTACACCAATAATCAAACAGCAATATAAAAACTTGCAGGTCCCATAATTCAGTCCAAGCTGGTATGTGCGTCAGGAGAAACTTATCACTCTGTGTTTTGAGAAACCAGGTTACTCTTCACTAGGTTCAGTGGTACAATAGGGTTGACAGTAATGAGGAGGCAGACCGATTAGCTGGACTGGGATCTAGATTTGAGTTTAATGGACCTATGCTGGTTTTAGGAATATTTTTATCTGCCGGATCTACTATAAATAGGTGGATAAACAAGCAACACCAGGCAAGATGGGACAACCTTCATAGGCTCTCATTACAGGGAACTGTGACCTGAGGTGTACATGAACAGGGTAGCAATGTACCACAGGGAAATCATGTGTAGGTTATACAAGAAAGAAAGGAAACTGTAGGCCATGAATTTTGTCACTGCAAGACTCTTGCCAGCGGATGTTAAGGGTATTTTTCTTCCAGGACCCTGAGGACCTTTAGCAGGAAGGCTAGTCAATGGATTACTGGAGTTTATTTAGGACACCAAGAGGTTTAGTTGCACGATAATTCTCTTGATGCAGTGCTTGGGTTAATTACCATCATTACCATCATCATCATCATTACCATCAGTGGTTGGGGTACCATCATCTAGTATTCTATCTTATGTCATAATAGTGATATTTTATTCAGATATATGCATATGAGTGAATACAGTTCAATCATTTTGAAGAGTTTTTAAGACTAAAAGGGTTTTAAAAATTAATAGAGTTTTAATGGCCTTGATCATGCTGAAATTGATTTAAATCCATTAATTTGCTTTGTCTCCATTTTTACGCACAAATATCAACATAAAACTCAGTTTTACTTTACTTAGATGTCCAGAAAATCCATATATTTTCATTATAGTAAAGATTTCGCATGATATTACACTTTTCATTAGGCATCTACAACTTGTGTAGTGAAGAAGATTGAAAATAATTGCAGCACAAAGATGACACAACAGAAGCGAATTTCCATATTTTAACATTTCCCATATATATATATATATATCCCCGCAGGGGGTTGCAGACTAGCATCTTTTGAGAGGATTTAGACATCCCTTGTGGTACCTGAGCCTAAAACACACACACACACTTACAAGACTACACTTATGACTAACACTTTTCACTCACATTTATATTTGGGGAGGCGATAATAACCTCAACATGCTTTTCACCTTAAAATAGCAAACAAAACAAAAATTTATATATATTTAAAAACTCTTTATAACATTCCAAAAACAGATTATTAGTAATATAAAGAAGACAGTAAACTTGACAGTGTATTCTTAATTAAATGCTTGACCACCGCTCTTGACGGGCGGAACATGTTAATGAACCAACTTTATTCGAAATTTTATGTTCTTTCTCCATATAGAGGTCATGGGACTTGCTACTGTAGTCTCTATGAGAAAAATTGGAAGTCCAAGCATTTACCAGGTCGGCAGCGGACTGGCTGCGAGGCACTCTTCCGGTTCAGAATAATAAGAAGTAAGAAGTTTGATTTTTAAATTTAGTCGATTACTCCCATTTCCACCCAAGCAAGTTGGTGTATTCTGTTGAGTTGTTCCGGGTATCATATAGTTGTTATGTAGTTAGTAGTCCTACTCAATGTCCTGCCGAAAGATTTTTAATCTATACTTGTACTCAAAATTATTGTGGGAACCATACTTTCTCAGAAATCTATTGCTAAAACCATAGAAAGAATTCGCCAATCAGGATGAAGCTACTGTGCACACATTGATGGGAGATGCAATATGGTACGCCAGAAATAATGCCTGGGCAGAAATGTAATAATCTAGTGTACATTAGACCCAAGATACAAGAGCACTATAGACCAATCAGAAGAAAATATTGGTTTATGTTAGAATTGTGAACTTATTTCGCAGGTGTAGCCTGTTTGAAAGCTGGGAGAAGTTCAGGAATTTAGTGCACATGTTTTACGGTCTGTTGTTTAGGCAATAACATTGCCGTTAAGTCATTATTACAGGAAACAGTCAGCAATTATACTAGTCACCGTTAAGTCAAAGTCCACCATGAAAAAGAGTTCATGAGAAGAAGCAACCACAGGTTGAGTTTTATATAAGGTATTTTCGAAAGAAAATTTCAAAACACTCGGTCAATCGTTTAGCAAAAATCCTTACACATACCTTCGTACCAAAATTCGAAATATTGGTCAATGTGTTCGACCAAAACTAGCAGACAAGCCAAATGCAGAGTGGTCAAGTAGAAATGGAGGCTTTGCTTTACTCGTTCAATAATATGGGTACAAAAACCTGTAAAATAAACTTATTTAAACATAAGTACTATTTTATTTTTTACTTATTCCACATGTAACTTTTATCAGACTACATATTAACAACAGTAACAACCTTACAAATCCACAACTTGTATTATTTCTATTCTATTCACTGGATACTAACAAGTATATCCAGTGAAAAAAACAAATGCAACAATTTATTTAAGTATAAATATGATGTAATTTAAACTTGGAAGACATCGGAAACAAAATAAAGTTACAATCACTCAGGTGAACAATCATTATCTGGACATACATAGTACTTTCTTTATTCACTCTATTTTATATATAATATTAGAGTCTGATGTGAAAAAGTACAAGTGTCCACTTTCAATAGTAGAAAGTTTGAGATTGTGTGTGTGTGTGTGTGTGTGTGTGTGTCAGAGGGGGAGAGGAAGAGAGGGAAGGAAAGGGAGAGAGAACATTTTGCATGAATGTGGGACAGTTGTCCGACTGATACAGCATATTACCAGTAATCTAAAATGAAGCCACCTATAACTAGATAATTAATTACGGTACGACTTCATTAGTAATATCTTGATTTAGAAGAAATATTTCAAATCACACAGTTCCAAGAATACTTTTATTGTAATCAATATCCCTTATTTACACACAAAATTAGTTTATTAATTACAATGATTATGTATCATAAAGAACGAAATTGGAAATTCATAAGAAAAATAACATATTTGTAAATATATTTGTTTATACAAAATTTTAACTGTTTATCAACTACTTACTTGTGCAACAAATTTACAACATGATATAAATATATTTCTTAATGATTAAACATACATCGATACATAAAAAACAAATGTTTGCATTGGTATAACACAACAATACAAATATTTAAAATAACGCATCTATTTAATTTTTTTAGTTTTTCATACTTTTTCCTAATATAAGGAAATAAAATTATAGTATAAATTGCTACAAACTAAACAAACATTCTAAACTCTACATTTGATAAAATAATAGTTTGTTCGTGGGTATTAAGATATTGTAAATTTAATGAACTTAAAAATTATCATGGACCTAAAATTTACTGGCAATTTTAGGCTATAAATAATTCTGAAAACAAAGGTTTTTTTAAAATTTTATGCTACATAGAATAGTGTAAAATACAGGCCTAAAGTGTTTTTTTTAAATTTATAAAAACCATTATAAACTTAATAATATTGCCTTTACTATAATCCTTTAAATATAACTTTTTTAAAGTTACAAATTTATTTAACAAGCCAATTTAAATGAATTCTGAATAAATAAATTTTTTGAATTCGGTTACTAGGGCCTAAACTAGTTACAAAAACCAGTCTGATCTATTGTCATGGATTGGTGTGTGCTTTGGTTTGTCGCTGAAACTTTGGATTCATATTTTTGCCAATAATGCTACCACTGTGTATGCATAGGATTTACGTGTGCATAAAAATATTTTTGTGTAAAATGTTAATAAATCGTACCTATCCCAACAAGTGTGATTGTTATATTGACCAACTGTGTATTAACCATTAAAATACAGTTTAAAAGTTTACACAAAGTAGTTATTGTGCAAAAACGTAGCTATAACAAATGACCTAAAAATGGGAGAAAAAGACGTGTGTGTCCACCCAATCGTTTGAAGTAATGGAATAGGCTATTGTTCTTCTAATGACAAAAAATATAGCTTAATAAAAATTAATCCATTTTAAGTAACAATAAAAATTCATAATAAAAAAGCAAACAATAATATATTGAGCAAATACTTAGCCACAAATAAGGCATGATTAGCACCTTGTTATTTTATAATTGTGGAAATATTTACTGTAAATAAGGGAGACCTTTGTGTGTGCTTATATTTAAAATGTCATATAGACAAAGAGGTTTATTTTATTTAAACAGTACAATGAACCACTCTCAAATTTTTTAATTTTGTCTTCAACCAACTGCTTTATATAAAGTTGTTTTAAAAATGTAATTAAACTTAAATTAGCTTGTTTTGTGTGTGTGTGTGTGTGTGTGTGTGTGTGTGTGTGTGTGTATGTGTGTATATATATATACACACACATATACATAAATTATGTAAAAAAAAAAAATCAAAGCATCATTACACTGCCCATATTATAGTAGCATACAACAGAATCTTATGCTGTGACACACCTTTTTAACTATCACAAAAGCCACAACTGGAGAATACAAATTATAATAAACCATAGAATATACATATTAAGGTTATTGTTTTCTGTAATAATCTTTAAAAAAAAGTCGAAATCATTACATGACCATAGTTACTGCTATTGCCATAAGATTATTACTGTTATCCTCAATTGCCTCAAAAGTGATGTAGGCCACAATAGGCTACATAAAAAATGCAGTATATTATCGAGAGAATAATTAAACGATAATTAAGTTATTGTTTGACAAAATTTGGTCCATTCTAGCAAAATTATATTTTGTACCCTATAAAAACAAACATTACAGATGTCACATTGCAATAAGTCTACCTTACAAAAAAAAGGTGCATTTTAACAAAACATTTTGTTCCAGATGATCTTTGCATGTCAATGTGTTTTGCGGTTTCTGACATCAAAAGATACCTTATGTAAACAACTCTTTATTATTATTATTATTATTATTATATAAGAGTTTTAAAATGTAAATACTTGTTGAAATATTTAACAATTTAAAGATAAAATTTCTTTAAATTGTTAAACTAATTCTCTATACAAACTATATATAATAGATCTCGGTTAGGTTTGCATATAGCTAAAGAAACACCTTGAAAACATCTTATTTATATAAAAGATGTTTTTACTAGATGCAGCAAACCAAACCTAAGGTTTAGTATAGAGATGTAATACTCAAATTAAGAGTTGCAGTAAATAAATAAGATCATTTATGATCATTCATGATCAGTACAGATCATAAAAAAATAATTTAGAAAAAAAACTATGTGCAATAAAAAGTAACAACATGGACGGTTTTGAGTGGAGTAAATTTCAGTAAAATGAGTCCATTTGTATATTAGACATTGTATATTGAGCTTCTACATTGTATTAGAACCTTCATGTTAATTATAAACAGTAAGTTATGACATCATACAGGTTATTTACAGTAGCCTATAAAGATGATGGGTCTAAGATCAGTAAAATCAGTAATTTTTAATTACAACTGTGTAGTTCTTAAAAAAATGTGATTAAGAGTATTTTATTATTTCTATATAAAAATCTTTGAAATTCTTAGTCACTCTTCTACACAAATAACCTCAGACGAAATTAAAACTGTAGTGTAATAATGATCACAGCCTAAAAAAAGTTTCTGAATACCAATTATGACAACTGTCACCCTATTACTGTATATAGACCTATTGGCTGAAGATGTTGTTACACACCCTCACCCTAATTTGCTTGTGCGATAATTGAAATAAAAACTATTACAATTTAGGATAAATTCAATTCATGATTACAAACTGTTTTTAAACTTTAACATACTAGCTAACAAACGAAGTAATAAAATATCCATGCATTAGTCAAGTTCAGGAAATATTTATCAGTAAACTTGTAGTACACAAATAATATATATATATATAAAACAGAAATAAAATTACTTAACAGATACTATTAATAAAGATTCAAGTTTTTCTGTTTATATATAAAGAGCATGGGGTAAAACTAAATTTTCTGGCTTAAAGAAATTTTGTTAATTTTTGCACCAAAATGCTTTATGCCAAATATTAACAATCCAAAATATAAATGCATAAACAACAAGAAGTTGGTAAAAAATGAGAAGTGACAAACATAACCTCAAAATGACTAGTGTGTAAAAGTAGGTAATGTGTTTTTAATCATGAAAAAAAATTAAATGTAAGTTATTAATAATGGAAAAAAACTTAAGAACCCAACTTGACTCTGTTGTTTGTTAACTCGGTTATAATGTGATAACATGCATAAGCAGTACTTCAGTAGTGATGGCATCGTAAATCTAGCATGGAGTACCATGCAAAGTAAACAGCAATGTTACAATATAGTTCTGTAAAAATGGCTTAAAATTGTAATTAATCATAATAAATTTGATCTTCCACAGGTGGATATTTCTTAATTCAATAATACAGTACATAATAAAACCAAAAATTTATTAAAATCATTATTTTAGTATAAGCCACTATAAGTTTACAACCACATAAACAAGTATGTACTGGATTAGGCAATATGCCCAACATTTGATGCATTCAGAGCATAAGTTAAACTTAAAATAATAGGCCTATTTCTTTAAAAAATCCATGTTTTGTTTATGTTAATGTCAAAGAGGATAGTAATTTAGATCTTTTGTAACTCCAATTAATGGAATTCCTTTAGAAATATTAGTAAATTCCAATTAATGATAAATTATAATTCATCACTGATTTAATAAATTACATTGATAAATTCATTCTAAGTACACTGAGAATTGCACTGTGTAGCTGTCTATATCTTAATGAAGAAATATTACTACAATAATCTTGATTTTTAAAAAGGTGTTTTCCTGATTTTCAGAGCTCAGTTGAAAAAATAATCATACATAAGAATAATTGTATAAATTCACCTTTAATACAACAATTAAATACATAAAACCAACATGATATACAATATTCATTGCCAATGCATAGAAGCTGCCTTGATCATATTGAAATATCTTCAGTTTAATGGAGATTTTAAATATTTTTTGAAAAATCAAACCATCATTTAAGTGCATAAATTTTGTTTTCTCAGAAAAAAGAACTTTCAGAAGGAAAATTTAAGTTTCTGTAGTCACTATGTTGTAAACCATTACTGAAAACATATTAACAGGTAACATATACTATTTGTGTCATTTATACATTACTTATTTATAATATCTCCACACTGACACTTTGTAACCTGTCAGGGTCCTCTTGGACTGCTTATACCTTTATCTTTGTCACAAACTACTTTTGTAATACAGGCTAGTACAGTATAAAATCTTTCCATTTAAACCACACAATCTCCACACAAAACCATGTAAAGTTAGGTATGCAAGTATTAAAAATAATAACAATTCATGGTTTTGTGCGAAGAAAAGATTTTGATTACTACGCTTTGTACTATAACATTACCCTATGGACTACTTCTTATTCAGAAAATGTGTTGAGATACAATATAAAATGTGTTAAAAGTTACAAATGTGACGACTATTTTTTAAGTGTTCTTTCCAAAATAGGTAAATATGTATCAATAAAATTTTACAAATTTTTGGCCAAAACCCAAAATTTAATAATTATAAGAATCAAAAGTATGGTATCAATTTATACAAAATACCAAAAAAAAGGCAAAACCTAACCTAACGAATATTATAATTTATGATCAATACCTATTTAATTTTCCACCAGCAGATACAATGCAGCTGCTGTTTTGTAAAGCAAAGAACTGACTACATACTACTTTGCGCAATGATATTTCACGTATTAAAAAGTCATTTGTCTTTTATACAATAAACAGTAATAACATTCAGAATAGTCCTGTTAAAAATTGTAACAATATTCTGAAAATTAATATTATGACCTATTTAATTTCACAAAATGATAGATAATAAAACAACAATATTATATAATTATATAAATTGTTAACATACTAATAATTGCATATAAACAGGTCTACCCTACAAAAAAAAAAAAATAAAATGGAGGAATATTATTAATCAGAAATATTTCATTAATCACTTCAGAAATAAATGTTAAGTGTAGAGGCTACCAAAAATAATTATTTGGCATAATTACCCCTCTTCTTTATGAATTGCAGAACTCAATAAAAACTTACTCTTTTTGTTGAATAAGTATCAGCATTAAAGTACTTGTTAGGTTAGGTAGGCTACTAATGTTCTGAAGTTTTTGTCTGGAATTTAATAAAACAGCCATAAGTAAAATGTTTGGCAATAATACAGATCATACAAAACTGATGGTATCGCTAATTTTCAAATGATTTTATATAATGTTACATTTACATAAGAATTAAAATTACTATTAAAACAAATTCCTTACTACCTTCTTAACACTTCTAAATTCACAGTCTAGGAAATTTAAAGACTGTTTATAAAAATGTTATTAAAATATTAGATCCAGGCTAGAAATTTAGAAATTTAATAACCAGCTTTGAGGTAATTTTAACACGATCAAAATTAGCCTTACTTAGTTTAGTTGTTTTATTTAGAATTTGTAATTATTTTAGGCCATTAATTTATAAGTATTAATTTAATAATACGAGAAAAAAAAACAGATCAACTCTAAATAGACATTAATTTAAAGCAAGTCATTTTTATCTTTGACATTCTATCTGAATCAACTACTTTATATTAATACAGTAACGAAATATGATTAAAATTTTTATTTCTATAACACATTCAACAAACCCAATGAGGAATAACAGCCCTTATTCTATCCTGTCATTTGGACTTTCTTACATAAAAAAAAAATATTTAGTCTACACCATCAAATTTTTTCTTTTTACAATAATGTTGGTAGACCCGTTTTCTCTGAAAAACCCATACTTACAAGTAAGAAAACTACATAAACTAGTTTTCATGGTCACATATTCATTAATTAGCACCAGTTTATATTAGGCTACAATTTTTAAATAACTGATTATAGTTCTCCACACGTTACTTTTTTAATTCGAAACTGAGAATACTGTAAAATATACGTTTTAAGACTTCCACATTTAAAATGCTTTATCTTTAATTCTCAAAAAGCAAGACAATTTTAACCACAGAAAACCAAAAAGTTATGTATATAAATTTAAATAAGTTAGGTAATTTTAATTCAGTACCTGTACAAAAAACCAATAGGCACACAAACCACTTTTAAGCTATGGCAGTTCAATAACGTATTGCGTCATGTTATGATCATGAAGAAATAGGGCGATTCTTCCATTAAATGAGTCTACATCGACCCTTCCTTTTCTTCTTCTTCATTTGCAGGGCAGCTCTAGTCGCAGTCTCAAAAACCTGTCGGACACCTTCCTTACTCTTTGCAGAACATTCGAGATAGGCAAATGCATTAATCTTTTCAGCCATAGCTCGACCTTCTTCAGGTTTCACTGGCTCCTGTTTCATTTTCGCTAGTTCCCTAATAGTGTTTGGATCATTTCGCAAATCTTTTTTGTTCCCTACTAAAATAATAGGAACATTTGGGCAAAAGTGTTTTACCTCTGGGGTCCATTTTTCAGGAATATTTTCAAGAGAATCAGGAGAGTCAATAGAAAAACTCATTAATATGACGTCAGTATCAGGGTAAGAAAGAGGGCGGAGTCGGTCATAATCCTCTTGTCCAGCCGTATCCCATAAAGCTAACTCAACTTGTTTCCCATCTACTTCGATATCGGCGACATAGTTTTCAAAAACAGTTGGCACATAAACTTCAGGAAACTGATCTTTACTAAAAACAATTAACAAACATGTCTTACCACAAGCTCCATCACCAACGATCACCAATTTTTTCCTAATTGCAGCCATTTTCGTAGTTAACTGATTTAGGTAGGCTAACTTTATAAACTTGAATGAAGTAGCCTAGGCTTCACAAACAATACGGTTGAAAATGGCTACCACAGCATTCTATTTCTGTCACAACATAAGATAAACGTTTTATAATTCAAAATAATCACGTTTTGTACAATCAGTTTTAAGGTATAACTTTACTCTAAACTGTTATTACTTAGACAAAAGCATTTACTCCACATAATTCGTTACAATACTATTTTAACAAACGTCGACACAATGTTCTAACTTTTACAACGAACACACCTGAAACAAAAGTATGGCTGATTGTGACTCATTTCATTTGCAGGACAGGAGTAAATTCACATTCCTTCACTGCAGCGCTGTCGTAGCTTGCATTCAGTTATGGATCAATAGAATGCGCAAGCTTACCAGAATATATAGTAGCCACCAATTTTAAATATAGTGATTCTATGTTAACAAAAATTAGAATTTGGATATTTTTAGATTTATTCAGTCTTTATTCGACTTTACTTATGTACTTGCGGTGTGAGTATTGCACATTTATGTTTATAAAAAGTACCAAATAAGCTATACTAAATAATAAATATGTAATACATATCATATAAAAATATTTTTGTTATAACCTCCACACAATAAATAACAGTTAATTGTTTTCATTAGGTTTTATGAATTACAAGCTGTACCATTAAATAGGCTAACTTCGGACAGTTTAAACAATTTTTTTAACACTATAGCTTTATCGAGATTTAAAAGAATGTTTTTATTTAAAAACATGGGTCTGAGTTCCTACTTTAAGAAATTACTGTTACATTTTCTATTTGCAGTTGGGTTAGATTTTTTTTAAAAAACGAGAAAAAACATGGTGCATCCAGTTTTTAAGGTTGGCTAATATAAATTCAAACTGTGTTTTAAATTAGAAGTATGCATGTAAATATCATATAAATATTAAATGGTTAATTTGGTACATTGGAGCTTAAATTGTAGATATAATAAATAAGGGTAACTCACTTTTACTGCAGAATGACTAACTACTTTATTACAAACACAGTCACAAATTTAAATAGATTAATATTTAAATTTCACCTAGGCCTAGAAAATTAAAAAAAATATAAAGTGGTTAACCTTTGTTTACAATAAATTTACAAATGCTCAAATTGAATCATTTTTTTAAAATTATTATTAACTAGTATTACCTGTCGCGGCTTTGCGCATGAAACTTAAACTGTTTCAATAATTAATAATTTAGAAACATAAAACAATATATTAATAAAAACGTGATCATCTAAACTCATGATTATTTTACAGTGGATATGAAAAAATATTATAACCTATGTTGTTTTATTGTCTTCAATCATGTTCCTTTCGACTTTAAGAAAATTTGATAAAAAATATTTTTCTCCAATACAAACATTTATACTTCTTTTACACTTTTGTCGTTTTAGGGGGTGAATTTGGGGGGGAATGCTGAATTATTCATATTATAATTTTAGTTTTAGAATATTTTGTTTACTTTTAAGAAAAAATGTATAAAAAATATTTTTCTCCAATGAAAACACTCTTTTTCTCCAATTATACCTCTTTTTTACATTTTTATTCTTTTAGAGAATGAATTCGGAAAAATATTGAAATATGTATTCCATTATTTGTGTTTCATAGCATATTTCTAGAATATACAATCCAAAACGAATATTTTTTCAGTGCAAAATTGTATACCCCTTTTTTACATTTTCTACCCCCTTTCAATCTCTTTAGGAGATGAGTTTTGTGAAATGGTGAAAAATATATTTCATTACTTATATTTAAGAGTGACTATGTTACGTTTTAAGAAGGTCAGATGAAAAACATATTTTTTCCAATAAAAATTGTAGTAGGCCTACATCATTTTTACCTCTTTAGGGGTTGAATACTGGAAAATCGTTTTTCAATGCACCCCTACCTTGAAAATTTCAAATCTTTAGCTATTATAGTCTCAGCTATATGCTGATTATTAAAATTGGACTATGTAAGTAGTTTAATGACGTTAAAATCAAATTTTTGCAAAATCCTCTCTTAGTGCACTTCGACATTCTTATAAGAAGGTATCCTGAAAATTTCAAGTCTCTAGCTGTAATAGTCTCGGCTGTATGTTGATTATTAAAGTTGGACTGAGTAAGTAGTTTAATGGCGTTTAAATCAAATTTTTGCAAAATCCTTTCTTAGTGCATGCCTATATGAAACATAAATGTACCCTGAAAATTTTAAGTCGCTAGCTAAAATAGTTTTGGCTCTGCATAGATTATGAATCTGTCAGTCAGTCAGGATTACTTCTTTTATATATTAAGATTATATATTTTTCACTCATAATACCAATATCATTTTTATAATCTATCTTGAGAGCATATGCCAGACAGATAATTTTTTAAGTAACCATTGTTGCAAACGATTTTACGTCCGGATTCCCACGTTATTGCACTCGTACAGATTTTGTGATTCTCTGTGAATTTGAGGATGATTGATTTGATATTTAGCTACAGCAGCTCTGTGCACCTCCAAATTTTTTTTTGATTTTTTGCAAAATCCTTTCTTAGTGCACTTCTATATGGTAACATAAATGTACCCTGAAAATTTCAAGTCTCTAGCTAAAATAGTTTTGACTCTGCATTGATTATGAATCAGTCAGTCAGGACTTTTTCTTTTATATATTAAGATTTGTAGTTATTGTGATAATGATTTTAAATATCCCTAATAATTAAAATACTATTAAAAGATATTCATATTTAACTATGGTCTATATTCTAGATTATATTTTTAATGATTATAAAAATAATTTATTTAGCGTAAGCTTGACTTAATATCTATTATAAAACTAAAATAAAGAAAACAGTATGAACTATGATTACTTCATATTTTTAAGTTTGTTTAAATTTTTACATAGGTTTAAAGTAAAATTTAACAAAAAGGTATTTATGTAGTGTAGGTTGTTTTTTTCAATTAGTGATTTCCGAATATTTTTTCTTTTATTACATATTATCCAATATGTTCACCCACAGAAATTAATTTTTTTACAAATATTTATAATTTTAGGCTGTTTTTTCATGGAACTATATTGTAACATTTTACATTGCATGAAACGTAGGTCTACTAGAGTTGCTACACCAACTTACTGCTCATGCACATTGTTATTTACTATACTGACCTACTGCTCATGCGGGTTATGACATTCTAATTATTTAATTTTATTTAATTGTAATATTTATTACTTTGTTCATTATTGTAGTTAAATTGTTGTTAAAATGGCATCCATTAAAATAAATTATATGTTTGAATAAATATATTGAATCGATTAATTTGGTTTTTCACCCAACAACCGTCTCAGTTAAGTTTTTCAATACTCAAAAAAGTTTTTTTTTTGTCATGTAGGGATCAAAAGCATGTTACTTACTTTCATGCAGTAGCAATTCCAGGTTACAAATTTTTATCATACTTCCTGTACTTCATGTACTTTCTATATTTTGGATTATTGCTTTTTGCATAAAATAAAGATTTTAAAAAAAATGATGATTTGAGCCATGAACCTGTCAATATTTTTTTTCTACCTTTCAATGACATCTGGTTATTATTATGAAATAGATTTTCAAAGATATGTAAGATAAAGAGTTAGAATTTTAAGATTTTGAATAACTCTCATTTTGAAATGAATATATATATTACTGGATAAGGAAAGTAAATAAAGTATTGCCTTTTCAATTTAAAAAAAATGATTTAAACAGCCTCATCAAGATAAGTTTTAAAACTGCTTCCTAACAATGACTGGTTGGAACTGCTAGTCATTACTCTATTCTCAAAGTTTTTTCTTGTCATTACAGGACGACTTCTTTAAGATCTGATCTCGGACAAGAGTACACTACCTGCTCCTTTGAATCCAGATTTTACATTCTTAAAAGTTGTATCCTGTCCTATAGAAATTAGACACTGATTCAGTAAATGAGTAAATCTATCCTCTGATATCCCCTTTGGTTTTTACACTTTCATTCATCTAAAATATATATCTTCATTTGGTCTTAAAATGCTTGAAAAATGCCTCATCAAGTGGTTGACTCAATTTACCTGTACTGGTAACAAAACAAATCTGATTTTTTTAGTGTTTCAGTTAGCCATATCTAGTTGGGTTCAAGAAATTCTGTTAGGGCTGGTAATATAATCAAAATATGTTATTAATGTGCTAAAGAATGTGTAAGATCAACATTTAATAACATCATCAAGTAAATATTAAAAATATTTTTACAAATAAAGTACATTTTTTCAGGTATAATTTTTTAAAGTTTAAAACATTAATTTTATTTATTGACTCATACTTAGCTTCTAATAAAATGTCCAAAAGTTATTAAAGTAACTGAACTGCCACAACACTTCCACATTATTACAAACTCAACTAAGTATAAACAGCTGATTCATTAAATCATACACAAAGTAAGTAAAAATGTCCATCCAAAGTTAGTTATCCTAACATGTGTGGTGTTGCCCATAAAATTTAATAGTTTTTGCTGTGAATTTTCTATGTAAAGAGGTGTAATTTACAGTTAAATATTAATAAAAAAGTATGTATGTATGTATATATGTCAAAAGATCTGGCAGTTATGTAAGTCGGCAAAATTCACAATCAAGTAATTAGAAGAACAATATGTTTTCTTTTCAATATTGTTACTACTTCAAAATAACCAAATGTGTTAACAGCTGTTTATATGAAATTTTCTAAATTTGGCCAGTTGATTAGCTACTTGATGGCCCTTTAAAAAAAAAAAAAAAAAAAAAAATTAAGAAAGGAAAGACTAGACTAAACTATATTCCGAAGCTTTTTTTTGTTTTAAATTTGGACATTGTCTCTGTGGAAAAAATGGCCTAAAATTACATGTAAATTTATATGTACATATAAAAATAAATGTACAGCCAATATAAAATAAAACTGTTATTATCCTATTTAAGAGTTTAGCATAAAATACAGTCCAAGTCATAAGAAAAACCTCCATTTTCAAAGTTCAGAAAGAAACACAATTCAACTACCACAATGAATTACAATTATATTTTAACTTTGGCTTGACGTTCTCTTAAAAGGTGATCTGGTTTTCTATTGATTTATATCAGTGTGAACCTGTGACTGAATTCAGGTTTATTTTCTCAACCCATGTGCATGAACCAGGTCCTAAAACTGTTAAGCAAAGTAGGAAATTGATACCTTATGTTTAATCTTATTAATGAAAATAACTAGTTTTGTATAAAATATTTAAAGGTAAACTGAACTACTTTACTTTAAACATGAAATCTTTAATGTTAAGTAATTACTGCAATTTTTCATGTTTTTACTGTATACTCAAATTGATTCAAGTATTGAATGTTGAGTGCTGTATCAAATAAGTTTAACATTATTTTATTATATTTATCAAATATTGATTCATATCAAGTTTAATAAAATATTTCTTTACAATATGTATTTTCAAAGTAAAAACAGATATTCAAAACTTGTGAAGAGTTATCCAGTTTCTGTTATACGAGGTGTGTTCAGAAAGTAACGAGAATTTTAATTTTTTGAACAAAATATTTATTTATTCTTCTACATTGGTGTTGTCGCCTTCAAAATAGTCCCCATTGGAGATTATGCACTTGTGCCAGCGCTTCTTCCAATCCTCGAAACACTTCTCAAACTTGATCTTTGAGATAGCCTTTAGTTCTATTAGTGATGCACTTTTAATGTCATGTATGGCTGTAAAACGACGGCTATTTAAGGTTCTCTTTATTTTTGGAAATAGGAAAAAGTCACACAGAGCCATATCTGGTGAATATGGAGGCTGGGGCATCGTTACTTTACAGTTTTTGGCCAAAAATTCACGAACAAGCAATGAAGTGTGAGCTGGTGCATTATCGTGGTGCAAAAGCCATGAATTGTTTTTCCACAGATCTGGGCTTTTTTTCCGGATTGCTTCATGCAAACGGTGTTGAACATGTAGGTAGGAATTCACCTTATTGACCTTTTTACCTGGTGGCAGGAATTCATGACGCACTATGCCATTAATATCGAAAAACACAGTGAGCATAACCTTCACATTCGACCTCATTTGTCGAGCCTTTTTCGGTCTTGGCGAGCCAGAATGCCTCCACTAGGATGACTGAGCCTTAGTTTCGACGTCATATCCGTAAACCCATGTTTCGTCACCTGTTATAATAAGTTTCAGTAATTCTGCATCGTTGTTGACTTCATTTAGTGACTCCTGAGCAACTTCCATTCGCCGCTGTTTTTGTTCAAAATTCAACAATTTTGGAACGAATTTTGCTGCCACGCTTTTCATACACAAAAAACTGGAAACAATGTCATGACATGATCCAATCGATATGCCAACATCGTCAGCGACCTCTATAATTGTGATTTGACAATAGTTCATAACCATTTCTTTCACTTTTTGCAAGTTTTCATCGGTTGTTGATGTTCTGGGACGTCCAGGGCATTCGTCATCTTCAACGTCTCCAAGGCCTTCTTGGAAATGCTTATACCACTCTTAAACTTTTGCTTTACTCATAGCAGACTCACCATAGGCCTTTGTTAACATTTCACACACTTTGTTACACTTTATTCCATTTTCTACACAAAATTTGATACAAATTCTTTGATCCATTTCTTTTAACAAACAAAAATTGCCGAACTCATGAAAACATATCTAACCTTAGTGGCTGCCACAGACAAAAAAGTGAACAATGAAAACAGCTGAAAGTTTTATCATACTTCAACGGCATGTATACCAACATAATAAGAAAAATGTTTGACAATCGGAATCTCCAATCCCGCGAATTTTAAAAATTTTCGTTACTTTCTGAACACACCTCATATAATAACTGAATAATAATTAACTATAATTGCAGCCATCCTGCTCTCCGGCTCCTGGTGATCCCAAGCATAGTCACTGCGTATGGAACAGTTACTTTACAATTATTTATTTGAAAAGAACACATGACGCTATTTTTCTAATTTTGTATAACCAAACTAAGGCTTTTGTGTAACTTCCACTGTATCTTACTTCACACATTGCTCCCGAATCATCGTGCATATTTTTCTCTTTTATTTCCTTGTACATGTAGCTGGTGTTAAGCTTTATCCATAAGTCAAAAAGCTGCTAGATAAGATGGCGTTTTTCTTTTGTCAATGCATTGCACTGTGATATAGCAGATTACTGCAATGGAGACTGCCAGATTTATTGCTGTACAGTTGCAGTGTTTTGCTGTGGCTCACATTCCAGCATCTGCTTGCTATACCTGCTACTTTGTTGACTTGTGCATTTAGTGCTCAGCTCAGTACTGTTGATATGTAGTTAGTTTCATCAGCAAAAATCAGTAATCTTGAAGGACTCCAAATCAACCATTCAAGCTATATCATGTATCACAACATTTCAAAAAAAGGTGGTTCACTAAATACATCACATATTCAAAAAATTATCTTTGTATTACAGTGGACTCCATCAGTAGTCACTGGAAACTTCAGTCAATTTGTAAAGCAAGACTCAACATTGCATTAAAACTACAATTCAATTGATGCTAATGCTTCCAAAACATTACTAAAAACTGTTGTTCAACGTCAGAACAAGAGGCAGACCAAGGAATACTTAGAAGGAAAATTTCGAGAAGACAAAGTGAAGACTGCCTGGCAACTCGCTTGTACAAGATTAAACTACTATTATGAAAAAACTGTATGCAAGAACCCAACTCCAAGATTAATAAGGACTACTGGCTCAATTGCAGAACATTGGAGCCAGAAGATAGGAAGCCTCTCTACATATTGAAGTCTAGATATTGAAGGCTATTGGGATACAAGAGAGATAATGGGCTGGAGTTAACAAGGCTAGCCATGAGACAAAAAAGCTTATTTAAATATGTGTTATAAAATGCTTAACTTTATCTCGTCCCGTTTTGTGTTTTTAACAAAAAAATTTTAAAAACTATCTTGGACAGCAATTGATGTAGTTGAAATATTGCATGGTTTTACATGTCAAAATTTGAAAAAAAATATCAAATGATTTCCCTTACTGCTTTAAAAATGATAGCTATTTAACATCAAACGTCTCATAAATCAATAATTTTTCTTAATATTTATAAGTGACAATTTTGTTTACTTACAAACACAAGATTTTTAATAAGTTATCATAACACTAAAATGGTAGCATAAATTGAGGGTAATTAAACATACTGTTCGCTCTTGGGGGTTGTCTGTAAGAATAAGTCGTCGGGAGGAGGTTGTCGTTACACGCCTCCGCATTGGTCATTCGTTGCTGACACATGGTTTTGTAATGGGACACGGGGAGCCACCTGCATGCCAACTCTGTGGAGAAACTATCACAGTCAAACACTTGCTCTTAGACTGCGATTATTTGAGAAACATGCGTACAATATATGGATTAGGAAACTGTATGCAGGGGATCTTGGGGGACGATTCATCAATCACCTTCCTGAGGCGCTTGCATATATATATATATATCAATATATTTAATTTTATTTTTATCCTTAGTATTTATATATTTTTTATAGTTTATATTTTTGTTAACTAGTTTTAGGTAATTTTATTGTGTTTCATAATATTTATTATCTTTCTGTTTGTTAGTCATGACATGATCCACTTTACATGTTTGTTAGGACCACTTTACAGTCCACCTTTATATTGTTTTGATTTTAAGTTATTTATTCTTGTTATAAATGTTATCTAGTTTGTACGTAATTAAGTAATGTTAAGTTTTATCATCCTTTTGTTTCGTTAGTAGTTGTGTTTAGGTGATGATAGCCTTAATGTGCGTTTTGCCTTAAAAAAAAAAAAATGTTGTGTTAGAGCTTGTCTACCTTCTTTTGCCTTTCCAGCAGTGAATCTATTAAAAAAGCATTTTGAATGGTTTTAGCAGTTTCATACAACATTGTTAGTTTCTAGGAATACAGTTTGTTTTTTAGATTGGCATAGAATAATAGAACACGGGTATTTACCAGGTCAGCCACGGACTAGCGAGCCACTATTCTGTTTAAAAATTATGAGAAAGTAAGATGTCAATTGGTTTAAGTTTGCCTGGATTATTCCTATTTCCACCTGAGCAAGTTGTGGTGACTTGTAGAATTGTACGGGCTGTTGGTAGACTGTCATGTAGTTGTTGTGTAGTGTACAGTACTCCTTGATGTTCTCCTGAACAATGATTTTTGACCTTGTATTTATACTCAAAATTATGGTTGTAACCAGAGAAATAATGCACCAATCAGTATGAAGCTGATGTGTACGGAATATGCAAGTTAGTGTACCAGCAATAATGACTGGGCAGAAATGTAAAAGTGTAGTGTTTTTTAGACCCGAGATATGCAAGCACGGCGAACCAATCAGAAACAAGTATTGGTTAATGGGAGAATTGTGAATTTGTGTACAGGTGTAGGCTGTTTGAAAGCCTGGAGAGAAATTCAGGAATTTAGTGTAAATGTTTCTTGAAATTAGTAAGTGAAACTATGTTATGTAACTACTAATAACCTATGTTCCTATGTTGTTTAGATTAGATGATGGCAAGGACAATTAAAAAAATTTCAAAAAAATTTGTGGGACAAGATTGTACATGCAAAAATAAAGAAAAAAGTTCCTATAAAGGAAAATGATTAGTTTCCTGTCTATCTGTATGTGTTAAACAAACAAAATTTTTACTCAGTAACTGTTTAAACTAGATAAATGAAATGTCTACTTAGGTACGTATGTAGGCGTTGGCAATACAATATTAAGGAAGAAATGTAAAAAAATTGCATCTATTTTCAAACTAGTGGTAATTTAAAATTTTGAAATTAAAATAACATAAAACTGAACAGGTTTACAAAATATTCTTAAGTAATCGGATATAAAAAAACTGACCAATGTTATTAAGCATGACTAATAACAAAAAATTAGTGCAGACTCACTACAGTAGATACGTTGGTATTTTTTAAAACAGTTGATTAAGTGATTATGGTGATATTAAAATAATTTGATTAGTTTACTCAAAAATTTCAACTCTATTTTTTTTTTTATTTTTGTTGAAAACATAAATGATAAATAAAAATAAAACATAAATGGTAACTAGATTAGAATGAAAGAATTTTAGGGCATATACTTATTTGTCTACTTTTTAAACTTGTATGTATAGACCATTCCTAAAATTATTTTTATTTAAGCGTAAGTCACTCTGTATACACGCAACAAAGCATCTATATATCTATTGCTTCTGTGAGAGTCATCGTGAGGCCATAGCACCCATAAGATTTAAAAAAAAAAAAAGGCAGTTTCTAAGTGTAATAGTAATTTAAATTTATCCTTCATTCATATTTTATATAATAAGCACAGATATAAGCACTAAAATGAATACAACCAAAGTATTTTTATAATTAACATAAAGACACAATCTTGGCATGCTGCTTTGGTATCGGCAGTGACTTTACTTACATTTAGTAATGGGTTTTTGTCAGCGACTACGCCATGCGATATCTTTGCAAAAGCAAAGATCCTAGTAGAATAGTTTCTAGTATGCATGTGTAACATATTTGGTGCCAACTACCCAAATATTGTTTATTATAGTTATTATTTAAAGGTAAGCACATGTTAACTTTTTCTCTGGTATGAAGTTAATCTACTTTATAATCGTATAAAATAAATATCTACTTATGGAATTTTTGTTGCTTTAATGTCTTTATTTAATACTTTGTTGTCTTTTTTTATTTAGCTGAAATAATATTCATAAAACACAGTAAGAGAATGTAAGCAGATCTCTATAACTGATAAATAAAAGAATTTTCATTGCCTAAACAACATAGAAACAGAGTTATCTAGTTCTGCTTATTTACACGAAAACAACCACAATAAACATCCCCATACTTCTCTCCTGGCTTGAAAAGAGCCTTAGCCAGCAAAACCTAATTCAAAACTCATTTCCGAGATTAAGTTGCAGTGCACGTGTAACTCGGGTCTATACCACGCTAGACTAATATAACTTGCGTTTGTAAATGCTTGCTCTGCTAATTCCCTTACAATTTCCCCCCTCTTAACCTTTATAATGGAGTTTGTGCATGATTTGGCTAGCTTTTTGTTGTGTGGTGAGTTCCCGCTAATTCTACTTACTTGTTGTTCCCACAAGTAGCTAGGGAAATGATGTCCATCCACACAGAGCCCTGCTGCATGGATAAGGTCTCTGTCTGATACATTATTAGGCCATTGTCATTCACTCCATAAGCACGGATTGCTTTACATTTTAGAGTTAGTAAGAATATGTAGAATCGTGAATATATATATATCTGTTTGTGTGTGTGTGTGTGTGTGTGTGTGTGTGTGCGCGTGTGTGTGTCTTGAGTATAATGCTTTGAGTGTTACATGCTTGAAATTATGCTCCAAACTTGTACTGTCTCTTTTCTTAATATATTCTAACAATAACATTTTCTAAATCACAATTATTCCATACATTCAATGCTGATTATAATACTATTTACTTCATTGTCATTATTACATGATTTTTTTACTGTTCCAGTGCATACAGTCAAGAACAATATGCCTTCGTGTGAGAAGAAGAAGTGGAAATCGTTTGGGTAAGTAACCCACATTATTTAACTTTGTATAAATGCCAGTGTGGATTAATTAACATGAAATCTCAACTATAGACGTAATTTTTTTTCTGTAAAATTGTTATAATATGTGTCTATGTAATATTTTAGGTGATACTTAATCGGAAAAAAGCTGTATTCTATATATTTTAGAAGTTATATGTTCGTGCATCACTGAGAGCACATGATCCCTATTTGCAAAGTTTATTTGCTAATAATAGGAAAGACGCATCACTGGTGGCACACTGTTATTGATCTGTACACACATAAAGTTTCAAGTAAAAGATTCCATAAATTATATTATTTCTTCTTTGATGTCTTAGTGTTGTAATTGTCAATAAGTAGATGTTATTATTTTGAATGTATTTTCATTTTAGTTTACCGAATTCCACAGAGTAAATCTGCTAAATATCTTGGAATGCATCTTGATGAACGTCTTACGAGGAAGCATCATGTATGTAAGAAAGCAGAGTAAATCAAACAAAAACTGTGATTTGTTCTGGCTGATGGGACGAAAATCTAATTTGGCCTTGTATCACAAGAGATTATTGTACATATCAGTAATTAGGCCTATTTGGACATATGGTGCTGAACTTTGGGGGTGTACAAAACCCTCAAATCAACAGATTATCCAGCGAGTACAAAATACTATTATTCATGCAATGAAAAATGTAAGATGGTACCAGAGGAATAATGACCTTCATGCAGACCTAGACTTGAAGTATGTAAAGGAGATAATACAAGACTCTGCCTCTCGGCACGAGAAGAGACTACATCAACATTTGAACGTCGAAGCCATCCAACTTTTAGATGTGGAATTGGACAAGAGACGACTTAAGCGACATAAGCCACATGATTTAGTTCACTAAGTCTAATACATGTTATAGACCAATTATATGTATTACTCAGTTAATCTGTATGATTAAGGTTGTAATAAATAAATAGATGAACAAAAAATTTTTAGTTTACCAATAAAGGTTACCAAGATCAAAAATAAAAAAAAAATCAGTAAACAAAAATATAGTGTTACTATATTATATTTAAAATTAAGTTTAAAAATGAAACTGAATGAGGAGTAGTTATCACAAGACTTAAGCTACTAAAATAATTTCCCCTTCCCAATAACTATTCTAGTGCTAAATCCTTTTGCAAAAACACTCTTAAAAAGCTTGACTAATGTTAATATTAATGTTTGACTAATGGTGATCAAAAGTTATTGTGTGTAAATATGTCACCAGAATTTGACTAAGCTCTCAGCCTTACACCAGGTGAAGTTGAGTGCCTAGTCACAAAGGTTATAGTACTTTTAATCTGGTAACAAAACTTACACAATCATGTAAGGAATTATCTAGCACACACATGTTTTTATAATACTTTTAGTCCAGTACAAAACCCACATTGTTGTATACAATAGGTCTGTAAGGGTTACCTAGTAGGAACTACAGTTTTATAATACTTTAGTCCAGTACAACACCCACATTGTTGTATACAGTAGGTCTGTAGGAGTTACCTAGCAGGAACTACAGTCAGTTTTATAATACTTTTACTCTAGTACAACACCAACATTTTTGTACAAGGGTGGGGTGAAAAGTTTCCGGCCTGACCAAGAAAAACGATGTTTAAAAATTTTTTTTTGCTTTATTTCTCAACATAATCTACATTGAGACTGATACATTTCTCATAACGGTGTTCTAATTTAGTTATACCAGTTTTAAATGTAGATTCGTCAAGCTCCTCAAAATACTGATTTACAGCTTTAATCACTTCTTCATTGCTCCCAAATCTCTTACCGCCAAGTCATTTTGTTAGGTTAGGAAACAGATAATAGTCGCTGGGGGCTAGGTCTGGAGAGTAGAGAGGATGCGGCATCAATTCGAACTTCAATTCGTAGATTTTAGCCATGGCAACACTCGACAAATGCGCTGGTGCATTATCGTGATGAAACAAAATTTTTTTCCTCGCCAAATGAGGTCGTTTAATTTGTACCTCCTGCTTTAAACGTTGCAATAACTCCGCGTAGTATTGACCAGTGATAGTTTTAACCTTTTCAAGGTAATCAATGTATATAATTCCTCTTGCATTCTAAAAAACAGTAGCCATAACCTTGTTTGCCGATAAAATTGTTTTTGCCTTCTTTGGAGTTGGTTCCCCTTGTCCAACCCACTATTTGACTGTTGTTTACTTTCAGGAGTGTAGTGGTGGACCCAAGTTTTATCAGCAGTTATGAATCGACGCAAAAATTTGTTTGGATTACGCCTATACAGCGCCAAATTGACTGTAGAAATGTTTTTTCGAAGCAATTTTTGGTCGAAACGCGGTACCCATCTTGCACACAGCTTTTCCATGCCCAAATAGTTGTGTAAAACATTTTGCACACGTTCAGCTGACATCCTACAGGTCTCAGCTATATCATGCACTTTCAATCTGCAGTCTTCAAACACTATTTTATGGATTTTTTTGATCATTTCTGGAGTTGTGACCTCAACGGGCCGTCCTGGGCGTGGCTCGTCAGTGGTGCTCACACGAACCATTCAGAAACCCACTGCATAATAGTTGAATAGGATGGGGAGGTGGGTCCTAGTGTTGAAGCCATCTCTTCTTTTATTTGTTTTGCTGTAAAGCCCTTCAAATAGAAGTATTTGATAACAGCACGATTTTCCAATTTTTCCATTTTCACGAAAACATCAGAGGTGTCTCGTTCAGTGTGCTCTCAAACGTAAACTATTGAAAGTTGGGTGATTGGGCTGAAAGTGTACATATAAGCTAGTTAGGGATAGTACTGTACAACACACTCTAAAAGTAGACTTAGTGGCGCCGTCTCTTGGTCAGGTCGGAAACTTTTCACCCCACCCTCGCATACAGTAGGTCTGTAAGGGTTACCTAGCAGGAATCACAGTTTTATAATACTTTTAGTCCAGTACAACACCCAGATTGTTGTATACAGTAGGTCTGTAAGGGTTACCTACCAGGAACTACAGTTTTATAATACTTTTACTCCAGTACAACATCTACATTGTTATACACAGTTGGTCTGTAAGGGTTACCTAGCAGGAACTACAGTTTTATAATACTTTTAGTCCAGTACAACATCTACATTGTTATACAAAGTTGGTCTGTAAGGGTCACCTAGCAGGAACTACAGTTTTGTAATACTTTTAGTCCAGTACAACAACCGCATTGTTGTATACAGTAGGTCTGTAAGGGTTACCTAGCAGGAACTACAGTTTTATAATACTTTTAGTCCAGTACAACATCTACATTGTTGTATACAGTAGGTCTGTAAGGGTTACCTAGCAGGAACTACAGTTTCATAATACTTTTAGTCCAGTACAACATCTACATTGTTATACACAGTTGGTCTGTAAGGGTTACCTAGCAGGAACTACAGTTTTATGATTCTTTTACTCCAGTACAACACCCACATTGTTCTATACAGTAGGTCTGTAAGGGTTACCTAGCAGGAGCTACAGTTTTATAATACTTTTAGTCTAGTACAACCCCACATTGTTGTATACAGTAAGTCTGTAAGGGTTACCTAGCAGGAACTACAGTTTTATAATACTTTTAGTCCAGTACAACATCTACATTGTTATACACAGTTGGTCTGTAAGGGTTACCTAGCAGGAGCTACAGTTTTATAATACTTTTAGTCCAGTACAACACCCACATTGTTGTATACAGTAGGTCTGTAAGGGTTACCTAGCAGGAACTACAGTTTTATAATACTTTTAGTTCAGTACAACATCTACATTGTTATACACAGTTGGTCTGTAAGGGTTACCTAGTAGGAACTACAGTTTTATAATACTTTTAGTCCAGTACAACACCCACATTGTTGTATACAGTAGGTCTGTAAGGGTTACCTAGCAGGAACTACAGTTTTATAATACTTTTAATCTGGTAAAAACACTCACACAGACATATAGAGGGTTATGTAGGAGCAATTACTGTTTTAACCCTTTAAGTACAACACCCACACTTTTGCATATAGTAAGTCTGTAAGGGTTACCTATCAAGAACTACTGTTTTTGTTGTAATCTCCAGGAGAAATAGAAATCAGGGCATTTACCAGGTCAGCCGCAGGCACCTGTAAAGTGGTGATAATGAGGATCCACTTTTCCCATTTGGAATGGTGAAAGAAATTCTTTTGTTGTTTAGAGTTGTCTGTATTCCTCCTACTTCCTCCCAAAAAAGTTGTGGTGTCTTGTACAGTTGTTCTGGGTGTTGGCAGACTGTGTGTAGTTATTCTGTAGTGGTTGGTCCTATTCGATGTTCTGCCAAACAATTATTTTTTACTTGTATTTCTACTCAAAATTATGTTAGGAACCATAATTTCTAAGTATTCCATTCTTAAAACTAGAGAAAAAATAACGCACCAGTCAAAATAAAGTTATTCTATACAGGAGATTTGAGCTGATGCATCGGCAAGAATGTGATAATTTAAAGTACTATAAATTGGTTGCATGTACTACAAACCAGTCAGAAGTTAGTACTAGTTGATTTCACAGGTGTGGGGATTTGCAAAGCGGAGGTAGAAGTTTAGGCATTTTTAATGTTGTAGTTTAGGTGTTAGTAAGAGGAACCTGGTTGTGTACTCAGTTTCTTTGTTGTTTAGGCGATGATGACATTTTATAACACTTTTAATCCAGTAAAAAACTGCACTGTTGTACATAGCAGGTCTGTAAGGGTTATCTAGAAGGAACTAGGAACTACTGTTTTAAAACCATTTTAGTCCAGTATAATACCAAACTGTTATATACTGTAAGGGTCTGTAAGGGTTATCTCGCAAGAACTACTTTTTTAATAATCCTTTTATTTAGTCCAGTATAACACCAAACTGTTATACATAGTAGGTATGTAAGGGTTACCTCGCAAGAACAATTTTTTTAAAACCATTTTAGATCAGTATAACACCAAACTGTTATATACTGTAAGGGTCTGTAAGGGTTATCTCGCAAGAACTACTTTTTTAATAATCCTTTTATTTAGTCCAGTATAACACCAAACTGTTATACATAGTAGGTATGTAAGGGTTACCTCGCAAGAACTATTTTTTTAAAACCATTTTAGACCAGTATAACACCAAACTGTTATATACATTAAGTCTGTAAGGGTTACCTCGCAAGAACTACTTTTTTAATAATCCTTTTAGTCCAGTATAACACGCAACTGTTGTACATAATAGGTATGTAAGGTTTATCTCGCAAGAACTACTTTTTTAAAACCATTTTAGTCCAGTATAACACCAATCTGTTGTACATTGTAGGTATGTTAGGGTTACCTATTAGGAACTAATTTTTTACAACCCTTTTAGTCCAATATAACATCCAACTGTTGTGCATAAGGATACATAGTAGGTATGTAAGGATACATACCTATATGTAAGGATAAATAGTAGGTATGTAAGGATTCATAGTAGTGCCTATCAGGAACTACTTTTTTATAATCCCTTTAGTCCAGTACAACACCCACACTGTCTGTATATTGGGTCTGTAAGGGTTACCTAGCAAGAAATACTACTTTAAAACCCTTTTAGTCCGGTATAACACCGAACTGTTGTACATTGTAAATATGTAAGGGCGTTACCTATCAGGAACTATTTTTTTATAACCGTTTTAGTCCAGTATAACACCCAACTGTTATACATAATAGGTTTATCAGGAACTATTGTTTTATAAATCTTTTTGTCCAGTATAAGGCCTGTACTGTTGAATATGTGTTTGGCTAGTTTGAAGTACCGTAGGCGGATCTAACCTTTCTTTGTCTACCTGCTCTTGGGTTAGATCCATTCATTTGTTTGAACAATTTGTGCCTAAGAGGGAATTTTTGCATAATATGCAGACTGGATACCAGGCGACCTTTACATTTAATGTAGCCCTATCTATACATGTGAGAGCTCTGTATGGATGGACATTTAAGTTCTCTAGCAACATGAGATTCATATGGCTGGAAATGAACCATTTAAAGCTGAAAAAACTATGGAGAACTAGCAAAAGTGGTCTTGGTGTATGAAAATAGCATGAAAGGTGAGTAAACTGTTGTATCTAATACATTGGATGTCACAAGCAGTGGATTACAGCAAACAATAGGAACACTAGGTAGGCCTACCTAACTTGCTGTAACACATAAGGTTAAACATCAAACATCTTCATTTCATTAAGGTGACATCTTATCTCAAATCAGATAGATTTTTTTAAATGTATTAAATCTTTTGGGAGCACAAACTGAGAAGAGAGAAAGCAAAGGGGCTTATAATTAATTAAACCTATAAGCATAAGGTCTCCCATGGAAGTCTTGCTTTGGTATGAGAAAGACAACCCCTATAAGGCTGACTGGCAAGAACATTAATATCATGGACAGAGGACAATTTAGGAAAGCCATGGGACCGTTTACAGGGCACTGTAGTCTGTAGATGTACATGAACAGGATAGAAATGTACCGGAAAGAAACCTTGTGTAGGTTGCGCAGGAAGAAAGAAATACTTAATAAGCTATGATTTTGAGGTTCTTGCCAGCAGAAGACAAAGAACGTTTGGCTTCCAGAAGCTTTAGGACCTTCAGTAGAATTCTAAATCTCGCTTAGAACACGGTATACTGCAGTAGAATCCAACTGAATTTGTTGCACAAAAGGTCCTTCATCCTTGTGCCAGGGATCACCGAACCCAAGAATCTTAAAAACCAATCTAATCTAATTTGTAGTGTCATTACTGTCACTATTACTTAGAAGTCACATTTTGAAACAGCACTATTAATACCTGAAAACATAATAGTGGCCATATTCATTGTTCTTCCTCGCACTAGTTTTTAAGGTAGATTAAAACAAAACAAATATTTAAATAAAAATATTTTATTTTTTTATAAAATTATTTTATTATTTATATACAACTGTGCTATATCCCTATGCCTTGCTTAAATCAGTCAGTGGCTCCATTCGGTGAGCTCTTAAGCAATTTTAGACCTACAATAGGAGTATATCCTAAAAGTGACTTAGTTTGATTTCTAAAATTATTTAATAATAGAGTAGAAACTTAAATTGAATGCTTGAAGACGAATAAATTTTTTTTAATAGTAAAAAATTTGTTCTCAGGGTCTTTGAATTTAAAAGAGTGGTTTTTATGTAGTAGACCTATTTGTTTGTGTGTGTGCATATCTACATCATTAGAGACAAAACAAATTTTAAATTTGACAGAGAGAGAGAGAGAGAGAGAGAGAGAGAGAGAGAGAGAGAGAGTATTTTTTAAAAAATGTATAACAAAATAGTTACAACTTACTGTATTTTTTAGATTTAGTTTCATGTTCATAGTTCTTATATTAGCTCACAGATAGCGATAAAAGTTCAATTGACAGCGAAAAAAAATAGTTATTTAGTGAATAGCAATTGTAAAGACAAATACTTCTGAAGTATTTAGTCTTTAAAAAATAACTAAAAATTTCATTTTTGGTTGTTTAAAACCTGTGGAAAACTTTGTACTTTATGTGGACATATTTTGGATTTATTTAAACAGCAAGACTATTTTAATAGATACTTACTTGTCATAGCAACACGTTTTCTCTTTGTGGGAACGTCTGCATTAGCCCAAGTGTGCACAATAGTTGGACGTTAAACAAAAAAAAAAAAAAAAGTGTTCTCTTTGTCAAATTCCAAATACTGGAATTTAGTAAACGATGTCATTTTAACAATTATACAATACTTTAAAATTAATTAATCGATTTTTTCTATCTTATTACATTTTTACCTTTTTTTTAACGTTCAAACTTTATGTTAGACTAATGAAGCCGAAGGAACGGCGCAACGGTAGTAACTACGTATCGAACCCACGACTTCGCAGTTGACCGACCGATGTTTTAGCCACATTGACCACTATACTGAATTTAATTACTATACCCTTCGCGTCACATTAATTCTTATAAAAAAAAACAAGAGAATTTATTATCCAGATTACTTATAGTTTTTGTACTTATAAATATTTGAATGATGGATGCGCAGTGTAGTTGCATATAAAAAGCTTGATAGATGAAGTAATTAAAAACCACCAGGTCTGTTGGAGTCATCCAGAAACCAAGGAGACCTTCAAGTGGGAAATGAAATATTTTTGTTGCTGAAATTGTAAATGAATAAAAACATTTTTTGTTTTCCTTGAACATAAGAATGTAATACCAATAATTTGGCAAGTAATCTTGTTATTAGATTGCCGTAAATGGTAACAACTGTTTCATATTTAAACTAAATAAGAATGGCTTATAAAACATGTAAAATAATTGTAACAATTTCAATAATTGTTCAAAAACATAGCCGAATCGTTTTCATGTAGTCCAACAACTTACTTTGTTGTAAGTCTAATCCTCGCAAATGTAATTTCTGAAAAAGGTCGTTTGACGAAAAATTCAGGTTCAACTGGTATGATGAAAATTGTAAAGAGCTAATTTTCAAGTCGTTTTTCAGATTAAGCTTTAATTTTGCCATTTATAAAAAGAAATTATACCAATTACAAAATAATAGACATTTTTTGTTCCAGGCTAAATAACAAAATCAACACAAACTTTGATGGCGTTCAGGATTTATTTATTTTTTTTTAAAGATTCACTGCGAAACAGTAATTATTTGCTTCTTAGATATCTACCATACCTCCCTCTTCGTAGCTTGAAAGAAAATATACAAACTTGTTTTTTTAATGAATGAAAAAGCATTTTTGGTTCGTATCTGCTTCTCAAATTCCTAGGAACACAATGCGCATAACTCGTATTATAATAACCCGATCGTTATGAAACTTACACTGGTTGTCCCTGGTATTAGAAATTCCCAAAAAAAATTTAGGTTAATCGATACGAAGGTTGGAGGGGAAGATAGAAATGACCAAAAGCGCTAATTTCTAAACACGCATTACCTTATGTGTTCAGTTATCTAAGTGTCGTCAAATTTATAATATATATATATATATATTCCCTCTCTTTATTTGTTTCACCCAACTTTGGGGTACACTAAATCAATCACTTTTTAATGTTCTGTGCCTTCCTCGTAGCCCAGTATAGCTTCATTCGTTGTGATCTTGCTTTTCTTTCTTCCTCAGAGATTTGGATCGTTCGCTTGGATTTGACTTTGCCTTGGAACCGTTGTTTCTTGTCCTTGGTTATTGTTTTGGCTGTTTTGTCCATGAGCTTAGTGTCAGTGCAAAATGAGCATAGTGTCATATATAAATAAATTATATATATTTTATTATAGGAATTTTTTTTATTTGGCAATATCACTGCACGCAGCTGTCTCGCTGATTGAAGAGAATTTCCAAATTATTATTTTTATTTTATCCTTTTTTTTAAATTGTGGTTTCATTATCAATTACAAAATATTCATGTAATTACCATTTTAAACTACAAACGAACATCTACTTAAAAATTCATTTTTGTCATATGGGATCATAAGACGTAAGGATAAGTTATATATATATATATATATATATATATATATATATATATATATATATATATATATATATATATCGAAATTTTGAGACAATTCCAACAATATTACTTTATAAAGTAAAAAATATACTGTATATTTTACAAAGTAATTTTAATGGCTATTTAAAATGCCTAATCGTTTAGCATTATCAGTGTTAAGATTTACAATAATTAATTTATTCAACCTAACCTAGAATTTTTCAAACTTCAACGAAAAACATTTTATCCAATAAGAAAGCTCGATTAATGTTTATTTCATTAAATTTTAATTAATTAATTTTCTATTGCAAACAAAAACTTCGCCGTTCAAAACAAGTAATTTAGAATGTGGAGGAGGGATTACAACTCTGAACTTGTTTCGTTAAACTTCGGGTGTTTCCGTCAACGTTCGTCAGGTCGTCGTGGCTTGTCAGGTGAGCAATAATAGACGAACCTTACGAGACAATAAGCGGTGTGTTGTGAATTCATGTGTTGTGTTCTGTTAACAGAAAACTAAAATAGTGTATCGCGTTTAAAATTTATCGTGTGGTGCATAAATAAAATTCATTTGGCTGTTTTAATAGAGTTTGTGTTACATTAAATGGATTAATATTACTAAGTGAGTACATCTATTAACATCTGGTCTGTTGCATGCAACTTTATAGGTTAAAATGTATTAACTAGCCTACCTACACACGATTTTTTAAGAAGCGTGTTCACTTTTTAAGGTGCCTGAAACATACATTTGAATATTTTATATGGTTCTTGAAACAAAAATCCTAGAATCTTTCAAAACTTATATCATAAAATTCATTAATTCAGTATTTAAAATGTCGTGCAACTTATTCAAGACGATACACTTACAAAAATGTATTCAATTTTTATATTTAGTAAGGTTATGGCATAACATGGATAAAGTAATTACATGAGTTCGGCGCCAACGAAAGTATCATATTTATTTAGACTTTTTTTTAAATTTTAGTGTACGTTATTTATTTTAGATTTGATAGTGTATATTCGTGCGAAGGTAAAACTACGCTTCTAAAATAATGCCTTCTAGATTTAAACTTGGCGCTTTCATTAAAAATTCTTTGTGTTCCTTTAGTGGAATATTCCGTTGTAGTTTAATTTATTAAATATTTGATATTTATCTCGAATTTTTAGGAACTTATTATATATGTTAGCTGACAAAACCAGTATTTTAGCTAGGCCTACGTTATTACTATTTTTTAATCGGATGTTTTACCAAGATCATGATTTGTGTAGGGCCTATTATAATACACGACGTTTAGAGAGTGTGGGTTAACTCATCCCAAAGTGCTTAACGTAACAAATTATTATAACAAAAATATTCTATTAGACCCTATAAAATAAATAACAAACTACATATAAGGTATGGTAAAAAAATTATTATTCCTTTCACTTATGATACAGATAAGTAAGGTTATCTAATTTTGACTTCTTCCAATACAAAAAAAGGTAAAAGTAGAAAAATTCACACACACACACACACACACACACACACACACACACACACACACACACACACACACACACACACACACACACACACCTAGAAATAAATAATAAGTTACAGATTTTCATATTAAATTAATAATAAGCACTTTAAATGTAAGATGAAGTAATAAATTACTTCATTGGAGAAATTGGAAATGAACACTTAGAAATTCGAGTAATAATAAAATTAATTTGATTATTTATTAATAAACACTTAAAAATTATTTTCTTCCTCAAATAGGCTATACAGGGTCTAAAAAGAAAAGAATAATGGTTTACAAAACTTAAGAAAACTGATGGATAGGGGCAGTCTTTAAATTGTTTTTGGGGTGTGATTTTTCTTAATGTAGAGCCTATTCATTTATATGTGTGTGTGTGTGTGTGTGTGTGTGTGTGTGTGTGTGTGTGTGTGTGTGTGTGTGTTTTGTCTTTACCTCGGAAATAGTTAAAACTTTTTCAAAAATTGTTTTCATATATTTTTCGGTGAGCAAATTATCAGTTCCTTAAAATTAATAAAAGAGGTTTTTCTCCAAATCAGCTTTAACGGTTTTAATAAAATTTTTCTCGAATAATTTTATCACCTAGTTTATACTTTAACTAGGTATCAAACAAAACGTGGACCTATGTATCCCTTTTCTCAAAACATCAACCATCGAAGGTTTTTTCTATGTTCCAAAACAATCATTTTCTTTATTTCAAAATTATTCACCGATTTGAGTTCAAATTTATGAGTGTATGATGTATATGAAACCTGAGCGAAAAATGGTTTCACAACCGATTAAGCTATGAAAAACTTTGTCCATTTTCTGGTTGTTTGTAGGTATAGCTGCTGATGCAGATTTATCGAGAAAATAGTAGCCTAACAGTTTGTGTAGTCCTACCTGAGTGTTTTACTTAAATTTAATTGATGTCATTGAATTTGTGAAGTAAATGGTATTTTGTCCCTATTTTTGAATTTTGTTCAAATAAAATTCAGATTTATTAAATTATCATTGATTGTCGTAACAATCGATTAGAATATTTTGAAACGGCAAGATAATGTTCCTTCCTGTTGAAGAGACAAAAGGAGAGAACATTTTGCGTAGTAACAAAATAATAATGTTAGCAATAAAGGATTCTTTAGTAGAGCATTGTTTCAGATAAGTTTTGCTTTTAGTTATTAAAGTTACAACTGATGATTAGTAAAGGATGAATAAAATTTGAGAAAAAAATAATTATAAACTATATCTGATGAAATATTTAATAGTTAAAAATAAGTTGTACGTTAAATCTTAGAGGTTAAATTATTTACGAAAACATGAGCATACCAAACATAACAGGTTAGTTCTGGAGGGAAAAGGCGCCTTAATGATTTGCAGAGGTCGTCGACCTTGCTCAATTAACGTGTTGTCCACAATATATAACCTACCTAGGCTTGCAGATTAATTATTCATAGCTTAACGTAAGTATTGTAACAGGCTAACTCCTCCTGTGATAGGAATCCAGTATTTTACGTGTTCAAATATTTAATACGTATATTTTTGAGTCTGTATAGGTACGTTTGATAAAGCAAATAGTACTCTAAGCACCTGAACATTAAGTCAGAAATTCATAAAAAAATTGCAGAGAAAATATTTTTAAAATGGGAACTCTTCCGTAATTTTTGTGTTAATTTGTGATGGTTTACGCTATTATTATTTCCTATTAAAAATTAAAAAGTAGGCAAGTGATTGCAACTTTCTCTGGTTGCGTGGTTACCCATAAAGATCTTGAAAAATCGATACACACGCACATAGTCTCCGATGTCACGTCGATGTACGCGTTGTAATATTTTCTGGGGCAAATATTCTCTCTTGATTGAGATATCTGTTATATCCATATTCACGTAACCAGAATCTATAAAAGTGGTTTTTATTTCATTGTGTATACAAAAAGTACATATCGTTTGAGATAAAACAAATTGATGTTTTCAAATGACATTGTGACAAGTTTCTCCATATCTCAGGAACATAACCTATTTTTTTAAACTTTCAGATTTTTGGTAAAAATCCTTGAACGTAACAAACATCCGGATTTTATAAAATAGTCTTTAACAACAAATAGACCTACACAAACAAACTGGTTGTCTAACTTCTCGAAATAAAATCTGGTTTGAGGGGGCAGTTTAATAGACATCAAATTTCAATCATAAATGGAAATGCATAGCTCAAGTTAGTAGGCCTATGGTAAATTTCAAATTGAAAGTAATTTGCGGTCAAGGTAAAGAGAAAAAAACAAAAATATAAAATATCCTGGCACAAACGTCTTGTTTTAGCTGGAACCGTAAACTTATGATTTACATGAATTATTAATTTTAATATGATGGTATTTAAGAAAAATATGATAACGCAATTTTGAGAAATTAGGCTGATTATTTAGATTTTTTGTCTGTATTTTTCAAACTGGATTTACTTTTGGCGAAGTAACAACTCATACGATTCGTATGAAACTATTTTTAAATTAAAAAAAAATATGTTAGGAAATAGACTTATTTAATTCTCCCGAAAACATCGATTTTAAGTTATTATTATCCAGGTTGTCCATAACTCTAGAAACATAGGGATAGTAGAATCCTGCTATCCGTCATAATGCGCCAAGCAATGTCGAAGTCGTAGCGAGTGCTGTAGCTCAGTCGGTAGGTCAGCGGACAGTTAACTCCCACTTTGGCCTTACGCAGGCTCGAGTATAGTCACTACCGTTGTTTTTTTAGTACGTTACGTTAACCTCCTGTCTTATTTAATATTACTGGGGTAAAGTAGGGACATTTTGGGGAGGGGATTAATAGGGGCTGTGTGATCCCCGATACGTTAGCTTAAGAGCTTTTTGTGTACGCATATCACTTCACCGTAAACCGACTCCAGTGTCCTTGAAGAGCTCAAAAATTTTGTTTAAGGTGTCCTGGTTGAACTCCTGATCTGGTTGTTTAGGTCCAAAGAGACGCCTTCTTTTGACCCCCAGGACTTCGTACTCAATAAGTATAAGTGGTGCAGTTTCAATATCCTGCCCGCAGAAACGATACTCAGGCGAGATCTGTAACAATCGCACCTTGTGTAGATGATTCCAGATGTGGCCGTATCGATGATCATGGCGACGACCTGCATCAGTGACCTTCTGTTAAACTGATCAAGGCGCCTTGTCGGTACAGGCTGTGGTCCCGACAGAAGGCGTTTCCCCAATCTTTGTCAGGGAATTGCTTCCATCCCTAGCCCATTTCCTTACTGCTCCTCTCGAAGTTGTGCTACTAATTCCACACGTGGGCTCTGGTTCCACTAGTTGATCAGCAGCAATCATGTCTACTCTCTATCCCGCAAGATCCAGGTACTGATCCTAATTGCACAATCCTATTTGCACTTGACAGGACACAGAATGATACCACGAGAGAATCCCATACCAACTTGGATGTGATTTCTACAGAGCTGAGAACTTTTAATGACATCATTATACATATAAACGTTACAAAAAATATCCTCGCTCACCATGTAAGTCCTAATTGGCAATATCCCATATCGTTCAGGAAGAGTAATGCTTCTTGACGGAGTATTTTAAAGTAAAGGCATCCATACAATATTTGTCGTAATCATCTGGAAGAATGAAGAGCCGATAATCCAATCTTACCATATTCTGTAATAATTAACAATGCATTTGTTACATTTTTTTGTTTGCGTAGTCTACCTAATGATGATTGTTTCCTTCAGTAACGTGTAAAAACACGAAACGTTATTTTCATTATGTGAAAAGAGAGAATTCTCGTTATACTTCTGCAAGGTCAGTCGAAATTTCTTAATTAACTATCAGCTATTTGTATCGTCCGCAGTGAACGTGTGTTCGGTCGCTGTTCCTGTACCTTCACTATCTTGTGAACACTGTTTCTGAACCTTCAACATTAGTGAACGCTGTTTTTGTACCTTCAACATCTTGTGAAGCCGTTTCTGTACCTACAACATCTTGTGAACGCTGTTTCTGCGACCGATGTTCCATCTACTATAGGAACGTGTGTCCTTGGATCAGTAAACACAACAGAATGTGTTCAGGCTGTTGAACCATTCAGCTACTTTTCCTGTTTTTTCTATCAATCAGATATCAAAATGACCTGGATGGGTTCCGTTTTACTCGAAACCCACAATATTTTTGTTAATCCGCAACAAATACACAAAAAATAACAAAATTATATATTGTTTTTCAATACCTCCATAGTTGTAGGACACCGACAGATTATATGCATTGTTACTCTAGTCTAGAGTTGTGTGGTTATTACGGTAAGCAAAGTGTCATTGACATTTCACTTTCTAGTACAGTGCGAGTTTTGTAGCCTAAACGTGAAGCAAGGAGTGAAACGTTAACGTTAGCAGAGTGACGGCGAAACAAATAGGTTCCCCGGGCTCACGACTCGACGGATTGGCGGCCTCACTACAGGGTGTTACAAACATAACGTTACACTTAAACATGTTCACACTCGATCACGGTTCGGATGCTATCGAAATACTAGGAAACAGATTAATTTCTCAAAATCGAATAATCAGATTGTGCAAAAATTGTGATCACTGCGAAGAATTATAACTTAAGTTCACGTACCAATATAAAATAAAAGAAAACTGAGGTTCAAGAGTGATTGTAGAAAACAAAGCGTACCTGACGATGTTAAGGTTTATTATTATTTAATGTACACTATAATAGTAACTTTATTTTTTAAAATTTTGTTACACGAACTCGTAGTTATAAATTTTTATATATTACCGAAATATGAGCAGATCTGACGGGAACCATTTTGAAATAAAATGTTTCATTTCGTTTCGTAACCCATGAACTATGTTTCGTAACTAACCTAAATTATGTTGTAAATATGCTTGATTTTAATTGGAATTGTTAGTTTGGGGAAATTTGTTTTCATCACGAACGAGCTGTAAGCCGCGATTTTTAGCGCATTCCCATTAGTCATTAAGGTAACACCCAGACCCGATCAAGTGGAACACGTTATAAGAAATCTCTAGAAATTAAAAGAAATATATTAAAATGTAAGTGTTTTTCTTCGTAGCGATCGTAATTGGTCCAATTGTATTCTCAACCTGGAATAATTTGGTAATAACCTGGATTAAAACTGGTGGTCATTTAACATTTTTATTTTAGAAAATTTTATTTTGAAACTACCAATGAAATGTATTTTTATTTTAAATTATCAAATGTCATTGAAAATATAAAAACTAAGCCCGCTGGTGGTTTAATTTGAAATAAATGCGACATTCAGTGAAAAGTATTTATCTTTTTTGAAATTCTTTTTTCGCCATCATAACTAGCATTAAAATCTGCATGTATTGGCATTTCAAAATTTTAAATTGCTTTGAAAATACGAAAACGACGGCCTAACTGCCGACAAATTAAATTCCTAAATTTCGACACATTTTAAAAACTCAGAATTTTAAAATCTGCCGTTTTTAACGCTGATTACGACGGTGAATTTTTAGATTTTTAAAAATACTAAAGAAACGCCTATATTATTTTGGAATTATATATTATGTGTATAATTCTTATGTTGTAAACTGGAAAAGCTTATATATTTCTGCATTTTTACAATATTTAAAACGCAGTTATGTATTTTTTAAATATTTGATGGCCGCCATTGATACGTCGCCATCTTGGATTCTACCATTATTGAATAAATTTTTACATTTTTTGTTAGTTCTTACCAACAGCTAGTTTAATTAAAGTCGGGTATTAAAAAGTGTGTTTTTTAGTTAAGGATTTGAACCCGAGACCTATGTAAAATTGTAATGAAAAATGCCTCATACCTTGCTTAGATTGTCACTATATATATATATATATATATATATATATATATATATATATATATATATATATATATATATATATATATATATATATATATATATATATATATATATATATATATGCAAGTAAGGAGTGCAGACTAGCTGCACCTATTGAGAGGATTTAGACGTCCCTGGCGGTACCCGAGTCAACACACACTTACACTTATAACACTACACTTACGACTTTAACACTTTACACTCACATTTACATTTAGGGAAGCGATAATAGCTTCTATGTGCTCTTAAATAAATACATTCATACATATATATGTATATATATATATATATATATATATATATATATATATATATATGTGTGTGTGTGTGTGTGTGTGTGTGTGTGTGTGTGTGTGTGTATTACATGTTTAGGTGAATATTACGTCCTCGCCCTCTCTCATTACCAAAGCGTAACAATTTCCGCTGCATATTAGCTCTTAACTGTTTATATTAAATATAAATTTTATAGAATCAAGCTACACCTCTAAATTCAAATTTTTATTTATTATTAATTCTTTTTTAGCAGTTAAATTTACTTTGTTGGACTCAGGAGTTCCGAGAAATGTACAGTAGCCTATATCTGCCAGTATCTCATAATCTAAAATGTTTACGATCACATAGCGTCCATGTTATGTGGAAAGTATTTTCGTACTTCATATATTGAAAAAGTACGTTATAAAATATGTCGGGAAAATTATTAATGGATTACCAAATTTTGTAAAATATTTTTATTTTTTATGAGTAAAGCTTTCCCGAGTCAGTAGAGCTACCAGCCACGGGAATGATGTTTAGCGTATTGGGCCAGTGGCAACACCGCTACTGCACAGATCCTGTGGCCACTATTCAAAGTTATAAGAAGTCCAAATTGGGTCCCGAGTCTCGGCGTCTGAGAACAATATCAGTCGGGACAGCTTGAGTCCTTATTTAGTGTTAGATGCAGTCCCCGGGAGAAATAGTAGAAGTCCGAGCGTTTCCAGGTCAGCCAAGGGCTGGCGAGGCATTCTTCCGGTTCGGAATGGTGAGTAAGAAGTTCTTTACAGTTGGCCGGATCTCTCATATTTCCTCCCGAACAAGTAGTGGTGTCTTATACAGTTTGTGCGGTTGTTTGTAGGCTGCGTGTAATTGTTCTGTGATGGATACTTCTCCTCAATGTTCCGCTGAACAACAATTTGCGACCTAACATTATACCCGGGAACAATAATTTCTCAAAACTAAAGAAAGAACGCACCAATCAGAAGCTTATGAGTAGTATTGGTTGACGGGAATGAACTAGGTTTCGCAAACGTAAGCTGTTTTAAAGCCGGGAGAGAAGTGCAGGATTTAGCGTGGTTGTTTAAGCGTCAGTAAGCGGAATTAAGTCGTGTTTAGGCGATGGTATTAGGTTTTTTGTATTAGTTATTAATTATTATTATTTCTTTTTTTTTTGTAAAGAAAATTACGTAGACTAATTTTGTTTAGAAAATACTGATAAACATAAAACATTAAACATATTTGTAATTATTTACAACCATCGAAAACATGTACTAGAGGTCATAACTAGTGCTTACTTCATGTTCCTGAACTTACTATGATGGAAATAATTAATTTCCCGATAAACATCCGCTAACAGATATGTTCACAGACATTATATCATTATAAATGGACGTTCTTTCTATGAAAACAAACAGAATTCACTTAAACCGCGCGCGCGGAGAACAATTTGCATATGTGTTCTTCAGAACCACTTGGCTAGGCCTACTGCAGTAATAGGAAAGTCAGTAAGTAAGTAATGTATTCAAGCTTTAACGACGTCCGATACTCGACGCCTTTGGCAATACAGTCTCCGAGAAGAATTTATAATCCAACTCTTGCACAACGCATAACTTACAATACAGGGGTGACCTTGGAGTCGAACGAAGATTAAACGTACTTCCCGTCATACTATGGTGTCTAGCGAGCACAACAGGCACTATCGGTGTCGGGTTACTACACGCTGCGGTTCACGTGTGGCCATATAGTGCTAGAATTTGGTCAGTTTTGTTTTTTAATAAGTAAATAATAAACTAGATACCGACGCTATTGTTGAAGTAATTATAACTTAAAATATATAGGCCGAGCTTTAAAACGGGTCGTGAATGATTGTTCCATGGCCTATTTTAAAAAAAAATGACATAAATTAGGAACCATCCAGCAGAGGCAGCTGAAGTGAGCAGATGATGAACGTAACAATCCCACAGTACACACACACACACACAAACTAAAGTGTTAACTCTCAAGTGTAAAGCGACCCGTGCTGATAGAGTGAATGACAGAGGCCTAACGGTGTATCAAACAGAGCTCTGGGGACCAGGCGAGCTCACGGTGTACCTTAGTCTTACCCATAAATGCAGGACTTTGCATGGATTGACGCCATTCCCATATACTTGTGGGTTCTGATAAGTAAGAATGTAAAATAGAATGAGCGAGATCAATCACACCGTGCAACAAAAACGTTGGCCGAATGGAATGAAAACTAAAAGGGAACTTGGAGAGCAAGCATGTGTAAGCACCTCAATAAGGAACTGGGAGGTCAGCAATTACAAATGAGGGAGCTACCCACCTTGAATCCTCCTCATATCTTAGCCGTTATGAAAAGACCAAGACTGGAGTAGACGCTTACCATCTCAGTAATATACGCGTATAAAGGTGCAACAGTAACACTACAAATTCATTCATTCAAATTACATGGGGAAACGTTTCATATTCGTTTATATAAGGAGTGGAAGTTGATCCTAAAGTTTTTCAAAGTGATACCTCATTTAATAAAAGTAAAATTTCTTAGTTGAAATGTTGCTTGGTTTAGAAATTAAACCCGGTTTTTTCGTTTCCTTTTTTTACAAATGACAAAAGAATATTTTATTTTTAAGCTGAATAAAATTATCCGCTTCAAAATGGAGGCCGAACAAACTTGAGGAAGTAAATGAGTCTTTTCGTAAGTAAGTGAGAGAGGTTAACTAATCAAGTAGGATAGATAACTGTAAACGACAAGTTGCTTACGTTCCAACTTCATTTAAAACTTCGACAGTTCGCCACATTGTATTGAATTGAGCTAACTTGTTCAACCTTCGAAAGTTCATTCTACCCTCACAAGATTTATTTATTTTCATCAACAGTAGTTGAAAAAACAAACCGAAAGTATTAACAGGTGTTGAGTAAAAACAAATAAACATTGAACATTGGTTTCTACGGTAACAGTTTAAATAGTTAAATTTTAATAGAGAAATTTCTTGAAATTTGCCCACGAAGTGCAAATTGCAAGGATTTTCCGTAGTAAATTTATAATGACAAACTCTGAATACCATAAAGAATATACGTTTTAGTTTTAAACTGTTTTGAATTGATGTTTAGTTGTTCACCGTCGCAGTCAGCGTTATGATGAATGTTGCGTGTGCGTACGTGACACTTCAACGTTTCTGGAAGTCAGTTTCGCATTCATTATTATTTATTTGAACTTAACATTTGAGTTTATTTAAGAAAAATTATTTGAAATTAAGGGGATGAATAGAAAATATTTTATTAATGATTGAAAATTTGGACAAAATATATAAATAAATATATATAGTGAGAGTGTGAACTAATAGTTAGAATTGAATAAAAATAGCGTAATACTTCTTTTGTTTTGTAAAAAAACATCTTTTAAACGGGTTTTGTAATCGTAATCAATTTTCTATACAGCATACAGTCAATGCGCGTAGCAATAATTAATTTGAAGCTATGAATCTGAGTTGCGTGTTTAGTTTTCAAGGCAATAAAATAACAATACTAGCTATTTTCATTTAATCGTAATAATTAATTAATGTTTTCAGTGTTATGCATGACTATGGTGCTTGAGTGCCTGAATGCTTGAATGTTAATTAAGCGCTAATTATTTAATTAATTATTCTTGTTAGTGTAGCCACGCTTTATGAAACGGCAGGCAGTTGTCTAGCTAACGTGATGGAAGCAAATTTATAAATATATTTTTTTTACTTTAACCGCTTTTTGAATTCTGATTTCATCGCCGTCAGATTCACTTTCTTACCGTCAACAGATTTTGAAAATACAAAATGCTAATTTATACAATTTTTAACGCTGATTACGGTCATAAAATCAGATTTAAAGAAAATTAAACCATTATGGTCGCTCTAGTAGATCACTTTCTGTTCGAAATGCGCAAGAACTGATAGCGTAGTAGGTCGGTGATGCCACGATGGTCACAAGCGGCACTGCAGCAAAGTCTACGTGTCCAGCCCGAAATTGAGTTAGACACCAGTTTACCAACAACGTGTACGCGCCTTCCTAGTCTCGGAGGCCATCGGAGCAGCCAGGAGGCACACAACTCGGAACCGGTTTCGGTCGGCTTAGGCTGTGTTGTGACACACATTCTCGGCTCGTGCGGTCGAACGAATCCTGGACCGGTTGGCGTTACGACGATTTTAGGGGAGAAGGAAGAACTTGCAGGCGGCAACTGACAGACAGGACGTAGTAATGCCGCGGAGTTGGTAAGGTATTCTAAGGCGCACATTGTTTCCTATTCTGATACTCGAAAAAAGGCGCGTCTTATATTTGATGTAAAAACTGTAATCCAAAAAATACTTCTATTTCATATTCCGAGAAATGAACCCTTGTTAATTAAACAATAGAACAAAGCGCACAGCTGCAAGGCCATTCACTAAGATAGCCCCTCACTCTCTACAATTCTGACATTTTTTTCCAACAGCCAGTGAGTAACGAGTGGTTTCATTTCAGTCTTGTGTTGTAACTAGTGTTTTCATTTACACTTGTGTTGTTTGGTGAGAACTAGGTTGTTAAAAAAATTATCGTATATAAAATGTCTTCAAAGAGTAATGAAGCGAAAAGTTATGTTATTCGCTGAACAAAATGGAATCAGAGCTGCAGAACAGAAATTATATAGTGAATTATTAGGATTATTATTATTATTGTTATTATAGGAATTATTAAAATATGTAGTTTCATTATCAACATAACCTTAATAACTACTTAATACTAGGTTATCATAATCCCGAGGTTTAGTTTAGTACATTTAAGTGTATTATCATGTATTTTGATTTTGTTTAAATGTCTGTCACTTTGTAATGGTCCTTAAAAATTGTCTGTGAAATACAGTGCGTCTTAGATCGGTGGAATACGGTAATTGTTTTTCATATGGTCTTATGTAGTTTCCGTAATATTTTTTCAACAAATTTCTATTCTCTAACTAAATAGATGCTGCAAAACCAATTAACAAGCTTTTTCCCACGAAAAAATCCAGTTCCAATGGTATTGATAAACAAACTGGAAAATCGACCAAATTTCTCAAAATAAATTCATTAGATTTTACTGAAACATTTATCATATATATATATATATATATATATATATATATATATATATATATATATGTATATAGTAAGTTTGTTTAAGAAATTTGAAATAAGAGAATCTTACGGCTCGAGAGTAAATCAAAAAACAGCGATGGTCAGGGTTTAATTTGTTTTTTTCGATTCACTCTAAAACAGCAATTTTTTAAAAGTTAGAGCACTGATTTCTCTTCCAGTAAACTGATCAATTTTTAAAAATTTCAAAATTTTCAGCAAATAAAGCGGAATTTTTGGTGGCATATTGCACCTTCGTTTAACATGGTTTTTGTAGAGTGATTCGAAACTGATTTTTGTTTTTTTTTACTAAAAAGGAATTTTAAACAACATTTTAACATGTATCATGTTTTAGAGTTGGTTGTGATGTTGGATTTTGTGTGATGCGAGTGTAAACATTTATATTGATATATAACGGTATATTTTAAGCGTTGCGACTCTCATATTAAATTAATTATAATTAAAATTTCCTGTGTTTCCGACCGGGATTGAACTGGAGATCTTGCGTGTGTGAGGCGCACGTGATAACCTCTAAACTGCGGAAACTACGAAGACGTTTGGCTGATGTAAATACGTGGAATGAATCGTTAAGTTAATTTCGATAAATATGTAACAGTAAAAGACAGGTTGTTTTATATTAATTCGTAACGATCAGTTGATTTCATTTAACAAGTTTCTATAACAAGTTTCACGTTATGTTGTTAAAAAATAGCTATGTTAATTTGTGTATAGTAATTAAAATATAAAAAGACGAGAAATCCTGATACATGATTTTTATTTTTGGTTCACTAACAGAAATGTTTTTGCAAATTAAAACGGTCGTAAGATATGGGCAAGCCAGACTTAAGTGCCGAGTTTAATTAAAATCGGTTTAGCGCGAAGACACACTGTTGGACAGATGACAATAAAACCACTATTTTGAACTCAAAATATGTCGAAAAATATAGATTGATTAAAATATCAGGCTGTACGTTAACCGTCTTTCCAGAGCTATGTCAAGCTGATGATCCGTAACTGCTACAACAATTGCTACCTGCATCTCTTCACTTTAACCTGACCTAACCTAATTCTTCAAATTTTCTGAGCCACAAATCCATTAGACCCATGTGTGGAAATTTTGAAAGCATACAATTGATTGCTTCCAGTGATTCTGTGTAGCAACAATTCGTTGGATAATGAATGTGTGCAACTGTTCCATCGTACCCGTGCATGATGTTCTCAATATCATTACAGTTCCGTTCCATCGTACCCGTTCATGATGTTCTCAATATCATTACAGTTCCGTTCCATCGTACCCATGCATGATGTTCTCAATATCATTACAGTTTCGTTCCATCGTACCCGTGCATGATGTTCTCAATATCATCACAGTTTCGTTCCATCGTACCCGTGCATGATGTTCTCAATATCATTACAGTTCCGTTCCATCGTACCCGTGCACGATGTTCTCAATATCATCACAGTTCCGTTCCATCGTACCCGTGCATGATGTTCTCAATATCATTACAGTTTCGTTCCATCGTACCCGTGCATGATCTCAATATCATTACAGTTCCGTTCCATCGTACCCATGCATGATGTTCTCAATATCATTACAGTTCCGTTCCATCGTACCCGTGCATGATGTTCTCAATATCATTACAGTTCCGTTCCATCGTACCCGTGCATGATGTTCTCAATATCATCACAGTTCCGTTCCATCGTACCCGTGCATGATGTTCTCAATATCATCACAGTTCCGTTCCATCGTACCAGTGCATAATGTTCTCAATATCATTACAGTTCCGTTCCATCGTACCCGTGCATGATCTCAATATCATTACAGTTTCGTTCCATCGTACCCGTGCATGATGTTCTCAATATCATTACAGTTCCGTTCCATCGTACCCGTGCATGATGTTCTCAATATCATTACAGTTCCGTTCCGTCGTACCCGTGCATGATCTCAATATCATTACAGTTCCGTTCCATCGTACCCGTGCATGATGTTCTCAATATCATTACAGTTTCGTTCCATCGTACCCGTGCATAATGTTCGCAATATCATTACAGTTCCGTTCCATCATACCCGTGCATGATGTTCTCAATATCATTACAGTTCCGTTCCATCGTACCAGTGCATAATGTTCTCAATATCATTACAGTTCCGTTCCATCGTACCCGTGCATGATGTTCTCAATATCATCACAGTTCCGTTCCATCGTACCCGTGCATGATGTTCTCAATATCATCACAGTTCCGTTCCATCGTACCAGTGCATAATGTTCTCAATATCATTACAGTTCCGTTCCATCGTACCCATGCATAATGTTCTCAATATCATTACAGTTCCGTTCCATCGTACCCGTGCATGATGTTCTCAATATAATTACAGTTCCGTTCCATCGTACCAGTGCATAATGTTCTCAATATCATTACAGTTCCGTTCCATCGTACCCGTGCATGATCTCAATATCATTACAGTTCCGTTCCATCGTACCCGTGCATGATCTCAATATCATTACAGTTTCGTTCCATCGTACCCGTGCATGATGTTCTCAATATCATTACAGTTCCGTTCCATCGTACCCGTGCATGATGTTCTCAATATCATTACAGTTCCGTTCCATCGTACCAGTGCATAATGTTCTCAATATCATTACAGTTCCGTTCCATCGTACCCGTGCATGATCTCAATATCATTACAGTTCCGTTCCATCGTACCCGTGCATGATCTCAATATCATTACAGTTTCGTTCCATCGTACCCGTGCATGATGTTCTCAATATCATTACAGTTCCGTTCCATCGTACCAGTGCATAATGTTCTCAATATCATTACAGTTCCGTTCCATCGTACCCGTGCATGATGTTCTCAATATCATTACAGTTTCGTTCCATCGTACCCGTGCATGATGTTCTCAATATCATTACTGTTCCGTTCCATCATACCCGTGCATAATGTTCTCAATATCATTACAGTTCCGTTCCATCATACCCGTGCATGATGTTCTCAATATCATTACAGTTCCGTTCCATCGTACCCGTGCATGATGTTCTCAATATCATTACAGTTCCGTTCCATCATACCCGTGCATGATGTTCTCAATATCATTACAGTTCCGTTCCATCATACCCGTGCATAATGTTCTCAATATCATTACAGTTCCGTTCCATCATACCCGTGCATGATGTTCTCAATATCATTACAGTTCCGTTCCATCGTACCCGTGCATGATGTTCTCAATATCATTATAGTTCCGATGTAACTGTTTTGTTTATTCCTTTTTGCATTTCAAAAACAATACGATCCAATAATAAAGTTAGTTGATTAACCTAACCACAAAGTAAGCAACCGCGGGCTCTTAACTGCCGTATTGTGTAGGTTTGTATTCTATAGTTCACGTCAAACGAAAAGCAGACTTGTAGCGTGAAACTGAACACAAAAAGTGGAACTTATTAAAAATTGATTCGAGACATAGAGTGATTCAGTCGCGCTCTATTTGTCGGAATTGCTGCGTAAGTTGGCGTACTTACTCGCGATCTATGTGTCAGCATTTACGTAATTCTTTACGCTACTGATTCGTAAAACCAGCACAAACTGATTACCATAATACAAGTAAGTTCAAAGAACATTAGACCTAGCAGTCAGTATATTCTTAATTAGTGAATCAGAAAGTTAACCAGTAACCAGTAATATTAACGAAAAATGTTACTGGGCCAACTTTATTGGAAATGTTATGTTCTTTCTCTGTGAAGCGGTCAAAATTATGATAGGTTTTGCCGTTCAGCCAGTATTGCAGGAAATAACGAGCAACTATATTTCAACGTTGAATCCTTACAACGTTCAAGCCTTACACATACGTCTTTAAGGCTTTATACAAGCTACTTTCGTATCAGATTAAAAAAATATATATACCCATGATTTTGATAAAATTGCATACACTCGTTATTGTAAATCAGTGGCCGCCATCTTGAAATGGAAGTGAATGGGAGAAAATCTTACGTACATCGTTCAGGCTGTAGACAAGGTATACCCTTAAAAAATTTCAAAACAATTGGTTAATTCAGTCTGTATTACAGGAAATAACCACAATCTACACTTTTAACGTTGAATCAGAGTCTGCCATCTTGAAATGGAAGTGAATGGGAAAACATCCTACACATACGTCTTTCTGGCTTTACACCTCCGTATAAAATTTGAAAACAACAGGTAAATGCGTTTGGCCAAACTTACGTATCAAACGCACACACAAACGCGCGAACGGTCGAGTTTAAACAGAGACTTCGCTACGCTTGGTCAACAAATATAATGGTCGCGGAACGCATTGTCTCGTCTAGTGGAAGCGAACTTCAGAAAGTAAATATTTTCTTAATATAGTTTTGAAAATCTTATTTCACCTTCACAAACAGCATTAAAATCTGCAGACATTTTAAATTTTCAGACTGCATTGGAAATACGAAAATGAACCTTGACCGCCGTCAAATTATATTTCTCTTAATTTCAACCGATTTTGAAAATACAAAACGATGATTTATGCAGTTTTTAAAGCTGATCATGATTGGTGAAATCAGTTTTAAAATGGTCGCTATTTGTTGGACGAATTTTGTTGGTGCTATTGCCAAAATCGGTTTTTTATAATTTAAATAAACTCGGACTAAAATTGCGAACGTTAGCTTGCTAAAACACATACACACGGGGCGCGTGCGCATATATATATATATATATATGTGTGTGTGTGTGTGTGTGTGTGTGTGTGTGTGTGTGTGAACTTTTAATGACCCCTAAGAACAAGACAAATAGAGGTCAAGAGTTGGCGCTGATTTGAAGGTCCCGGGACTAAGTCCTTGAAATGATGGCCGAACTAATACCTCATTATCCAGTGAATATTAACTAATAGTTCTTGACATGAAACGAATGTAGTTGCAGGTCTAATATGCAACGAAAACGTTGTTATGTAATGGTGATGTGTAGGATAGAGGTAATGTTTATCTAAACAGCTGATTTCGCCCCAAAGCTGTTCCTTCGACTTAGATTATGTTTGTTGCTATGGTTTACGATGAATACATTATTTTAATTAATTGTTAAAGTGAAATATTTATGTGTTTGTCTATTTATCGTTGGCGAGTAATGTAAACAGTTGATTTGATTATTGTAATTAATTTTTTTTTAATTAGCAACATGTTTGGTAATCATATTGTATAAACTTAGGCAGGGTTATGAGTTGTTTAAGGCTGAACACTTCGAATGTAATTGAAATGAATGTCGACGAAAATTGTTTACTTAAAGGTCTCAAAGAGTCCGAAGGCACGGGGCGGAGCTCTACAATTATATCAGTCCAGTCCACAGTATAACAAATCTCTTTATACAGGTGCGATGAAAGATAATTTAAAACTGTATCTTACTTTTGATAAAGATCCGTTGTAGACCAATGGCCTGAAAATAATTTGCATGCTTGGCTTTTTGAACTTTGCCTCTGATCAATGTACGAAGTTATATAGGAAGCAGTGCTTCCGAGCCTACCGTTACATTACTTCCGGTAGTGACGTCATGATTAATAGCAGCTGCTGAACCCACTGCATTACTTGGTACCTTTACTTGGAGGTTATGGAACCTCTGCCGGTTACCTATTCACGCTCCAGAAATTGCACCTTTGATTTCATCCTATTTGGTTTTCTTTTAAAAATGTAAATTTTTCTTAAAGAAAAAAAAATGACTGCTACACTAATAACCCTCAATAACGACTCCAAAATCCAATAACAGCTGTAAGATTTTTCCAATATGTGAAAAAGCTTTTATTAATGAAATGTTTTGGAAAATAATCAATCAGGGCTGTCATCACAGATACTGGAGACCTTACTATATTTGAAAGTTTTTAAAACGTATACCGTTAAAAGTGGTACAACTATAGCGATAGAAATGATATTCAGATTTGATTCAAACTTGATCAAAATATATTTTGGCAAAAGCTTGGACAAGCTCTTTACCCAACAAAATCAGTTCAACCGTTTTAGTTAGCGCCCATTCTAAAACTTTTAAAAGTCAACTTCTTTATCCTTACGTTTTCTTGAATATTTGATTAATATTTGCATTAATAGGTATTTTAAAGTTTCACATTGTACTGAAAAATTTCTGTTATTGAACTAAAAATAAAAATCATGTTTTCTCTTCCTTTTTTATTTAAATTACGACAATTTGTTCGAAAACACGACAAATTAACATAACTAGTTTTTAACAACATAACCTGAAACTCATTATAACCTATCAGCTGGTCAATGAAATCAGCTGATCTTTATGAATTAATATAAAACAACTGATGTTTTAATACAACTACCAAAAATAAATTATCGATACTTAAATCGGTCAAACTTCTTCATTGTTTCCGTAGTGTAGTGGTTATCGCGTTTCCCGCACACGCGCAAGGTCCCCGGTTCGATTCAGGTGGAAACACAGGAAATTTTTAATTATAATTAATTTAATACGAGACTCGTGAAGCCCAAAATATACTGTTATATATCAACATAAAAATGTTCGTCGCATCAAGTGTCCCACAAAATCCAACATGATAACCAGCCCTGAAACGTGATACATGCTAAAAACTAAAATTAATCCGAAGAAGTTAGGTTTCATTTGTGTCTTTATTTAATATAATTTTTGAATTTAAAATACTAACTTATGCAGATTTTACCGTTAATTGTGATGATGAAATCAATTTTTTTGACACAGGGACAAATTTTGGAAATGTATTTTGAAATAATATAACTTTCACAAACGTTGCTTGTAAGAAGACGTCATGTTAAAATAACGGCCGAAAATTTTAACTTCGTAACTAAGTATCTAATAACACTGATTTGGATATTTGAAAAAAAGTAATGGGCGGTATAAAACTCACCCGATATGAATTCCAGTAAACTCAGTGTGATGAATCAAGGCTAAGAGCAGTTCAGGAGTTTATTGAAGAAACAAACTTGAAAACATTCTGTCGTCAGAGTTCAATCAGCTGCTTTATGCAATCTCGGTGACTTTATTTCCCAATTCAATTTATTATTTTCGCCAAGCAACGTAGGACGAGAGGAATGCATCAGTATTCTGTCCTTGGACCAATTCAATTGTTCTTCCGTAATCAGTATTGTTTGTAAATATATTCGTAGCCAGTGTTAATTGTCTGCAATGATAACCTTGAATTGATTAAAATCACCTCTGCTTTAGGTGCCTAGATATACCTAAAGTGTTTGTTTTAAAATCACGTTCACCTACATCTGGGAAATTTGATTTGTACTTATCAAAAGGCAACGAGAAAATGTGTTGACAGTTGTAACGTGTGTTCGAATCGACTAATCAAATAATCGATAACTCGTATCGTTCGTTAATACTGTGTTGACAAACTGCTGACAGTGGTAACGTGTGTATTGAATGATTAGTTCATTTTGCTTACTACGATAAATAGAGGTTGCATAAATTTTGAAAAGAAATTGTTGTTATAATAAGTCCGTTTCGGAAGCTATTGACAAAATAAAGAGCACACAAATTTTCTTGCGTGCAATTATTTTCACAAAAGTTTGCTTGAAAAAATGGGAAAGCCTTGTACCAAATTTGATATCATACTTCGCGGTTTAAGCGCAAATAAAAATATCCGACGGCGGTAAGAGTTTTGATTTCACCCTGAACCGAAAATTTCTTTTCCTCCACATTTGCTATAAACGCTACAATCATCATCAATTGAGGAACTCGGGCAATGAATTACAAATAATTCTGTGCGGATATTTATAAACTACATTCGAGTAATATTTTTTTCAAAATATTTGAAGCCAATTTTGAGAAAACTGATTTTTTTAATAGTTATTCGACCGAAAAAGAGCTTTAAAACAAACATTAGTGGCAAGATATAAGCAAACCAAACCTTCAGGTTTTTTCAAGTTTTTCCAAACCAATTTTTTTCCAAAAATAGAAATCCAATTTGGGAGCTAGGAATAAAACAGAATAAATGGCCTTGTTTACCAGCCGTGGTACAGTGGCTTCGGCTATGATTCTTCATATAATACGACACACACACAAACACAAACACTAGATTAAATTCAAACTAGAAGAAGGGATAAAACAACTCCATGCACTACTGTGCAACTAAACCTCTTGAGTACTAGTTTAGCACAGAACTAGGTGTCCTTAATAAGATCTATCAATCCACTGACTAGTTCATTCTGCTAAAGATCACTAGTGTCCTGGAAACCAAAAAACCTGCTGCCAGCAAGAGATTCACAATCAAGGATTATGTGTCCTACACAACCTACACACATTTCTCTATGGTACATACCTGTCCTGTTTATATGAACCCTCAGGCCACAGTGTCTATTAATAAGCCCTATGATTTTCCTGAATTGTGCTCTACCGCTTTAATCCCTCCATATGGAACATTGCTTAAGAGGCGCTTACTATGGGAATGTCGTGAAGGTTATCTCATTTTGCCTGGTGTCTACAAGTAAACTTTTTCCCGGGGGAAAATCATTAAGGTTATCATCGCCGAACCACACTTAAATTAGCACTGATTACGGTGCAATTCCTGAAACATATAGTACACAATATTAGTATCTCAATATTATGCGTTACAACTGTGCATATCCTAGGCCTAGTGGCTGGCCTGTCGTAAACCAACTTGCCTCCAGTTACACCCAGTCCTGTTGTTCTGCCTCTCCTCACCCAAGGTTCTTGCACTAGAGTAAAATCAGCCTCTCCCTCTTCAAGCATCCTCCGTAAAACAGCAGTTGCCGCCTTACTGTGATGTAGATTAACACATCCTTCTATAGAATGTCACAGGTCGAATGGGTCTGCACAGCAGGTCCACATTCTGCTGCAACTTATGGATTCCATGGGATTTAGTACAGCCCCACTTTCCTCCTTATCCTGATTCTCACCACCCAGGTCCACTTCTGCAAATACCCCAGGGTTTTGAGTCTTAAGAATTCGTCTAGTTTCCATTAAAGGTCCCACGAATAGCTTCGGAAAGGTAAGTGTCTACCCATAAAGAGCCCAGCATGTATATATAAGGCTGAATTGAAAATGGAGGTCGCTTGGTTTCCAGAGTTTGCATACTAAAAGCTAAGCTCCCCTTCAGCCATACAACCCTCGGCGTATCCTGTTTCACCTTCTGGAGATAGGTATTCGTCTCACACTTCAGCCGTATTGATGCAGCTCATTTTTTACAGGCCAGCACAGCATAGAGGCGCGTAAGTCCGCTCTTGAGTCTTAACACGTTTCCCATCCCAACAATTCCCGTAAGGAATGTATGGTATGAGAAACAATGTACAGACTCGATTCACAGGGCTCTCTCTCTCTCTCTCTCTCTCTCTCTCTCTCTCTCTATATATATATATATATATATATATATATATATATATATATATATATATACATACAAATTGTAATCAACAAGTGTTTTATTGTCCCGGATGGGTTATACCATGATGGCTGCTTTAATGGCTACGTTGCAATGGAAATGCTATAATAATTAGTAGGCAGCAGTTAACTGAAAACTAATACAAGTTATGAGCGTTGAAGAAGGATAATCCGTAATAAGTTGTGTTTCGTAGAAATCTCTCTAATCCATCAAATAAAATTACAAGAATTAACAATGTGACGCAACAAGCCATGCTGCCAGTGACTGTAACGCCTATGATTGGACAAGACAGATGACATCAGGCGGATAATGCATGCAATCTTTGTATATAATTTTTTAATTTCGTGTTTGGTACTGTATGTTGCAAGATAATCATTATACCTTAATCATAAAGTATAAAAAACACAAGATAGACGAATAAAGTAACATTAGAGGTTCCAGTAACTATTTTCTACACAAATGAAGAAATAATCCCGCACGCATCTGTTTCGCTATCATAATGGAAACTGATCTAAAAACATTTTTTGTTATTGAACAAAAAATCAAAATCATGTATCATGTTGTCTCTTCCTTTTTTATTTGAATTACAATATTTTTTTCAAAAATACGACAAATTAACATAGCTAGTTTTTAACAACGTAACCTGAAAATTATTATAGTTTATCAGCTGTTTAATGAAATCAGCTGATAGTTACGAATTAATATAAACGACACATTAACATCGCTAGTTTTTAACAACATAACCTAAAACGTATTATAGCCCAATGAAAGCAGCTGATCTTTAAGAAATAGGTTAATATGAAACAACTGGTCTTTTAATATAACTATCTAATTTAAATTAACGATTTATTTCATATATGTAAATCGGTCAAACGTCTTCATAGTTTCTGTAGTGTAGTGGTTATCACGACTGCCTCACATAAGCAAGGTTCGTTTCCTTTTTTCTTTTTTTTTTTTTTTTTTTTTTGGTGTTTAACGTCCGACCCGACTATTGTGCACACTTAGTTCGTAATGCAGATTCGTATCTCGCAGGTTCGTTTCCAGATGGAAACCGTAATTTTTAATATGATGTGAAACAGTAATAATTAATTTGAAACTTGCGACGCGCAAAATATACTGTTATATATCTATATACACATGTTCCTCGCATCACTCGTCCCGTAAAATTTAACATCAAAACCAGCTCCAAAATATGATACATGTTAAAAGTATCAACATTTAGTAACATTACATAAACGAAAATTTTATATGCGAATATTTTTCATTTTAGAGTAAAAGTAACCCTGACCACAGTCACAATTGATAACTTTTTATGTTAGAACTTTTTGAAAGTACGAATTCACTGTCATGTTCTAATGGGCGTTGAAATCAACTTCAGTTTGTAATTAAACTTTATTTTAACTGCCTACAGCTTCATCTTCGTATTTTTAAGAAAATTGTAAACACTTTAATTGTATGCATTACGCAGATTTTTAATTTGATCACGATGACGTAATTTCATTTTCGAAAAGTTAAAAAAAGTTTTAATAATTTTTTTAAGTGTCTGTACTGTTTAACAGATTTTACTGGATAATGAATTTGTCCAAGCTATTTATCTAAAACAAATTTCGAGTCGTTCGAATGCTTATTTAAAATTGCGGATGCTTGTGTATGTGTGTGTGCCCGCACGCGCGCGATATTTTAGGGCTGGTTGTGATGTTGGATTTTGCGCAAAGCGTGCCAATGTCATATTGCATATATAATGCGAGAATATTTAGCGTATATTTAGCGCTTTGGATATATAGAAAAAAATATAATTGCCACTACTTCTAAACAACTGATTTCACATAACAGCTGTTGCTTCAGTATATTTTCAATTGAGGTTATGTTAAAAATTGAGCTTCTAAATAAATGGACATTAAAAGTATTAGAAAAAATGTATATTTTAAATGAAAAACAAAGATTAACAAAAAATTGAACGAGAATGAATACGATGTTTAGAAGATAAATTAAAAAGAAAAAAATGAAATTAACAATTAAAATGTTACAATTAATAAAAGAGTTATGACTGAACAGCAAAATCAACTAACTAATAACAAAAACATGATTTATATTTTTGGTTCGATATCATAAATTTGTTCATTTTGTATGAATAGGCCTATATGAGGTCATGTATGTATCAAATAAATATAAGATGTCCTACTGGATTCGAATATGTCATTAAAATTGTACCATTTTAGTTTCGAGGCTTTTGAAGAGGGCTTAGACTATTTCCAAGAAGAGCATTGTTATTTAACGATGTAATTGGTATTTTAAAATATTACTGACCGAGCAAAGCGAGATCTCCGTTTGCAACGCGACCGTTCGGAATTTGGTTGGTTTGTTTGTTTGGCCAAAAGCATTGACCAATTGATTGTATGAAGCCCAAATGACGTATGTGTAAAATTTTCTTCCATATACTAATGTTTCATGATGGCGGCCTCTAATTTAGCGGTGACGAGTGTACTCAGTTTCAATCAAGCTCTTTAACTGATTGTTTTGAAATTTGGTATTCGCCTCCGGTTCAAATTTTACTATCATACAACAGTGAGAGTGCAGTTGCTGGTTATTCCTGCACTATTGGCTGAACGGCAAAACCTATTATAATTTTGACCACTTTATGGAGAAAGAGCATAACATTTCTATTTCTATTACGGTTACCGGTTAAACGGGCGGAAATTTACGAGCGCTGTTTAGCTGTTAGGTGCATTAATTAAAAACGCACTGCGAGGTCTGCTCGTCATTGAGCTACTGGTTATAACTTATGAAACAGTTTTGGGCCCTTTTTGTAGGTCACCTGAAGTTATAAACATTTCTTAATTACAGGAAATTAGGGTGTGGTAGATTGTTAACCACGTTTACAAGAGGTCAGAACAGAGCAAGGCTTACAGTTACTTAATGTTTCAACCGTCCTCAGTCCTGCGATATGTACAGAGAAGATACCAGAGGACCAGAGGACCAGAGGTGAATGAAAGGTATTCCCAAAGCGGTGTACGCAGGATTTCCAAATAACGCGAACGGAACAGAGTCCATTAATTACACGCCGCAGGACTGAATACAATCGTGATGCCGCAGTACCGCCTCGGTGGCTGGTTTCGCAACTAGCCTCGGTCGGTTTACTGCCATAGAACTTTATGCACGGAAAATTCCTACAGTAACTAACCAGAAGTTTGTTTTTAAATTAACCGTCCTTGGAAGAACGAAAATAATTCTTCAAGGCACGCAGCTGTCTCGCTGACCTGATGGAAGCGAGCTTACAAATGTATTTTTTACGTTAAAATTTCAAAAATATCTAATTCCACAATCATAATCGGCATTAAAATCTCCAGCTTCAATAGAATTTTTAAAATTTTAATTTATGAAAATCTTAACGCTAGTTACTGTGCTGAAATCTGATTTCACAGAAAGTGTAAAATGGAAAGAATAATGAATTCCTTCATTTTTAATTTTGTTGCCATTTTAAAACTATTAAACGGAGTTTTTTGGTAGACAAACGTGTCCAGGCAATTACAAAAATCGATTTGTGTGCAAGTATGAAATAAATCTACCGAAAGTTGCGAACGTATGCCTATTATACACGGTTATTTAGTGTTTAATTTGTTTAACGATTGCGCCTAAATCTAAGTTTCGGGTTTGAAACGTTAACGAAGAACAGAAAATTAAATAACCTGGTGTTAGTGAATGCATAGGGCAGAGCCTGTATTGGGATAAGAAGAATATCAAAAAGCTTTGACAAGTGAAGGACAAAAAAAGGACAAGTGAAAAAAACCTGTTTCCTTAAATAAAGTCTGTATTGGCTTTTATTTTTAACAGTTATTTATTTATTTAACAAAATAAATTTACTTTATTAAAAAGTGGTATTTTTAATGGGATTGTCTATTCGTGATTAACAAGTTAGCTTCGTAAAATATACAAAAGATTATCTGATTTGTGCTGCCGCGCATGCGCATTCAAGATGCCGTTTTGCACATGACAGTTAAAAGTGTCTTTTATATTAAAATTTCCCACAAACAGTAAGTTTTAGCGCAAAATATTTTTGCAGTGTTAGAAGCCGGTTAAAAAATCTTTCTAAAGATACTTCATTAATGCTTGTACGAATAGTACGTGCTGAAAAAAAGTGTGTTGATTCGAGAAACAATATCATATATAATATACTTTGGAAATGTTTTGTATATAAATAATATGTGTGATTATAACTGTAAATGGAATGTGTCTGAACGTTCGAACCATTAACTCGAGATTTAAAAGTGATTTCGGTAAATAGAGGCTAAACTGAAAACAAACTTATATTAAAAGAACTCGTTATGTTAATATAAATATTGCAAAGAAAGTTGTTTTGAAAAAAATAAAACAAAAATATTATTTATTTTATTTAAAATTATTTATTAATATGAAGTATAAATAATAACAAACAAATAATATACTGTTTATTAATATTAAAATATTTTAATGTTTGATTGAATAAAAACAGTTATGGCAACTGATCTAATCAATTGACTTTTAAATATCAACATGTTTAACAAGTATATTGTATAAGGTATATTAATAAATATGTTGGTAAGACTGAACACTTCAAATGTAATTGAAATGAAAGTCGTCGGAAATAATTGTTTATTTAGAGGCCACGAAACTCCTGTACCATGGGTTAGTGGAGGCGGCGCCCCCTGGTGAAACCGCAGCTGTTTCACTGACGTGACGGATGCAAATGTCCAAAAATTACTTTTTTATCCGTCCATTTTTGTAAATCTTGATTTCACCATCATAATCAGCCTTAAAAATACATAAAAAAACTTGGCCACTGTCTTTTTCTATACAACCTATGGTAGTTTATTTCAGCGCGATAATGGAAGTTTTCTTCTGCAGTTAGTAGTTAGTTATTATTCAAGCAGTGCTTTTGTTTGTTAGCTGTAGAACCACGAATATGGCGCTACTTTAGGTGAGCCGAGGTGCATAAGATGACGTCATTTCCGGCTGCGCAAAACATATTCGCGTGTGTTAATAAGCATAAACGTCTTAGGTTTTTATGACCTTGAAAACACTTGATTGTCAAAACATCATGTTCGTGTTCTGGAAGAATGCTAATCATAATGTACGCTTTACAAGCATGAAATTCTGTACGATGTCGGCTTTGAATGTTCAGGGTTTCGTAAAAGTTGCAATTGCTATGTAACTAGTTATGTATAAGACAAATTAGTGCTTTACCAATATTACAAGTATCTTAGTATTATGTTTTATAACGGTTATGCACGTATGTTTCAAGAGCAATGCATCAGTAAAACGTTTGTATTACTCAACACTAACATTATATATTTACAAGCTTTGTTTAAAAAAAAATTTGATTAACGTGCAACATTTTATTTTAATTAAGTTTAAACGTGAGCAAGCTTCTATTAGGCCCACGTGACTCTCACGTTTGCGTGTCGAACTTTGTGTAGAAAATATAGTCCTTGAGTGAATAGTGAATAACACTAAGTTATAATCTTACAGTGGGCCTACTTTTGTTTTTGAAATATTAATAAGTTTAAAAACTTGTTTCAAATTGTATTCTGTTAAACTTGTTTAGTGATTAGTAATGTTTAGGTGAGATGAACAAAAGAAGAAAATAAGCATAGTCCCTTACTTCACGTCAATCTTTCAGCGCATTCTTTTGGTCAGATTTACAAACATAATTTTTTTTAATGCCCAAAACAGTCAGGAGAAAATTTGTTTTTCTTTTCTTTTTTCCATATTTTGAAACTTTACTTTTCAAAATTAAATATAGTCCCTGTTATTTTACTGCTGCTGAAAACGTTTAAACAGTAAACGAAAAATAAGTTATAAACTTAACGTTAAGGTTGCCATAACCTCAGAATAAATTAAACAACTGTGGTAGAAGACTTGCAGTAGCCTACGTGTGTTAATTTTACAGGTTATTTTAAGGTAATAAAATATTTTTACGTAACAGAATTTTGTAAGATTCTAATATTGTAATACAAGACCTCTTTCGAAAGAGTTTTATGAATCATGCACCAGGGATACAGGGATAACTATAAACAGGAATAACTATTTATTTAATAGATAAATGAATATTCGTATTTTGTAGATTAAACGATTCTTTTCGACATGAAATCTGAAATAAATAAATAAAAATTTGAATTAGTGAATGAGAAATTAGTAAAAGCTGATTCGCTCGGTTCGCCTCTAACGTATTTGAAGCTAATTGACCAACTTTGATTGAATTTGTTAATTTTGTATTAAAAATTCAAAAAAAATTGTTTTTCTGAAAATCAGCACAAACGATTTCGATTAAACTTTGCTTAAATTTAGTCCATAAGTGAGCCTACACAAACAAATCTTACGGTCACTGAACTCCAAAATTAAATCCAGTTCAGGATATCAAACAAATTGAAAACCAGTTTAGTTTTTCAAAATTTGCATATACGATTTTGCTCAAACTTCGATCAGGTATGAGGATTTATAACTGATTAATTGTAGCAAATTTGAAATGAAGGAGATTTTCAGTTCGGGAGTAAATCGAAGAAACTAATAAATGAACCTAACCTAGCAGTTACTCTTGAACGTGCAAAACTTTGTTTTTTCCGCTTATTTTACAGTAAACCTACGAAAATAATATTTTGTTGGTTTCTATTAAACGACAATTCTCAACATTTCTATCTCCTTTTGCATCTGGTTTGTTTCTATTACATTAATATAACACTGTTCATTATTTTTTAATAACAAAACTGTAATTTTAAACGAATTATCCTTGTGTATATATTACAAACAAAGGTAGTACATATAGGCTAACAACGATATATGTACATATATAATATATACATACATGTACATTGTTAAAGTATATGATACTTCTTTCTTGAAAAACTGCTCTAATGGCTTTGATATAATGTTGATATAATATGCAATAAATATATCATTTTATTGTTCAAAAAATCGATCTAAGTGGTCTTATTTTTGGAAAAATTCGTTTTAATTAGAAAGACGCTTTTAACACGGACAGATCTATCTAAAATGATAATGATTGTTGAGGTAATTAAATAATGATATGATATTTTAGATACTTAAAGTATCTAATGGTAATGGTTTTCTTGCGACCATGTTTATTTAGAAAAATATCCTAAATATATATGACTTTCTTGTATTGAATTCGTATTCTTCTTTTCGTTTCACCCTCTTTGGAGTACGCTGAATTAATCATTTCTTGCGCGCTGTACTTTTCTTTGTTCCCAGTAGTTCTTCATTCTTTCTGATCTTCTTTTCCTTTCCTCTTCTGAAATGATAGGTTTAGGTTTTATTTTGGTTTTATCTTGGAATCTTATTCTTTCGTCCTTGTTACTTATCTTAGCAGTTTGGTCAAGCAGTGAATTTTCTGTAATTTTTAATTCTATTAGGTCTTTTTCAATTTCTTTAAACCAGTTCGGTTTTGTTTTAGGATTATGGAAAAAATGAAACACTTGTTTCGTTAATCTATTAGAGTTCATTCTAAGAAGATGGCCGTAAAAATTTATTCTCCTTTTTCTCATAGTATCTGACAGTTTTTCAATTTTCTTGTAGAGAGCTTCATTTCTTATATATACTACCTTATTATCCTGAAATTTTGTATTATTAAAGGGTATTTTCATATTTATTTTTGAGCCTTTATTTTATAAGGATCAAACAATAAAATAAGAAATTAAAATAGAGCTCAGTGTGACCTAGTTTTGCAATTCTCTAATGATTGTCATTGTTTATTTATTGTGCGAATAAACTTGACTGAATGGTTTCATTTAAATTAACGATTTATAAGAATTTATAAAATAACGGATTTGTATTGTAAATAATGTAATTTCTTTAATTAATTTATTTTACTTCTCATAAGAAACCTTACAATCAGTCATGTTTATTTCACTGTGGTATGTATAAATATCAAACGTTACTTTTAAATTTTTCAAAAAATATTCCAAACGTAAACTTCCCAACGGTCGATTCTCGGTCGCCTGTTACTGTATCATTTAACGACGTCCCTGTTTATTCCTTGCGAAAAGACTGTGCGATGGACTTAGCACTAAGTAACAGCTGGCTGTGGTTGCCCTAGATACCCAGCGAGAAGTAAGTTACGGTAAATTCTGTTATGTAATTTAAACTGTCTCCGCCGTGTTGCCGGGCGCATTCCTGGAATGTGTGCAAAGTCAGCGTTTTGGAAGGACATAAACTCCGCAAAGATTCTCACAATCGAATTATTAAAGTAAGGAGCCGTTACGTATCCAAACAAAACTACTGAGGCGATAAGCCAAAAAAAAAAAAAATTCTAGATCTACCAACAAGAAACCTTGATGACGGTGGGCCTGTAGGTTTTGGTTTACTTTCAAACCTTAATCTTTAACGAATTTTCATTTGGAAAATCAGCTAAATGGAACGACCATCATGGTAATATCCAAACCATGGATATGTGTACACACACAAGCATGCACGCGCGCGCGCATACACACACACACACACACACACATATATATATATATATATATATGTATGTATGTGTGTGTGTTTTGATGTGCCAAAAAAAGGTGGAAAAAATCATTTATAGGGTATCGTCACCTGGGGTAGGGTATCGTCACTACCCCAGAGTATGGGACTCAAGTTAAGTTCAAACTCAAGTTAAGATATATTGTTACCCACTAAAAAAAACCACCAAAAGTATTCCTCTTTTGTAAACCCCCCCACGGAACCGCCGCCATGCATTACTTTGTGGGAAGGTGGACTGGCTGACCGCCTACTCGTCTACAGCGTTAGCTCTCCTTTCTCGATCCTCAGCCCTCAACCTCTTCATGACCACTGCAGCGAATTCCGCAATAACCCTCCAGTTGGCCTCTGAAGCCATCATCGTCACAACCAGACTTTCCGGTGTAATGCTGCCTTGCAGATATGTTTGCAGCTTCATCCTTTCCTCGTCGAATCTCCAACACTGGAAAAACACATGCTCCGCATCTTCCTCCACTGGAAAACAGAGGGGACAAGCCGAGTCTGTTCCCAGCCTGAAACGGAACAAGTAAGCTTGGAAGCAACCGTGCCCAGTGAGAATCTGTGTGAGATAGAAATCCACCCCCCCCCCATGATCCCTGGTGCACCCACCAATCCTGGATGTTACCTATGAGTTGGTATATCCATCGTCCATTTGTTGATTTTCCCACTGTCACTGCCATGTCTCCAGGGTTCGATTTCGCTTGTCTGTAATTGCTATTGTATGGCAAGTGTGCACAATAGCCGGACGTTAAAAAAAAAAAAAAATGTATGACTATATTTTTTTCAGTAGAACCTCGCTCTTTCATCAGCCATCAGCTCCATTGGGGGTTCGTCCGCCACTACGCATGCAGCGTCGAAGGTAACTGTTCGGTAACCACTCACGACACGCAGTAATGCACGAAGGTGAACCGCAATAACCTTGCGCACCCTTGTATGTATTGTATGTGTGTGTGTGTGTGTGTGTGTGTGTGTGTGTGTGTGTGTGTGTGTGTGTGTGTGTGTGTGTGTGTGTGTTTTAGCACGCTTACTTACGCAGTTTCAATCCGATTTGATTCAAACTTGTTATAAAAATCGACTAAGGTTCGACTAATCTTGGACTATTTCGTTAATCAGCAAAACTAGTTCAACAGTTTCAAAAAGGCGGCCATTTCAAATCTTTAAATATTAGTAACTTTTAAATATTAATTTTTTAAATCTGATTTAAAATCGAAAACAGCATTAAAATGCATATATTAACATTTTGAATTTTCAAAATCAGTTGAAATTTTTAAAAAATGGTTTTGACGATGGTCATGTTTCATTTTCGAATTTTTAATGTAATTTGAAGTTTTAAAGTATATGATAAATAATATATTACACATTTTAATGCCGATTGTGACGGTGAAATCATAATTTCAAAAAGAGTAAGATAATAAAAATATTTTTTGAAAATCGCTCTTATCACGTCATCGTGCCATGGTGTCACTTTAAATTTGGTTCGCTAATTGGAATTCGTTCGATGTTTGGACGGAAAAGCGAGTTTAAAAACTATAGAACTGATTTTCCGGAGACATTGACGAACACGTTTTGTGTGTTTATTTTCAAATTTGGACTAAATTTAATAAAAACCGATAGAAGTGATGTTTAGTACTTCAGATTTCGGTTAAATGTTTATTTTTTTGATCAAGAATTCGTATTTATACAACGTTCCGTAGCTGCCTCGCTGACGTTTCCAAAAAGTAAGAATATCGCAATAATTTTTCATCTTATATTTTTTGAAAATAAAAATCACAAATAGTGTTAAAAATCTACATAAATAATATATTTTTTAAATTACATTGAAAATACGAGAATTGACTTTGATCGAAGCTTTGTTCATAGCTGGTTTATAGAACTGTCGTTAATCATCATTTTAATTTGCTAATCAAAGATTAAACGCTTATTAATTTAATGTCCCAATATCGCTAAATTAAATATTTTAGTTGTAGATTAATAATTTTATTTTACAAAATTTACGAAGTTGTCAAAATTTAATTTGTGAAAAATTTTGTTTATGTTAATGTAGTATGTTTTTTTAAAAAAAGTATTAATTATATTTTTAGTGTTCACAAATTTTTTTCTCCTAATTTTTTATTTGTAATAACAAAATAACCTGTAAATTGATTTTAGGCTTTATTTACAATTAATTTATGAGCATACAAAATTACGATAAAGTAGTTCAGATGAAGAATTAACGGAAGTAATTGGGTTGATTAAGTGTTAGAACTTGAATTTCGTTCAAAATTAGAACTTGAATTTCATTACGTTTTGGATGAAGAATTCGAGATATATTTAGGTTCACTATAAAAGGCGTTGTTTACATTTTGAGGTACCTGTTCCACGCTACAGCCAGGAATGTGCGTTTTTTTCCAAAAAGTTAGTATCCTCTGGGTAAAAATCAAATATTCAAGGATATTTAAATAAAAAAATTAATATCTGTTTCATGTTTTGGAATGTCCGCAATTATGAACTGTTTAACTGTTTTTTTCTGTAACAGATAAATTTGTAATTTTCCAGTTCACTTTCATTTAAAAAAGCTATTTTGTATGACTTGGTTGTTTTAACATGCATAAGATTTTAGGCTTGGTTGTGATGTTGGATTTAACGTGATGCGAATGCACAAATTTATATTGATATATATTATTATATTTTGCGCGTTGCAAGTCTCATATTAAATTAATTATAATTAAAATATCCTGTGTTTCCGCCCGGATACGTGTTAACAACTGCACTACGGAAACTACGAAGAAGCTTGACCAAATGAATCGTTAATTTAATTTTGATAACTATGTAATACTAAAACATCAGTTGTATTATATTAATTTGTAACGATCTACTGATTTCATTGAACAGCTGGTAAGCTATAACAAGTTTCAGGTTATGTTAAAAACTAGCTGTGTTAATTTGTCGTATTTTTGAACAAATTATCGTAATGAAAATAAAAAGGAAGAGAAAATACAGTAACATGATTTTAGTTTAAGAGAAAATATAATGTATTTTTAGTTTAGTAACAGAATTTGTGTGCCTATTCACGTCCTTGGAAAACAAATCAATTAATCAATTTCGAGGAAACTCTTGTATCCAAGTGTAGTTCAGGATAAAACAGTTTAAATCTTTTTTTCCAAAATCGCTAAAAGTTAACAAAACACGGTTTTTTGTACAGATTTATGACCCTTTTCGGAAATTATTTCAATTTTTTGTTGCTTTTTGAGGATAACTTACGAACTCCTTCTTTTTGTAAAAATAATTTAATGCGGATTTGCGTAATACTCTGTAACGTTTGATAAAAGTTTAACGTTGAAATCGCCAACAGAATAATAATGACGTCAGATGGCCGCGAGTGACTTATACAGCGGACTCGGACAGAAGGAACATTGTTTGAAGCAACAAAAAGATTGGTTTCGCGGCGAAGTCGTGGCTAATCTGACGTCCGACTGGCGGGTCCGGTAATTAAACTGTACTTTAAGTAGATATCCACACAGACGTGTTTGCCTCTGCGGAAAAATATATCTACCTGCAGTCCCAAAAATAAGAAATTAAAACTTGAACTGGTTACTGTTTATTTGTTAATTCTTTTAAAATCGGAACAAAATAAATTACACAAATTTCTTTAAAATTAAATGAACATTAAAATTAATACACGCAAGATTTCTTTACGTGTTAACATCTCTTCATTTGAAACGTCATTAACATTAATTTCCTGTCAGTATGAATGTGTTTCTGGTCTCATGACGTCACCAACGGATACTGAAGAAGTTTTCACTCGCATAGTCCGTTCCTCAAACCGTTGCAAGTAGGACTTACGAAACTTTCCTATCCCAAACGATAATTTCGTTTAAATTCATAATAATTACGGCACGCAACTGTCTCGCTGACGTGACAAAAGCGAATTTTTAAAAAGTAACAATATTACAATAATTTTTTGTTTGATTTGAATTTTTTAAAATCGAATATCATAATTATAATTAGCGTTTAAATCCGAATACGTTGGCTCTTTAATTTTAAAATTACATTAAAATTACGAAAATGACATCGACAGAGGTTAGGGTTCATTTTCGTAATTTGAAAACTTGAATTTATGAAAATTTTAATGCTGATTCTAATGGCGAAATGGTGACTTTTATCAGATGTTAGATTACATAAAAGTGTCAGGCCCTATGATTTAAAAAAACATTATAATAGCCGTAGTTTTAAAACAGTTAAACGTATTTTGCCGGATAACTCGTTGCTATGACAACAAATAAGTAGAAATGAAAATAACATCTGGAGTTTGAGTAAATCCCAATTGAACGTGCGTATTGTTCCCGTGGTTCGGGTAACAAATAATTATAACTCGACCCATTTCAAGTTTTAGATTTTAAGTCTAATAAATTGTATAAAACAGTACTTTAACTATCTCACTTGAAACTTAATTAGGGACTTAAAATAAGTGTTAAAGTAAACAGTATTCTCTGGTTCATTTATGTCGACAGAAATCGGAAAATCTACATAATTTCTCAGAATACGTTCGTCAGTTTTTTGCTAAAATTGGCGGTTAATATATTAATAACGGAACTCTGAAAAAACATTAACAAATTACTAAAATATTTTTTATAACACATACCTGACGATTTTGATAAACCCAATCCGATATAGACCTTAAGTACTCGAAACTATTCTATAGAAAATTACTCTAGATTTACGGAACCTGAAATTTTTGAAAATAAGATTTTTCTCAACTATTAGTCATACAGACTCGCAGTAGAACTTGGTGTGCCTTATTACAAATTAAAAAAAAATACTGTTCCAACATAATGTAAGGAGTCAAAAAAAAAAAAAAAAAAAAATCCAAAATGGATCCTGATCATCGTCGAGCTCTATTTATATAGTTCTGGAACAGGAATTTTTAAAGATCTGTTTTTGTGCTCAAAAGCTTTGTTTGGGATCTCTTTTTAATTGAGTGTGCGTATTGTTTTGAACTATTTTCTTTCCGTAAAGAAACTGCAAAGTTTCATTGTTTTCCGACTCACTTTTTAGACGCTAGGGGCGATTAATCGACTGATAAAAGTGTACGTGGGTGTGCACAATAATGTTGTATTTACACCGGTACTATTAACTGGCGTAAGTAAAACACGTTTCTAAATTTAAACTTATGTAAAAGTCGACGTGCGGGGTAAGTACTATGATGAACACCCGACATCTTGTTTGGGATGATCTCAAACATCATACACGTTGTGTCTCATGAAAGGCAACATAAGAAAGTGTGTGCGTGACCTCTTGGAGCCGGAACAGAAATGTTCATCAGGCACATCAGCTGTTGGACTCCATGCGGAGATTCTGTCATTGTGTATGGTGACGCCATGAGATATGTAACTAACTGTAGTTTATTTACCGTGATGTTGGCACAAGTGTTTAGGCTTCCATTTTGGCCGTATGATACAGTATGTGAACCTGTTAAAGGCTTAAATGCTTAATTGTCTACCAGTCAGCCTTCCTCGCCATTGAGAAACAATTGATTTTTGGTTTTATGTGAAAGTTGGTCTGTATTCGGGCAAAAAACAGTAACTTAATTTGAATGAAAGGAACAAAGTTAAAGTTTACTTAAATGTTATCTCATCCATTTTTTCTTGAAAATTAGAACTTATATATATTCACAACTTAGGCCTAACAATAATTATAGTAAAGAAAATGCGTCACGGAAATTGTTTTGTAGGAATACTAGTGAAAGAAATGTAAGAATTATGTTCAGTATAATAATCTGCCTTCCCTAAGGCTTCGTCAATTCTACTTTCGTTGACGCGTTTCAGAGAACCTCCATCTTCAAAAAATATATCTGTCATAGATATAATGATAGATAAAATGATCATATAACTATGATAGATATAGTTTTTGAAGATGGAGGTTCTCCGAAACGCATCAACGAAAGTAGAATTGACGAAGCTAGAGAAGGCAGATTATTATACTGAACGTAGTGACAATAATCCTAGCAGAAAAGAAGAAGAATATAAAAAGAATTTAAATGTAAGAATGTCTAAATATTCAGTATTTAACAAATTTTCTGTAATAACTATGTTTAAATGTTTTGTCTTTTTGAATTCTGAATTAGGTTTTAAAATAAAAATTATTTTTAAGTTTAAGTATAACTGTATATATCAGAATGTATCTAAATGAAGGGAAATTAAAAAAAATGTGTAAGATAAAAAGTTATAAATTTGACGAAGGCAAGGGATAATTTTTGTTGTAAAATGTAAGATGAATTAAAATGCATGTTTATGCAATGAAATACTGTTTCTTTTCTTTTTAAATAGTCGGCTGTTTTCTTTTTAATATTTTTTAATCATACAGTTTACTTTATTGTACGAAGTATAAATGAATTTCGTGAAAAAATCGTCCATGATACAGTATTTTGATAAATGTCCCGTTTTAAAGTCCCTTCATTAAATAAAAAAAGGGAAAAATATTTTTATTTAAGAGGTCTGTACAACTGTGTGTGTAGTGGGAACATTTTTTAATTTTGTAAAAGTCGATCTGATCAGATTTTTCTGAAATGTTGGTCTTTATATTAATTTCTGGCCTTTAATTGACTGGAAATGTTCACAACTCCAGTCAGTGAAGCAAATTTTAAATTCTAGGAAGTTATGGAAAACATAAGCCCTGACCACGGTGTTTGTTCCTTTTGATTTTATTTTGAATGATAATTTTTTAAATTTTAGATTTACTACGCTAACTTGAGTTAGGAATCTTTAGATAAGAGAAAAAATTGAGATCATTTTAAAAACCGATTTTTTTACGGGTAGCTCTTTCTGAATCGTATTTTGGAAGGATATAATTGAATCTGAGACAGTTTGTGCAATAGTTTTGCGCGATATATTTAAAATAATAATGTGTTATGAAACTGCTAAGCATTTCCGTCTAAGTTTAGATGTAGCCACGTAATTTTTTTAAATTTATCTTAAATCTTCCATAACAGATTTCGGTCAGTCACTTTTGTCTTCTTGAAAATAAAACCTCATGTCCGCTGATCTAATCGTTCTCTATTCACCTTTGGTGCCGCTGCCTTCATATAATTAACACCAAAAGCAACGTATCTCCAAGTTCAGATGGCAGTGCATTCACTAGTTACAGGTGCACCAGTACAACAGGTTTTGATAACTGTAACTTAATCGTCCGGTCCTCGTAGTAAATTGTAGCTACAGTCTCCCGCCAAATATCTAACGGAATCCTAAGTAACGGAGGAATATTGTTGTGGATTCGTCACGGCTGGCACACGCAACTGTTTCGCTGACGCGAATTTCGTGCTGTTTAATTGTCGTATATTGTAGTGAAAATTGTTGAGAATAATTGCAATTATGACACCCAGCCTTCTTACCTTCTTACGCTCGTAACTGTAAATTCGTGTTGAAGCACGTAACCCTAAAGTTAACATAACGGAGAAACAATAGTCTGTAATCAGCTGTTTTGTAAGAAATTGGTAGGATATTTGTTTAAAAACATAGTTGATTTTGAAAATATTCTCGTTTAATTTCTATAATGGCTGAATTCGATTTAATTAACATAGGTTTTACCTAAGGGAAAATTGTCTTTGGAAATTTACGAAAGCTTTGATTTATCTCAGTTTTGTGTTTGAATATTGGATAGGCTACAAAAACACTGAGAATATTGCCAACTTAATTCGCTCACGATTTGAAGCTTGCCCAGGCTGTTCGTTAATTAATTCATTGGAAATAATTAGATATTGGAGCGGCCATTTTGGTAAGACACGAGGCCTTAAAATGAGTACCGATCCTGATCTCTAGATCATTTTATATCTCACCGTGATAACGCACCAATAGTTCATTTTCTAACCAAAATCGCTATTTTAATAACAACGACCTTGATTTATTTAGTGTGACAGGAATGTATAAATTGTTTCAGTTTCCTTACGCGAAGGACACGGGTGAAAGCTTTGTGCGGCAGCGACGTGACGCTGCAGAACTACGCGTTTGCAAGTGTGGTGTCTGGTGTCTGGCCATCTGTATGCTAAACCCGCGGTGGCTTACTTTTCTTGCCAAACGCTTCTAGGCCAGTGGGCCGCTAGGTTCTTCCTCCGGTATTTCATCAACTCAGTGTGCTATCGATACTTTCACCGGAGCGTCTCGCTGTAACTGAATGTATTTATATAACTGACTTCGAATTGTTTCAACCAAGTAAATGGGAAATAACACTTGTCACGTGTTGGGGAACAGTCTTCACTGAATGATGAAAAAACATCACACAAACTACCTGACATTCATTTATTTCTCCCAATTAGGTTAGAAAACCAGCAAGAAGGTAACTTAAAGATTAGTCTAATTTCTTAAAATTTGTTTATCAAATTTTGGTCATGCATGGATGTAGAATATTTATGGTTCGGGATAATAGAGACAAAAATAAAATAATCCATAACCACCGTATATCGTACGTGAGGATGGACGATTTTAAAGCCTGATACAGTAGCCTCTGTACCGAATCGATAAACCTTATCAAATTAACTAGTGTTATGTTGAATTGAATTCACAGCCACGGCCTAATGAATCACACCGTCAAGGAGTGGTCACACGGTCGTAGCCACAGCCTACGTAATGTCGTGGCCTTCTATATTATGTAGGTACAAGACTTGGGTCGTAGGTTTATAGTTTATACAGTTTACTTGTTTCATTTTCTTCCTGCTTGTTTAAACAATTTTCACTGTACCATGAAACTGTATGTTCACAGTTCCAAGACACGTTTATAACCGTTGTTAAAATTGTGAAAAAAAATAGGTATATAAAATACTACGTATTTTGATAACAGTGCAATACATTAAAACTTTAATTTATTGTTCTAAAATTGATATTTTAATACGGTCAAATACATCTAAACATTCTTCTCGTATCTCATACTTTCATGGATTCATGAGCACTGTAAGTTACAACAAATAAATAACGGGCGTTGTTAATTCTTGGATTTTGCCGAACGTGTTTAAGCTTTTGTGTTAAGTTTTATTTTCAGGTTATTCAATGTTAATAGTGTCTGTAAATTCGCTTCTTTCACGTCAGGGAGATATCTGCTTGCCGCGATATTTAATTATAAGTACCAGCCATCGTGGTTAGACCTACACCCGGAATCATGGAATGAATGCGGATTGACCAAAACATCCATACGTAGGTCGAGTGTCAAATACAAAAACGTTCCTTTACTTTTCCTTGGTCTGGTGAAAAACGAAAATTACAAACTTATTTGTTGTAATCTTCGGGGAAAATAGTAGTCCGGATGTTTGCAGGTTGGCCGCGGGCTGGCGAGACACTTTCTCGGTTTGAAATGGTTGAAAGAAATTCGCTTCTTGTTTAGAGTTGGCCGGATTCCTCCTATTTCCTCCCGAGTACGTTTTGGCGTCCTGTGTAATTATTCCAGGTGTTGGTAGGCTGCGTGCAGCTGTTAGTCCTCGATGTTCTGCCGAACAACGATTTTCGAAGCATTTATACTTGCAATTGTGACGAGAACCATAATTTTTCAGAATTCCATTGTTAAAACTTGAGAAAGAGTGCACCAATCAGAATGAAGCTATTGTATACGGGAGATGCGAGATGATGCGCGGGCAGTAATGCCTGGGCAGAAATGTATTAATCTAGCGTATAGACCCGAGATGCGCGTGCACTGCGAACCGATCGGAAGTGAGTATTGGTTAACGAGAGTGAAGTAGATTTTGCAGGCGGAGGCTGTTTCAAAGCCGGGAGAGAAGTTCAGGGTTTTTAGCGTGGATGTAAGCGGAACTAGCTTGTGTTACTCAGTTGTTTAAGCGATGACAACTTTATAGGGCGTAAAATAAAAAAACCTAATTCACTAAATTAGTTGAGCCAATTTTTCACTTTTTTACCCGTCTTCAACGAAGTTAATGGGAGGGGTTATGCATTTGGCGGTCTAAGTATGTGTGTTTGTTTAGACTTGTCCACTGAATCGTAGCTCCAGAGGACCGATTTTGACGAATGAAGTCATTAGATATATCTTCACCTCAAGAGTGGCGTAGGCTATGTAACGCTTGTAGAAGCTTTACATGACGGTCGAAAAATTGTCGAGTCACCCAGATTTGGAAAGGTATATAATTCGGCTAGTTTTTGATTTGGGTTTCTAAAACAAAAAACTATACTGGTAGTTCAAGGAACTGTAGATCTTACAGTATATTCGTAATTAATACACAGAGCGCTCGGCGACAGCGCTTTACTAACTGCCAATAACTAAACACGCTGTAAATTTTCCCGCCCATGTAACGGGAACCCTTAATATTTATGAAAAGGTTACTGAACCAACTTTATTGAAAACTGTTTGCTATTTCTCCGTAAAGCGGTCAAAAGTATGATAGTTTTACCGTGTAACTATTGTTACAGTAAATAACTAACAACTACACTCTCTACGTTGAATCATAGCCGCCATTTTGAAACAGAAGTAAACGGGGGAAAATCTTACACATAAGGTGGATTTTATACACGCTACCTTCCTAACAACTTTAAAAAAAAAAAAACTTAAAAAAAAACTTTAAAAAAATGACATTTGGCTAAAACTGCGTACACTCATTATTGTAAGTCAGAGTCCGCCATCTTGAAACGGAAATTAGTGGGGAAAATCCTACGTACGTTGTTCAGGCTTTATACAAGGTACGTCCTTAAAAAATTCAAAACAATCGGTTAATGCGTTTGGCCAAAACTGCAATGCCGAACGGTCAATTGAAACAGAAATCTCGCTGCGCTCGTTCAGTAATGAAAACGTAAAGGTCAAAAACTAAGATTCGACTTCGGAGTATCTTTATGACACGAATTTTGTAACCAAACATAACATTTGCTGTGTTTTCGGCTTTGATGAAAATAGGTACGACAATTAGTTGAACAGATATGTATATTTAATAATACTTATAAAATATTAAGAGCTATGATGAACTCTTGCCCCTATAAAGGGAGTAGGCCTTACCCTATACAAGCTAAATCACATAAATACTTTGTAAGCAGTCGGAGGATAATCTTGGCGGACTTGGCCGGTGACGATGAATGTGGAACACGTCCGGGAGACCGGTCTGAGGCTCCAGTACCCGGTGTATTGTTGTGGCGTACGTTCCGGCCTGAGATAAACTGAATCGAAGTACCGTTCAGTAACTGGGGTATTGACTTGATTCTACAATTTACAAATTGCCAACAACAACTTTGCACAGAATGTTTCACATTTAAGAACTTCAAGGAACTGAAACGAACTCGTGCGTTGCTGTGGGCACTCAAGTGTTCAGCAAACCGAATCTTGTAAACATTTCGGTTTTGAGGGGGTGTACAGTAAAAAAGTCAGACTAATTAAATTAATCGATGACGTAATGGAAGCGAAGTTCTAAAGAGTAACAATGTTGGTTTAAAATAAAGTTTTACTTTTACACTTTTTTGAATATATGATTTTACCATCATCATATGCAATTATATGGGCATCAAACATTGGACATTTAAAATGTTTAAATTACGTTGAATATACGATAAACAGCACTGATTACTGTCATGCTAATGTGTGCTGATTGAAATTCTAATTGCAATGGTACAGTCAAAAAAGTAAAAGATAAAAAATGTAGAGTTTTTAAAGATCAGAATGGCGGACATTTTGAAACTGTTAAATGTCGCTGAATAGATTTTGCTACATAACGAACTTTTCTAAACTGTTAACAAAATCGTTTCTTGTCCCACATTAGACAGAAAATATGAAAGTTAGAATGTTAAACAAAACACACACACACACAAGGTGCCTATTTTTATATTTATAGATTTTAACGACCCCGCAAAAAAGTGTTCAGGATACTTCTAGAAGTATCTCTAGAAGATCTCTAGAGATCAATACGAGCGCTCATTTCAAAATACCAAGATGAGCCTTACCTTGTCGGCAGCTCAGGCAACTCACTTTCTGTGCAATTTTGCTAATAGTTTGTCTAATTATGTTCACATTTTGGATATGCTGTTGTGATGATTCATAACGTAAGTAGGTGGGAAATATATTTGAAGTAATAAAGTTTCTAATGACCACAGATTAGTCATGTCTCCCAGGCATGTCTTCACTCACAGATGCAGCAGCTTCAAGCTGTTTTCCCGATATTCTACGAACCATACTAAATTTGCATAGTCTTTGTGTGTCATGGTCGCTTGACGCCATTCTCCTCAGTACATCCATTCTCCGTAACAAATTCGGCGTTTACCCTTCAAAACGTCTTCCTCTTCCTAGAAATCGAAATAGTTGTCTTTCTTACTACTGCGTGCAGATTGCATTGTGGTTACTAAAGTTGGTTTTTCTGTGTGTCGCGTTGAACCCCCGTCTTCATTGGTCTAAAAGGCATAAGGTAGAGACGTTAAGAAAATTAAACATTCTAATTAGTAATTACAATCTGTTATAGTAATTTTATAATAATCTGATATAATAATTTTCAGGCAAATATACTTTCTACTTTACCCGTAATTGACACTAATTCTATAACGCTTCTATGAATCTACCATACAGTTCATTAAATATACCCCTTTATTTTAAAAATGGGCTAAGCTGTAAATATAGCCCACCACTCTGTAGGCCTAACTCACTTTAAATTGTCACTTTAAAAGCAAGGTGAAGGAATGGGTAAACCATTAAACGAAAACACTTTATACACCCTCTGCTTTGCATGTAACCAAATAGTTACAGCGCAGGATTATGGGGATCTGGAATACATGAGTAGGAAAATTTAGGGTCTAGAGGAATATGATGTTCGGGGACTTGAGGTAAACCTAAACAAAACGGAGTACATGTGCACTGGAGGGTAAAGCAGGAATCTTTCATTGGAACACAACACAAAAATCAAGGGGTGTGCAACTTAAAAGTATGGACTCTTGAACAAAGAAATAAAAGAACGAAACACTTGGGGAAAGAGCAATAAGGAGACTGAACAGCATCCTATGGGATCAACATATATAAAAAATAAACATAGAATATATAATACAATTATAAAATGTATAATCTCCTATGGAAGCGAAGTATGGCAACTGAAAAAAAAAACATAAAAAATGTCTTGAAGCTGCAGAAATGGTTTATTGGCGAAGAGCTGCAGGTCGGTGCAAACGGGAAAAGATAAAAGAATGTAAAAATCCGTGAAGTCATGGATGTTATGCACACCGTTGCAGACGACACGAAGACAAAACAATTTTGATGATTTGGTCTTGTCCAAATGGACGAAAATCGATTTCTCAGACAGATTTTAAAATGGCTACCACATGGTCGCAAAAAAAGAGGAAGACAGTTGGAGAGTAGGAAGTGATAAGAAAGTGTGAGAGAGAGGATTGGATCAAGATCTGTGCTGCGATGACAGGGGGAAATGGAAGCTAGGAATCGGAAGGCGTCGGAGAACGTCTTAAGCCAAAAGAAGAAGATTTAACACTTCATAAATCCTAAATTCGAAATAAAAATTTTCTTACTAAAAAAAGATTCTAAAATAATTGTTTAAAAAAATCACAGAAATATCTGATCATCAAATCTAACAATCTTCAGCGAACTGCAAGAACTACCTATCAAGTACGGGCACTATTCAAGTTAAGTTAAACAAAAGACAATAATTGTGAAAAAGTTGTTTAATTATTTTGTATAATTCATTAATTAGCTTCATCATGGTAAAACCCAGACTTGGAATCTTGAAATGACAGCCGATCCCAACTTTACAAAAAATTTTTTTAGGTTGTGTGTGTGTTGTGTGTGTGTGTGTGTGTGTGTGTGTGTGTGTGTGCACGCGCGCGCGATAGGTTCTCACTATCGTAATCAACGTTAAAATCTGCAGAAATTAACTTTTTAAATTCCGTTAAAATTACGAAAATAAACCTAATGGAGATTCATTTTTGCATTTGCAATGAAATAATAAAAATTAAAAATGCTAACATGTAGAGATTTTAATGCTAATTATGATCAAATGGTATTTTCAAAAGTGTATGGTAAAAAAAATATTGTTGGAAATTAGATTCCAGCAAGACAGCTGCGTGCCGCGTTTATTGTTATTGACAATTTGAAATTGACGTGTTGAGATTTTTGAACATTTTTTCGCTAAAAATATACCCTTTGCCCCGGAATGTAGGACACGGCTTTCTGAATATATATTAGCTGTTTTCGGAAGGTATTTTTTTCAGTATTCAGGGTAACAAATATTTCCTTAGAGAACATTAGGTCGTATTTACCAAGGAAGTTTGTACAGCTGAGGATGTGCAAACAGCCCAGTCTTCCAGTGTTTGTCTTTAACTATTCCAATGTTAGTGTACTCAGGTAGCATGTAACCACAGGCTTTGAATATATTCACCGCTAATGCACGTTTACCTTCTGTACGAAAATCGTAAACATAAGAATTGTTTGGTCAATGTTGATTTGAACCCAGACTCAAATTTAATAGGAACAAGTCTTTTTATATATTCAATTGCGTGTTCTTGGAGAACAAAAAGTGTTTTTTCTTCGATATTTGATTTGCGAAATCGACGGATTTCAATTAAATTTAACCTATAAGTGTAGTTTGGTTCTATCACGAGATTGTGTGTGTGTGTGTGTGTGTGTGTGTGTGTGTGTGTGTGTGTGTGTGTGTGTGTGTGTGTGTGTGTTTTAATTAAGAAAAACAAATTTTATGCATTTTTGGCCAAAAACCATAAAAAAATTATCAAAATTCGTGTTTAATCAAAAGGTAGATTTAATCACATTTTGCTTGAACCTTGTCTCTAAGTTTGCAAAGAACATGTATACATCGTTACTACAAAAAATATCCGTTTCGGACGCTATTGCCTTTTGAAAATAAAAAAAGAAATTTGTAATTTTGGGGAAAGCAGAAAATTAATAAATGCTAAACGCTATCTTTTTTATTTTGCAATAAAACCGTAAATCTGTGTTATTTCAAGTTTGGAACATTGACTTGTATTAGGGTCAAATTTTTGTTTTTGTTATTTTAAGGTGAAAGCATATAACGCTATTATCGCGTCCCTAAATGTAAGTGTGAGTGTAAAGTGTTAAAGTCGCAAGTGTAGTGTTGTAAGTGTAAGTATGTGTTAGACTCGGGTACCGCGAGGGACGTCTAAATCCTGCAGTTTGTCTGCACCCCCTGCGAGGTGGTCAATATTTTAATAAAATAAGATAAACCTATTTTGAATTGTAGATGATATTTCGTTTTTTCAACTTCGTTACTTTTTTCCGGAATGTTGATTGTCAAAAAGTTTGCGTGATGATTTTACAGTTTTTAATCGTCTTAAAATTACGACGAATAAATTTGGTCGATACGTCTCTGTGTCTTGAAAACATATTTTCGCGTAAAATACTGTCGGCAGTTATATGTTTTTCCACACTAACGTGATCATAACCACCCACCCAATTACTTAAATTATGGACTCTAAAATAATATAGTCGTGCTAAATGTGAGAATTGTTGTTGACAAGTTGGTAGACCTGACAGTGACTGCGCAAGTCGCATATTGCAAGAGAGGAGAGATGATGAGATGAAACTCGGCTGTTGTACGGAGTGGAAGCCAAACCCTGTTCAGCTCAGTCAAGGTCAACCACAATCTCAGCTACTAACCGTGCCGAACACATTGTCTCAAAAATGTTATGTGTTTCTAAAAATATTAAGCCCAGAAATTTGTAAGTAGTAGTTTGTTATGTGAAAAATTATTATTTTTTATCTTTTAATTATTTGAAAATCTAATTTGATAATATGCATAAATTTTCATTTTACTTTGAAAATACGAAAATGATATCATGAAAATAATTTAATAAAAATTTTAAACTTATGAAAATTTAATGGCATTTTATGCAGATTTTAGCACATCTTACGATAATTGAAATTAGATTATGAAAAAATGTAAACATGTAATAATTTTTTAAAAGATTTTTAACAGAATTTTGAAAACCGCAGTTTGGTTTTCTTAAATCAAAAGACCTACTTGTTGAACCTGAATTTTTTGACAGAGAATCGACTAATAAGTTTTGTTTAGGTTTTTATAAAGGATTCATTTGAGAAGTTTTTTTATTGTATTTCCACTGGACCCAAGCATTTCAACTATGAAATGGAAATCGACTTCAGACCTTTCAACACTTCTTAAGGAGTCGATAATATTAATAATGTTAAAAGTGTGTGTGTGTGTGTGTGTGTGTGTTTGTTTTCAGCATTCCTTAGCCGCCTCGGTGGTCTAGTGGATAGCGTACTGGGCTTTCACCCCGAGGATCCGGGTTCGATTCCCGACGAGGGCTTGGGATTTTCATACGCTATAAATCATCCCACCGTCTGCATTAGCCCAAGTGTGCACAATAGTCGGACGTTAAAAAAAAAAAAAAAATCGAAATTTTAGTTCTATTTAATTCGTATTTTGCGCAATCTATTGTAGTACATTTTCGATAAGTCCGTTATTCCATTTCAAATATCAGCTATTCTACATATTTCAAAAATATTAATTTTTGGATTTTCCCCCATTATCTGATTTCACCACGTAATAAAAGTAAAAATGTGCATGATATTCCCCCGGCTATAGATGTATTTCAAAATTTTTGAAATTTATACTTAAATTTAATGAAAATTGAAATTCTAATTTATGATTATTTTAGCTAATACGCATTAAACATGTTACATATTAAACATCAGTTTAAAGGTATGATATCAGGGAAGCACTGATCACGATGAGGTCATATTTTCAAAAAAGTGGAAGATGAAAAAATCTTGTTAAAGTTTAATTTTGGGAAATTATATTCCATAAAGTCAGCTCCGTGTTTATTTCAATAAATTAATCTATGTGAGTACTCATTCGATAATGTATTCAGAAAAAAATTATTCGATGTAAATGTTGAAAAAAATCACATTTCAAATGATGTTTAAATCTTTCACCATTTATTTAAAAAAATCTTTATTCTAAATATTATCATCCACCCATGCGTCTCGTGCAGAGGATGCATTCAATCACGCAGCGACTCATGCAGAGAATAAACGTGACCAAGTCGGGACGTGTTGCCACTAATCACCCTGACAGTGTCACGTGATTAACAGGACTTGCAATCGTTCCCGTTTCAGTACGGTAGAGTGTGGATCTGCATTGCCACTGCCACAAGCCTCTTGCAAATTGCAGAGCTCTTCTTACAGTTGATACTATCTACTGCTACTGCTACTTGTCAGTAGCTGTTAAATAAAACTGTGAACTGTGAAATAATTCTCTTGGCTGACCTGTTATGTAGCTGTTGCGTCTTCATATAATAAAAATTAAAAAAAAGGAAAACCTCTATTTATGGTACCTATTTATCTAAACAATTCTAAAAGTACTTGTACTAAAAACAAACGCTGTACTAAATAAATAATAGTAACAAGCTAATCTGGCGGGAAAAAACTTTGGTGCGCACGAACTTAGCAATATCAAAATTATCTCGTGTCAGTAATTGCACACTAACAAAAATGTGATGTATGAAAATGTCACAGTTCACAGTATATGTTAAATGTGAAGTAGCCTAGAGTCAGGTTGGTATGTATCAAACTGTGAACCCATAACACAGGCGCAGAGCAAGGCAACACGATCCTAGCGGAAATGAAAGAAACTAGGGGACAGATTGGTGGAACAGATTCCGGAGATTCAACAGTTAAACTGAGCTACTAGATAAATATATGAAATCAGATTATCTGTGAAATAGTAGCAGTTCCGCGATATCGTTAACAACTCTAGTTTTTCTGTAGTCTTGTCAACCGCAGTACCAGAGATGGACAAGAGCGGAAATTAGTAGCGTATTTAAATAAAGCTCGCAGACTTTGTTTATTGAAAGTAAGTTAATTATTTAACTACAACTGTACCTCTGACGTCATGGGAACGAATTTAGAAAAAGTAAAAATAGCACATCCAACAATAATTTTTTTTTTTCAAAACCTGATTAAAGTGGAAGATAAAAAAGGTATGATTTGCAACGACAGCCATTTTTAAACGGTTAAAGGAAATTTACCGAGTATTAAACTGGTCCAAGCTATTGCGAAAATATATTTTTTGTGTCAAGTTCGAATCAAGTCAGATCAAAACGGCGAAAGCTGGAATTCTTCGCGCTTTTGAAGTTTATTCCAAGGTAAATATTTATATCGATTTTTGTGTCAAGTTCTAATCAAGTCAGATCAAATGGCGACTGCTGGAATTCTTCGCTCTTTAGAAGTTTATTTCAGAGTAAGCATTTATATCGATTTTTTTTCAAGTTCGAATCAAGTCAGATGAAAAAAGCGAGTGCTTTTGAAGTTTATTCTACGCTCACATTATAAATATTTACTTAGTTCCATTAGAATTCAGTTGCGGGTGTCGCCATTATGGCAGATACTTGCTAGCGTCGATACTGACCTTCAGATTACATTTTGAGAATTCGTTAAAAATTTAATACATACTTTTGATTGCATATATGATTATGTTATTTCAAACTTGATTTTGATTGATACCGTAGACAATTCCCAGAGAAACTGCTATCCATTTCAAAACAGTGGTAATCTAAAAGTCATTAAATAATGAGAACTTCACTTTAAAATCTCTAAAATATTAGCGTTTTTCATACTCAATTAAATTTTAAAAGATAAATACTTATTTATAATTGTCACTTTTGATTATTATGGTAGAATCAGATTTTCAAAAAAAGTGTTAAGTAAAAAAGAGTTATGATGTAAAAAAATAATTTTGAATACACACAATTTTGAAACAAATCAACATACTTTGCTGGATACAAATTATAATAAAATAAATTTCTTTGTCAAGTTTTATTTTCGTGTATCGAAATGTTCTCTTGCGTACATACTAGTTTTTTAAATAAAAATTTACTTTGCATTTAGCGTGACTAAATTAGGAAGGTTTTTTTATTGGAATGTAATTTTACGGTGCATTCCTTTCCGTCCTCTTGGCGAAACTGGTTATTGTTGTGTCCAGCGCGTGACTTTATTCTGAAAATGTCACTAAACATCCACATCCAGCGTCAGCGAGGTGCGGCTATTTATATTTGTGAGATCAGTCCCGCAGAAGGCTTTAAAACTCGTCATTTTCCATCTAAGTTTGGAATGGTTTCCAGTGGAGGACCCTCGGTTATGGCACCCTCCCTTTGACCATAATAGATACAGCTTTGGTAAAAATATCTGTGATAAATCAGCTGTGCAAAAAGTTCATATAAACGTTTGGCTTAGGTTAAGTAAATAATGTTTGAGTGTTAACATAATTCGACTCTGTGTAGTTTAAGGAAGGAGGAGATATGAGTGCGGAAACGAGATCATTTTAAGGTTAGTATCTACAAGGACTACATACATTATAAAAATTTAGGCAAAACGTTATGAAACGAATGAGATACATTAAGCCGTTTGTCGGTAACCCCCAAACCGGAGTTTCCTTGCGAATACTAGAACGTGAGAAAGTTTGTACTTATAATGTTTGCACTAATTGCTACATAAAATTATTCGCTTTGTAAAATGTCTTTATATTGAACTGTTCTAAATTAGCCACACGATACAAGAGTAGTTACTGGATAGTCTTTAATTGGAAAACACCGTATTAACACATTCCTGACATCTTCAGTATATCCGACCATCTACAACTGTAATCGCTAATAAAAACCCAGAAGAAATTATATATAATTAAAGCGGAGTTGATCTCCTTCACCCGGTTAAGTTTCAAGGGCGTTAACAGTTTAAGTTCACTGCCTTATTGAGTGCCCAACTTGTTAACCTTCATGTACTGTATTCCCATATAAACTGTAAAATAAATACACTCTATTTAAATACAACTTTTACTTTTTATTGAATCTAACTCGCCATCAAGTAGTTTAAAAAATGTTCAGACTTGGTTTAGAGTGTTCAGAGGCGCCTTATTGATAAACATGTTTTATACTGTCTTTAAACATAAATGGTAGGGCCTATATAAATTTATCACATTCTTTTATTTCTACGAAAAGATCGCTTTATTAGATATCCCTTAAATTTTTGTCACATACGAAGAATCATAAAACCAGCTAGTGCAATAAAATACAAGTACTACTCGTTAGTGTATCGAACTCGACGGCCGTCAGAATTTCGATTTAATATGGGACAGTAAATTTATTTTATTTAATATTTACGAACTTAAGTTATACATTTTCATATTCGATTCGAAAATTGTAGCAAAAACTTTTGAGGAATTAGGCTGATTTTTTACTTTTTTAAATAGCTCCCAAAGCAAAACATTTTAGTACCCATACGTTTTTTGTAAACTTTTTACTAAATTTGATAATCGTCAAAGTAGGTATCGAGAAAAACGTTTTTTGAAAGAACTTCAAAAAACGTATTGTAACAGAATTTTAAATGGAATGGTATTTAAAAAAACACATAAAACCAAATTCAAAAAATTCGGGGAATTAGTTCAGTATTTATCGATTTATCTTTTTCCCGTCGAAAAACAAGGTATCTATTGATGTACACATATAAAGACATACGAACAATCATTTAAACCATTATATATATATATATATATATATATATATATATATATATATATATATATATATATAGAGAGAGAGAGAGAGAGAGAGAGAGAGAGAGAGAGAGAGAGAGATAGGCAGGCAGACAGATAGAGAGATTTTTTCACGATCAACAAACTTGCGTTATACTTCATAAAGTGAGACAAAAACCGTTACATACTAACAAGTGAGTAATGTGTATTTTAAACTGTTAATTGAAACTTATTTTATCCGCATACGAAGCTTATTTTAAGAAGATCGTACACACTTTATTCGTTCATAGTTTTACACACACACACACACACACACACACACACACGCACGCACGCACACGCGCGCGCGCGCACGCACACACACACACACACACACACACACACACACACACACACACACACACACACACACACACACACACACACACACACACACACCTTACACTGAATAGAACATTCCATTAGTTGTCAGGCTGAGCTTATGTGATTTGGCCACACTGGTGTAACTATTTTGCATAACTCGCGCCCTAATTTGACAAGTTGGGTCTGTATTTACAAATACTAATACCGTTCCTTTATTACTCCTCATTATAGGATATTCGCGAAAAAAATTATTTCAGATTTCTTGTAGAAATGTCCATTTTCAGAAACAAACCTGTCTTTATTTTAAAAAGTCTTCACGCTCGCGCGTGTATGCGTGTGTATGAAAGTCTTTCGAAAATGAACCAATAGACCGATTTCGAGAGAAAATTTGGAATTCAATTATCTTTTTCCCATATCACTTATCATTATTCAAATTTTATTGGAATTACTATAGTAAACCTAACGTTGGTGAAATTCAATTTTTTTAACCGAAATAAAACATATTCAATACATTTGAACGTCAAGTTTTAATTAGTCTGTGGTCTGTTATGTTTTTATTTTTAAAGATTTTCAACATAAGAGAAATTCATCTCTTAGAGTTGTTTACTTAAAGACAACTTACTTAAACAATTATTAAAAAAAAAGAAAAGTAATGAAGTCAAGGAGATTTTTGTTTAAGAATGTATTGACTGAAATTATTGTTATACGAAGTTATCGAAGTTTGTTCATCGAAATGTTTTTAGAATTAAAAGTTTTGAAACCCAAATTTTGTTGGCATATATTCCTTCTGAAAAAAATCCTAAAACATATTTGTTCTCTATCCTTCATAATTATAATTATAAGTTATGAATATGTAAAATAATTAAACTTATTTCAACAAGCGCTAATAAATAGTTTATAATTTTTTTAAAAGAGAGCAACAGTTCCAGAAAAACTTGAATAATAAAAAATTATTAAATTTGAATGATTTACAAAAAAATAACCTCCTTTAATAAATCACAGAAAAAATTAAAAAAAGTCTTTAAATTTTGAAACAGATGATTTGATTTTACTGTATAATGAACTTGTACAAACTATAAAATTATGTACTGATTTTCGTTTTTGGAAATGTTAAGTACGTGTAAAGTACTTAATATTATTTAATATTGTTAGTTTTTTCAAATTCGTTTCTATCACGTAAGCGAGAAAACTACGTGAATCGATTATTTATTATTATAAGCGGGCACTAAAACAAAGTATAGTCGTGAATACCAGTAATTAAATGATTACCGTTTTGAAACATAAAGGGAAAAGTAGCGAAAAATTGTTATCCTTCATTGATTTCTCTCTGTACATTCCCGGTGATTACCGCATCGCCTGTTTGTTGCACAGCATCACCTCTGGAGCAGCAAGGATGCAAAGAGCGGCAACAATGCGCTAGGTGATAGCCTTAATTAAACCAGCAAGGGCCTAATGATGCATTGTTTCTGTAGGCCGTTGATTCTGTACATTACCTTCGAAAGTCATGTTTGACGTTTCTCCTTGTACGAAGTTACAACCACCACTAGCAGATAACAAAAGAAATGTTATTACCATATTCATAAAAAAAAATTATTATCCATCTTTTTAAAATGTGTTTATCAGTTTTGGTTATGTATGAAGATTTACAACTTAGCATACGTTTGAATGCTATTAACCTTTTAAGAATAAATAAAATAACTATAATTAATAAACCCAGATGCGATAAAGATTTATTTGCTCCGGGTTTATTGTTTAATGTACAATTTAGTACACTGCCTTGAGTTTAACCGAAGTTGTAGCAAAATGTATTTAACTAATTTTTTTTAATTATTGTTTTTCGGCTTTAGAAGTGCACAAAAAAGGGATTTTCCAAAATTCCACTCCGAAAGGATTGAATTGAATTAAAAAAGAATTTCACATGTTAACCATTAGGTGAATTTTTGGAAAATCCCTACTTTGTTCACCCCCAAAGCTTAAATAAAACCTGAATACAAAGTTTCAGCTGTACCTGTTTTTGATGTAGATATACTGAGATAAAACATAAGGAACCCTTTATGAATGAAATTATTGAAAACCATTTTTCGTGCAAATTCGAAGCTTAATATAAATCTGAGTATAATTATGTCTTTTAGAACTAGAATAAAGAATGTATATTCAGATTTGTATTGAATATATATTAAAATTATTAATGAATGCTGTTATACTACATGCCAAGTCCAGCCATCATAATTGTTGGAGCATTAACAGTTGGGAATATAGTACAAAATTGATGTTTTATATTGAATACGCTGTAGTTAGATTTCAATAATAAATAAGCAAATTACGAAATTAAAATAAATAACTTAAATAAATATATATTAAGTCTAACGTAATTATCTCACGTTTTCACTTGTATCTACCAACCGAACTGCGACGGTAACGTTTAAACGGATAAACTAGATTTTATAAAATAAAAACTTTATTAATTTTAACATTATTCTTTTTACGATGACGTCCCGAATATAAAAAATTATAACTTTTTATGTTATATTATTTGTAAGCCGATGGCGGTTCTTCAAGGTCGTACACTACACAAGATTTTGAATGACCGACCAACATTTTGAGAGACATGCGTCATATTCGTGGTTCGATTGTAACGTAGGAAACTGTTTGCATATCAGAGTTTTTGGTTGTTTAATGTTGATAAATTTTCGTTTCGTTTCGTCACTGAATAGGTTTGTAAGTATAATTGTTGCTAGTCATTCGTTTAACATGTTATTTTTCAGTATTAGCTCGAATTGTGTGCTTTTAGACTGGTGCGCCACTAGACCTCGCAGTATATCCATAATTAATACACAGAGCGCTCCGCGACAACGCTCATAACGTTTTTCGAAATTTAACTTGTAACCGTAATATTTACGAAAAATGTTACTGAACCAACTATGTTCGAAATATTATACTCTTTCTCCACGAAATAGTGAAAATTATGATAAATATTGCCGTTCAGCCTGTATTACAGAAAATAACCAGCAACTACACTGTCCTCGTTAAATCAGAGGCAGCCATCTTAAAGCGGAAGTGAATGGAAACAAATCTTAACCGTCGTTTGGTTTTTATACAAGGTACATTTCTACCGAATTTCTAAACGATCGGTCAATGCGTTTGTCCAAAATTGTTTATCTACATCGTAAATCAGAGGCCGCCATCTTGAAATGGAATTGAATAGGGGAAATCTGACATATATAGGTCGTTTGGTTTTTACACAAGGTAGCTTCGTATACAGCGCAACAGACAAAATGCCGAACGATCGAGTTGCTTCGCTCGGTCAAGAGGTTAACACTTAAATCGTTAAGCTTTTTTCTGCTTCATATTTTATCGAACATTATGACGGACTTGTTTATTTCAAAGCTACGACCAACACACGCCCGAATGCATTTTAAGTTTTCTCTCTACGTTTCATTTAACACTTTACAAGAGAAACTTATAATGTTTCCTGTTCAATTACTTGGAAATTATATGTAGGTAAATCTCAGAAGCTTTTCGGACGTGCGTTGCTCACACCTTCAAAATGAGATGTAAAGACAAACTAAACCGTGAACAAATATTACACAAATGTTTTTCATATTCATTTATTTCCCAAAATTTCCGATTAATGAACTAGCTTATGAAAAACGGACTAATTTTGCGAAATAATTTTATCAGACTTTGACTTCATACGTTCATACCTTCGGCGAAATTTCAAAACACACACACACACAAGCGCGCACACAAACACTCGTATCTCGTGTGTGTGTGTGTGTGTGTGTGTGTGTGTATATATATATATTTAGAACTTCGTAAAAAATGATCCAGAGCCCAAGATATGCGCTCATTTCAAAGTCCCGGGTCTGAATGTTTGGTTATTTAACTGTAGCCTTGTAGGATTGATTACAGATACAGTCGAGCGCTTGTTGTTCTGCTATAAAATACTGTTGTGATTACAAACATTCTCTCTTATTGTAAGAGTGACTCAGAAGAAAACCGTGCATACCGGCAACTTGGGCCTGGCCATTACAGATACCAGTAAAACAAACAGCAGCGACTGGTTATTTGCAGCTCGTGACTCATTTCAATTCTTTTGGTATAGATATACTTTGATTAATGCTGAGTCACACAGAAATGTAACGAAATGTGTCAGCGCATTCTTTCTGCCCCGTGCGTGAGTGTGGTTGCAATGTTTATAGGGTTGCACTGAAATATGAAATATTAGTGCGGCCATCATGGTAAGATCCGGCCTCGGGACCTTGATATACAGTTGATAAATCACTTTAAAGAGTCGTTAGATATTTACATTATGCAGAATGTCCCACGATAAAACTCTCTGTACTTGTTTATACGAAGATGGGTTCGGAAACGCTTCGCTGAGCTAGGGCTAGCAGAAGATTTCGTCCTGCTTCCTGGTCAGTGGGTGAAATAAAACCACACTGAAACCCTAGCAACCTAAATTAAGGTAAACTTGATTGTTACTTATGGGGTTTTTTTACCTGACAAATTGAATGACATATTTGACGTAATCCAAAAAAAATTCAGCTGGAAAACATGTTTTTTCAGGTTTGTAGTAAAATAACTTTGTTGGTAATAAACATGCAATATGCATAAACAAATTTGTTAATAATTTATTTGTGTGTGTGTGTGTGTGTGTGTGTGTGTGTGTGTGTGTGTGTTTGCAGATTTGGGGACAAGTTCTTCATGCAGCAAAATAGCGTTGATTCCGAATTTATCTTTTCTATTCTATACGTCTGTGAAATCTAATTTCACCAATGAAATCACAAAAAACAGCAATAATAATAGTGGTTATTTTAATTAATTGTTTTAATTATGATTCAATATTTGTAAATTTATTGTATAAGCTTAGGTAATGTTATGAGCTGCTAATGGCTAAACACTTGGGATGTACGTGACTGAAATGATGGAAGGCGGGAACTGTTTATTCCGAGACTGTTAGGAAACAGCAGAAGAGTGGTTGACTGTAAAGATATTTGTGTAGTAATTTTACACAGTAAATTGATGGTTATTTTCAGCGTTACCAATTTGCCATTACATTCCATGTACATTCCATGTTACATTCCATGCTGACGGTGTTTTTGGTGTGTTCCAGCTTTGGACTTGGCGCAAAACAGCAACGTGCAAGATGCTTTCCTTATCGCTGTCGAGCAACAGGCACGCGAGAGGTTGGAGAGATTGTCTGCTCTCAAGAAGGTCAAACCTGTGGATATGACCAAACTGTCCCAACAGGTAAACAATCCGCGTACTGAACCCCTGTCCCCATACCTTATCTTGAAATCCTTTTCCTTTTCTTAAGTTTATAAAATAAATTGTACAAAAACATTACAGAACTTTCTCACAATAATTAAATATTTCTCCAAATAAATTTAGTTTGGAAATAACTACGAAAAAAATAAAAGGAAAATCGTTCTTTGTAAGAAAATTCATAACACTCAAGTTAGTGTAGGAAATTTTGAATTAAAGAACGTTATGTTTGAGTATAACTCACAAAACCCGACCACTATCGGATTTGTTTTGTTTCTTCGATTTATTTATTTTCTTTTAGTTACATTTCGCGCGCACACTTCAGTTACACGTTCTTTTTAAATATTATTGCATACACTACAACTAGCTTTAATGGCTAACCAGCAGTATATTATCTATTAAATAATTATAACAATTTATAAGTTTATTGCCCAATTTCACAGCACCACGCCTAGAGTGCAGCATTGTGAACCCTAAACAAACTCAAAAACCGTTTCACTAGCTCTGCGTTGTCAAGCAGCCGAAGCACTTCAACATTTTGGTGTTGATGGAGTCGAAATTCATGTTTTTGGCTTGCTTTTGTATTTCGACTTCTACTGGTTCAATCTTCAAGTCCTGTGAAGAGTACCAAGGATCTTCCACTATAGCCACTATATGTACTTTACTTTTAAAAGGCTGAATAATTTTAATATTAGACTTCTCCATGCCATATAACCACGTTGGTTTTATCACTTGCTTGTATAACAGCAGTTTGCTATATATTCATAATTCTGAGCTTCTTCCAATCAGTCAATTCATTTTTTCAGTTGGATGCCCAAAGTAGCTTGGCGTCAAGGGTCATATCAAGATATTTTGCACTGTTAGCACGCCGTACTGTATGTCTCTGGCTTGTAATCATTAAGCTTGATGAGGCATTTGTTCAGTCCAAGAAATGACATTGTCAGTTGCTTTTTGTATTTTATTTTTGACATTTATAATATCTTCAAAAATAGCCGTGTCATCAGCGAAAGTGGCAATCGTCTTGGGACAGATAGTAAGTGTAAAGCAAATACAGAACTGGTCCAAGTACACTACCTTGAGGCATTCCAGCTTTGGTTTGCCTTACCTCTTAATATTCAGATTCTATCAAAACTGAAAAATCTCTCCGTTAAATATGACTTTATTAATTACTGAATTTTCGTTCAGTTATATGTGATTACATTTTTGTGTTATCTGTTTGTGTGTTTTTTTTAAATGGTAGCTTAGGAACCGAACTGACATAATCGCGTGTGAAAAAGTTTGTGTGTTTTTTTGCTCAATTTGTGCGTAAAAATAATTAATTTGTCAATTTTTGTAAGCAGCACCTTGGAGTTTCTTTATCTTGTATCTTTAAAAGCTACAATATAGTTTTCATCGGACTACAATATAGTTTTATCCTATTGTCTTATGGCCGTTATTTTCGCGATTGCTTCTGTCCGATAACCATAAATTCAATCTTTATCACCCGCAGAGGGGTGCAAACTAGTTGCTCCTATTGAGAGGTTGTAGACGTCCCTCGCGGTACCCGAGTCTAACACATACTTACACTTACAAGTCGTAAAGTGTTTACACTTACGACTTTAACACTTTACACTTACGCTTACATATAGGGAGGCAATAATAGCTTCAATGTGCTTTTCGCCTTAAAATAACAACAACAATCTTTATCTTTAACATTTTTCCAATTGTATAATGTTATCAGAATCGTGTGATTGGTTTTGTAGATATGATGTTTTTATTAAGACCTTGAAATCTTTTTATGCGACAAGCGACAGTGACAATGCATCACTGCCAGGCTGGAGATGGAAAATTGAACTTAGCATCACAGTGTGCTGAAGACGCGTGCCTAGCCTCGCATGGTTAGGTCTGTTAGTAATAATACACGCGAAAAGCAGTCTCATTAACGTGATAGAAGCGCAATTCTTTTTGTAAAATCTGTCATAACGAACCTTAAAATGTGAATAAAATAGCATTTTAAATTACTTTCAATTAATAAAACAATGAACCTTGATCATCATTCTGAGTCGGGTAAATGAGGACTTTTCACCTTTTAGGGCATGTCCCTCGCTCTGAAATACATTTTTGAGGTCACGTTTACCCATAATGGCAGTTTATCTTGCTATTTTCCTGTTTAATGTTGAGGCTTCTTGTATGTAATTATAAATAAAAACTTCCACTTAACAGTGATCAATATAACTGTGTTCGTAGTATATATAACTTCTAATTTAATGTTTCTTAAAAAATAAACTTTTTAAATAAAAAGTTTCTTTATTTATTTCTTATTTACTTTTATATCTTTATTATAAATTTATATCTTTTTATTAAATTTTTACAAGAGAATTGTTTAACAGTAAACATTTTTTCTTAACACGACCCCCTTTTTGGGATTAACAGAGGCTCTGTGGCCCCCGACACGTCAGCTTAAGATATTTTTGTGTACACCTATCACTTGCCCTGTTTGAATTCCTGATCTGGTTGGCTGAGGTCAAAGAGTCTCGTTCTTTTGGCCTCCAGGGCCTCGCACTCAAGGAGTATATGTGCTAGCACAGGCGACACTCACGCGAGATTTGTAATAATCGCACCTTATGTAGATGATTCCGGATGTGGCTGTGTCCTGTAATCAAGGCGAAGATCTGCCTCAGTTACCTCCTGTTAAACTGAAAAAGTGTCCTTGTCAGTACAGGATCTGGTCCCGAGAGAAGATGTTTCCCCAATCTTTGGCCAGGGAATTGTCTTCATCGTTTGATGTGCTCTTCCCTAGCCCATTAATCGCTTCTCAACCCTTGGCTAATATCAAAGTATAACACGGCCCCCTTAAACTCTCCTGTCCCCCACACCGGTTGAGAACCCCTGGGTAAATGGTTCTTGCCCAGTTTAAGCAGTGAGTACAGAATCTATAGATTCGTATTCATTGGTTTAAGTAACGAATTTGTCCAAATTACTCCAAAAAATGATTGTGTGTCAATTTTAAATTTAATCAGCTCAAAATTGTGAAAGCACACACACACACACACACACACACACACACACACACACACACACACACACACACACACACACAAATACACACATCTATTATAAATATTTACATTGCCAATGCTTTATGTGGACAAATCTGGTCATGCAACCAGTTATGATGACTAGTCTATTTATAAAAAAGACAAAATAAGACAATTAGAAGAAAAAAAGACTTAGTGAAACAAAATTCTGTCTACTGTTAATGTCAAAGGAAGTCAGTGCGGAGTTATGCCACAATGTTTGTGATGCAACGAGGAAAACTGGTGAAACAAGAGGTATTATTCTGTTGTATTGGCATTTTACATTATTTTCAGACTTCATTCGTTGATACAGTCGCCATTGTTTATTTTTGTATTTGCAATGTTGTTAGACAATATAAAAGCAGATTTGAATGCTTTTGTAATAGTAAAATCAGGTTTTCAAAAAGTTTGAAAAAAAAGTTTAAATTAATACTATAATTGAAATCGAGGTTCATTTTCGTAGTTGTGTATTATTATGAAATACAGTTTGAGTGTTTGTATATGAACGTGGTTAGACATGGTAGATGGTAGATATTTTAGGTTAGATTGAATTTAGTTTGGAGTTTTTGTTGCCCCTAACACTGCTATGACCACCTTGGGTTCCTGGAAGCTAAACACCCTTCACCTTCTGATAGCATGAGCCTCACAATTATAGATTATGTGGCCTGCAGGTCCCTCTTCTTTCCTGTATAAACTACGCACGGTTTCTCTTTGATATATTCCTATCCTGTTTATGTATCCTCTACTTTCACAGTACCCTGTAATGAGTTCAGTGGTTTTCCTAAGTTTTCCTCTGCCCAGGATATTAATGTTCTTTTCCTAGAGTCCTCCAGTGTTGGAGTACGATTCATGTCAGCCCTGTCATCATAGCTCTATAAGGGTTTATCCAAGACTTTACCCTTGAGAAGTCTTCTTCTTCTAGATTTAATCATAAGCCCCTTTGCTACTGCCTCTTCTCTTCTCAGTGTGTGCTTCTGCACTCCTGACAGTCATCTATAAACTTCTGTCTTATTTGCGATAGGTTGTTGCCTTACTGATTTAAGATGGTTAACCCCATATCTCTCTTTTCCACTGCAGGTTTAGTAGATCCACCTAGCATCCCTACAGTCTCCTGTAATTCACTATTTGTGGGTTCCATGAAGTGAGATACAACACCAGTTTCCTTCCCTCCTTGCTATATTTACTCCCCAGGTTTCCAGGGTTTTTTACCAGTTCCCTAGAGTTTTTTTAGCTGTAAGGGTTTGTTTCCAGACATTAAAATCCCATAAGTAGTTAGAGAAATAAAATTTCCACTCATACTGAGGCCCGCTTGTATATGTAAAGCTAGGTTAAATTTAGAGGTCGCCTGGTATCCAGTTCCTACATACTTAAGCTAAGCTCTTCCTTAGCCATGCAGCCCTGGGCGTACACTGTTACACCATGGTTTGGGATGAAGGGATTTTACCCAAGAACAGATATGTGAAGAAAGATTAGATCCAGATAGGGCACTTTGGAATTGCCAAACCTTTGCTCTTATGTAAATTATAGGAGGTATTAACAAGGGTAATTCATTGTATGAAATTTGAAAAACAATTATTTACTCATTAGATTATAAGTAAAATATAAAAAGTATTTCCATACATAACTGTGCAAAACATTTTAGCTCTAAAATCTTTAAGCCGTAATGTATAAGCTTCTCCAAAATATCCTTTTTGTTGCCATTAACAGAAAAAGATAATGTTCCCAAAATCTCATAATGGGTGTTTGCTTAGATTTGAAGATTTATAAGTAGGCCTACAAATAAAAGTAGGCAAATTTAAAGTATTCATTTTACAATCAGATAATGAATCGAAAACCTAAAAGAAACCCAGAATTCGACAGAAATTTGCTGATTTCTTTTATTTGAATTTGGTAAAATTTCATCAGATATAAGTCTTTTTATATAGGCATAGGCAAAATTATAAATTATTATTAATGTTTAATTTATAAGTATTCCGTCACAGTTTATATCCCGTCCTATTATACTATTTTCTGCAATACAAGTACTCTAAACTTTTGTTGTAGTCTAGTATTTCACCGCTAGGTGTCGCGATATGTACTGATCTGACCGGAGCAACTTGATCTCGTATTATTGATACTGCATTACTTCCAGCATATTTCTAATTGCAGAAACAATAATGAATTATTACAGTTTTTTGCCAATTGAGTTATGGAGTTATTAAAATATTGTTTTTTCCTCATTTTTGTCCATAAATATATTATGTACAACAATATATTTCAACTAAAAATCACAAAAGGAAAACGTTCCCTGTTTTCTGAAATTAGCTAAAGAATTTTGTTTCTTTATATCTACTTATAATTTGATCAACAGAAAAAAACATTACGCTGTTATGAAATTTCCACAATGAGCTATTGAATCGGCCATCATGGTAAGATCCATTCCCAGGACCTTCAAATGAGCGCCGATTCTAACCCGATTCAATGGGTCATTCATATGTGTTAGCATGCTTATGTTCGCAATGTTAATCCTATTTGATTCAGACTTAGTTCAAAAATTGAACTTGTTAATGGCTTGGGCAAGTTCGTTAACCAGCAAAATTTGTTCAACAGTTACCAAATAGGGGTCATCTTTAAAAAAATGCATGACACTTTTGTTTTAAGTGTTTTGACAATCCCATTTCACCACTATAAGTCAGCGTTAAAAACAGTAAAAAAATTATTTTTAATTTTCAAAACCATTGAAGTTAAGCACGCAGGATTCCCTAATTCGCTTCCATCATGCCAGCGAAACATCTGCGTGTTGCAACTTATTTTTTTTCTAAAACAGAATATTTCGTTAGTCTCATAAAACTGCTTCAAATTTAAAGGTATACGAAAGCTTTACTTGTTGCGTGTATTTCTATATATGTAAAAATCTTTCTGAAACAAAATACTGAAAAAATGTGTAAATCTAAATACCATTCGTTTTCAATTTCAAAATCTGTAGGCCTACAATGTTTATTTTTTTTTAATACAATTTTGGATGGATTACACTTTGAAAATTGAATTTTCCTAAATTTTGATTTCTAACACTGTTTAAAAATTTGTTAAAACATAGTTCCTAAATATACGAACACCATAAATGGTTCCGAAAAATCTGGTTTGTAAGATGTTTACGGAAAATGTAAATATTGTGCTCCTGTATGAATATTCATAACTCAAGTGGGTGTAGGAGGTTTTCGAGTAAATAAAATAATCATGATAGCCGTCAGTGTTTATGACGTTATCATTTATTTCGACTTTTGTACGTTAAGTTCAGTTATCTTTTTAAGTACCAGTTATGAGATATCAGGTTGATTTTCCGGGATTCTTGTAGATAGCATTCCGGAAATTAATTATTGTGCAATGTTTTTCACTATTTACTAGCGAATTTTTTATTGGAAAATGGAACTATTGGAGCAGCCATTATCTTAAAATCCAGACCAAACCCTTCAATTTAAAGTTGGTCGTGACCTCTAGCTCCCTTTTGGGGAGTCATTACATTTATATACCATAAAGGTTGTGTGTGTGTGTGTGTGTGTGTGTGTGTGTGTGTGTGTGTGTGTGTGTGTGTGTGTGTGTGTGTGTGTGTGTGTGTGTGTGTGTGTGTGTGTGTGTGTGTGTGTGTGTGTGTGTGTGTGTGTGTGTGTGTGTGTGTGTGTGTGTGTGTGTGTGCGCGCGCGCGCAAAACAAAACAAAAATAGTATTTGAAGATAATATTTTATTCTCGCAATATACAACAAAGAAAAAAAGACACAAGTGATGGCTAAAGGACAGTTGAGTTAATCAAAATAACCTGCCTACAAAATATTGCCTTCCGTTCCTGATATCACATAATACACATTTTAGTACAAGCGTGTATGAAACTTGAAATAGTGTTGTGCATGAATATTTTATTATAATATTTTTAATTAAATCTATTTATTTCACGTGTAAGTGTTTGGTCTCGCCCAAAACACTTCTTTGTAACACATTTTCCATGATGAGTTTAACAACTTAAAACGTGAATTTAATCGAATAATGACAAGTTCCTCAGTACTCGAGCTGAAATTATTTTACGTGTTACGACATGTCTGGGCAGGCCTAACCCTGATAGCTCGGATGGCTTATTGCTATTACATTTTGGATAAATGTAGCTTCCCTTCAAACTAGTTATCCATTTAATGTAGCCTACTTGGATAATATTACGCAAATGGTTTGATATTACGTGAACGTTTAATTCGTGGCTTTTACTTCCTCTTTTTTAATTAAAATTTGATTTATACCAAATCTGTGTAATTTCTGCAGGTTGACCATAAATTTAAGTATGTGTGTGTGTGTGTGTGTGTGTGTGTGTGTGTGTGTGCGCGCGCGCGTGCGAGCGCTTTTCCAATTTGTATCCGATATGATTCAAACTTTGCACAAAAATCGATGTTGTTCCACAATTATTGTCTAGTTTTATGGTATTGGGTCTGTTGGGTTCGAGCGCCTTAATGCTGCAGTGTTCAGCTCCAGGCTGAATACGAACAGTTTTATTCACAATAAAAGCCCAGCTGAAGAGCACACTCCAATACTTACCCAGGATTCAAGAACCCTTTGTCTTTGGTTCAAGCCTCTCGTGTGCAGGATGGCTTTTATTAAACATCGGATTTTCATATTTTTAAGGCGCAGGAATTTATTTTGTTTGTTTACTTACATCACTACTTTTATTGCAAAATTTAAATTTTCTCTCTCTCTCTCTCTCTCTCTCACACACACACACACACACACACACACACGCACACACACACACACACACACACACACACACACACACACACACACACACACACACACACACACATACATACACACACACACACACACACACATATATATATATATATATATATATATATATATATATATATATATATATATATATGATGTACATTAATGTCTTTTTTCTTTAATATCAGTTTTGGTATAATTTGAATTTAGCAATAAAATCAGTGGTATAAATCGCCAAATACAAAACCAAAGATGGACACTGATTATTTAAATTTATTAAGTTTTCGCGTCTGTCGGCCCAGTTACATTTTGTTTTTTCTTTGTAAATTGCTCTTCTTCGCAGATCCAAATAATTAACTGAAGCCTGCTTTGTAAATTTCACCCTTTCAGTGCCACTGACGTTTTTACATGGACAACAGTTTAACTTTTTTGTATGTTTTAATCTAAATGAATTAATTGTACGAAAATTTAATTTTCAAGTGGACACACACAGTACTGTATATAGTAAGCAATCAGTGGCAAAGGTCAACTGTTCTTGTTTACTTCACTCGATCCGTAACATCATTTACTTAAGGTGAGCCTCACCAATGAATACAGAATGTATAACAAGGACCGATGTTTTGTATTAAATAGACAGGCTCACTGCCGTAATGAAAACGAAAGCTTAGGATAGTTGACCTGGGATGTAAACACGAACAATTTTTGCTCAACCCCTCAGTTGTTGGTAGGAAGAGAGAGACAGAGAATGCCATCATCCCTATATTTGTCTCTCTCTGAGCTACAAGTTCAGAAAAAAACATGCAGCGCTGTCTATCGGCGGGGAATCCAAGTAGCGTTATCGGCCAAAAAAATGTGACTTTTACAGGCAAGAAGTGTCCTTATAGATTCTGTATTCATTGGCCTCGCCTTGCCCCCTCTACCACAGACAGGCAAACTCTGAGTTGTAAAGAAAATTTAACGGGGTTTGAACCCGCTCACGACTAACACACTGTACTGGCCATTTAACCAGTCTGGAATGTTTCATTTAACAAGTCAAGTCTCGCAAGTCGTTGTTTATTGTTATTTGGTTAAAAGACACTGTCAGAGCTAAAGAATGCTGGGGTTAGGTTTATATAAAGCATAATTGCGGTAAAATCGGACATTGGCACTGACACGGTTAACGCACTAAGAAGCAACATCAAGGTCAAACTTGACGGGACCGGGACCGGAGCAAACTATGTGCTTGACAAACAATATTTACTGAAACCTGTGACCTGAAGCGAAGGAAATGTCGAAGTCCAGATGGTCACCCCAGGAGATCTGACCGGAAACATTAATACAGTACAACGTTCCCATGGCAAGCTTCGACAGACGTTGACAACTCTACTGAGTCCTGGGCCAGACGTGGACACACGGGGGATCCCAATTCGGACGCTTTGCTGGTTCACTGTCTTCATTCGAAACTTACTCATATCTCGTCGAAATTTTTTTTAAAAAACATGATTGCTAAATTTTAAAAGTTTCTACAATTAAACTGATTTTGTAAATTGTGCTATAAACATTTTATGCAAAAATCGATTTCAGATTTTCCTATATTAATCGATACATTTAAACATTTTCAAAGTTCGTGGACATTTTTTTTTGAATTTCTAGCTTTTTAAATGATTTTTCATCGTAAAAATATTAAAATTATAAAATAAAAATAGTATAATCAGTTTTTCACTTTCAATTAATTCTACAAATCCCAATCAGTATTCATTTTGGTTTTTTTTCTATCGACTCTCAGATTGTAGAATTTTTATTTTCTCAACGTCCAAACTTTACGCCAGTTTGACTAATGAGGACAAGCAACGGTAAGGGAAAAGCAACAGGAGTAACTGCGACTAGAATTAAGAACCTTAAGGTGCGCAATTCAGAGACACAGCAGACTGACAGGTGCTTTAGCCTGACCGAGTCCACCTGAATATAAAGTTACTAGAATCGTGAACCCTTATGAGATGATGTGAGCACTCGTTGCTAGTGGCATCTTGCGGCAGGGTATTCAACTATAGTTAAGTAACCTGCAGGGGAGTGCGGACTAGTTGCACCTATTGAGAGAACCCTCGCGGTACCCGAGTCTAACACACACTAACACTTACAACACTACACTTACGACTTTAACTTTTTACACTTACACTTACATTTAGGGAGGCGATAATAGCCTCAATGTGCTTTTCGCCTTAAAATGAAACAAGAACAAAATTTAAAAAATACAGTTACTTAGATAATAGTACTGTTTTCTCAAACGTCTCAACCTTTTGCTACGCAATATGCAGCGTTCATAGCGGCAAATAGTCCAATTACTTGGACTTCAGCCGCTAATATCGAGCACACTTTTTATAATAGTGGCTGTAATACCCAGTGTTGGAGTTATAACTAAAGTTTAAAATAAATATGATAAACCAAATTTTGAAAATAAACTAATCTTGATATAACAACACATATACGTTTTCTTTAAGAATTTATGCACTGTATTTGAACAACATTTTATCGAAAATGTTAGAGAGATTTTGAAAGTAAATCTGTCTTTTAAGAGTTTTTTTTACTAAAAAAAGGTTTTAATTATTGGTCCCAAAAATGTTAGCAAACTACATAGGCGCCAGTCTACCAAGTGTCGTGGAACATTCATTCAGTCTCCGGGTTTGTATATAGGACTAAACATTACACACAGCGATCAAGGCTTGTTTTATTTTTTCGATTTACTTTCAGTTTGTTTTTTTGTAATTACACTGTTCTACATATATAACAAACAAAATTGCAGCCAAAATAAACAAATTCTATCCCTCTTAAAAATCTCACTGCACTGCAGCATTAAATCGGCGTTGTTATACTGATACACACTGGTGTAGCTGTGGGTGATTTGCAGTCTGAATAAGTTTGATTTATGAATAAGTTCATTGCTATTTAGTTTTCCTTTAATTAGTTTGTATGTAATAAAATTTTTAAAAAATAATGAAAAAATAAAATTTTGTTTAAAAAAAACAACAAAATCAGTTCTATACTTCATTTAAACTTTATTTTGGCCGTCATTTTGTTTTGTACAAACATCAACCAGATGCAATTCTCACATCTATTTCTGGTACCTTCATTAAAAAGTATGTAGGCCTATAGTTTCAAGACTATCAATGGAGGAATGAGAAAATAATGGATGATCAAATACGTAAACCTCTTTGTGGGACACAATGTATTTATATTTATTTATGAACAAAAACTGACTAATCGATTTCAACAAGTTAAAACTCCACTAGTTTTATAAATGAATCCCTAGATCCAGAAACGAATTTGTTTGTAAGGCGATCGATAAGTTTTATTTGGGTGTTTATGGACACAAACAATTTGCATTTCGGCAGTGAGGCATGGGCTGCCAAAACGTTTTGGAATCGGTCAGTATACAGACGGGCAGTGTAGGTCACTCAGCAGGCCTGAAAACAGAAATGTCCAGACAAATTTCAAAATCTCTTTTTCACCATAACTATATTTTCTTTATACTTCGTATAGTTAGGTTAGGTTGTGTTACTAAGGGGCTCGGCGGTAGAAGTGCCAAAAGCATCGGTCAGCCTAATGCGTCACTCAACTGCGCATCCTTGAAGGTCCTTAGTTGGTCCCGTTGTTTTACGCTAAAAAATACTAATAGTAAAATCATAACTAATAAGTATTTCAGATATCCCTATTTCATACTCATGTTAAGTTTTATAAAATTTTTTTCCACCATGCTTACTTTGAACTTAGATCGCGTTACCGGTGACAGTTTCCCGGCACGGCTACTCGGTTACAAGTCGCGCTCTATTGAGTATTGACGTAACTAACACTAACCTCAATCTAATGTTACTCATGGGAAATTACTGTCTCCAGAGTTATGTGTAGTACCTGTTACACTGGTCTTGTTTATGGTCATGTTAATTCGAAGTTAACAAAAATCGTATTTTCGCATAATCATTTTTAAAGATTTTGATTTAACTTATACGCAAACAAGAATAGGGCGCTATGTTTCCTAAAGTCAACATTAATTTACTGTGGGTTAGTTAGATTTTGATAAAATTTTGGTACTTAATATTCACAACACAACCCTTAGTACCAATTTTTAAATAAAATAATTTTACAGGTTGGGAGTAAATAAAAAACAATTAAAATGAACTTTGCTCATTGTCGAATTTTTTTGATTTATTTTTGAACTGTAAAATTCTTTTTTTTTTTTAATTTGGTACTTACTTGAGACATGCATATTATTATAGGCTTATGGTCGAAATTTGATGAGTCTTTTTGTGGAAATATGATATTTTCCATGATTTTTAAATGAAATCAATTTTTGTGAGGAAGTTTGTGCACCAATTTTTAGAATTTCACTACTTAACGTTTAAACGCTTACAAATAAAATATGTTTTATTTTCGCGTACGTTACGCAAATATCCCTCCAACACAGCGGAAGCCAACAAGTGAAGGAAATGAACTCCCCGTCGATGTCACAATAGAGTATATTGGATTAGCTTCAGTGGAATCACACTCTTGTTAGCGTGAGATATCGGTTACATCCAGTCTGTGTGGACGTCAGCAGTCGGACTAGGCCTGACAATGTCAGTTTCATATCCGTTTCCGTAGCTAACGACCCTAAAAATCGATCAGTCAGATTCTATTCAAATTTTTATTATTTACGCAAATACATTTACTTGAGCAATTGTACCAAATTTTAAGTAAAAGAAGATTACAGTTAGAATGGGAAACAAACTGTTCATTTTCATTTTATCGATTATGACAAATAAGTGGTTTTTCTGTCGTTAACTCCTGACCCAATTTCGAAACGTGTAATTTAACGTGTAATGCATGCCGTAATCAACAGGTTTATATTCACTTTGCTGAGTATCGATCAGATCATCACTCGGCGATACGAACCATTTAATATTTCAAAACGTATTCTCAGTTTTAAAAACGATTTAACTAAAACTCAAAACTATCGCATTAAATACTTTTAACTCTGTTAATAATCTTATTTTATTTATTGAACACACGGTAAAACTCAGCAGTATTCAGAAAAATTAGAATATTTATGTATTTTGACATAATTCTTTTTCAGTTTGTCAGCGGCGATTTGTCTATGCGGTAAATTTGTCAATGGCGGTTAGCCTATGCGGTGAGTTTGTCAACGGTGGTTTGTCTATGGGGTGAATTTGTCAATGGTGGTTAGTCTTTGCTGTGAATTTGTCAATTTATCAATTTGTGAATTTGTCAATTGGCGGTTGGTCTATGGGGTGAATTTGTCAACGGCGGTTGGTCTAGGCGGTGTGTTTGTCAACGGTGGTTAGCCTATGCGTTGTGTTTGTCAAGGGTGGTTAGTCTATGCGGTGAATTTGTCAATTTATCAATTTGTGAATTTGTCAATTGGCTGTTGGTCTATGAGGTGTGTTTGTCAACGGCGGTTTGTCTATGCGGTGAATTTGTCAACCGGTGAATTTGTCAACGGCGGTTTGTCTATGCGGTGTGTTTGTCAACGGAGGTTTGTCTATGCGGTGTGTTTGTCAACGGCGGTTTGTCTATGCGGTGAATTTGTCAACGGCGGTTTGTCTATGAGGTGTGTTTGTCAACGGCGGTTTGTCTATGAGGTGTGTTTGTCAACGGCGGTTTGTCTATGCGGTGAATTTGTCAACCGGTGAATTTGTCAACGGCAGTTTGTCTATGAGGTGTGTTTGTCAACGGCGGTTTGTCTATGCGGTGAATTTGTCAACCGGTGAATTTGTCAACGGCGGTTTGTCTATGCGGTGTGTTTGTCAACGGCGGTTTGTCTATGCGGTGTGTTTGTCAACGGCGGTTTGTCTATGCGGTGAATTTGTCAACGGCGGTTTGTCTATGAGGTGTGTTTGTCAACGGCGGTTTGTCTATGAGGTGTGTTTGTCAACGGCGGTTTGTCTATGCGGTGAATTTGTCAACCGGTGAATTTGTCAACGGCAGTTTGTCTATGAGGTGTGTTTGTCAACGGCGGTTTGTCTATGCGGTGAATTTGTCAACCGGTGAATTTGTCAACGGCGGTTTGTCTATGCGGTGTGTTTGTCAACGGCGGTTTGTCTATGCGATGAGTGTCAACGACGGTGTATGTATAGTGTGACGACGCCAGCCACACACACATACGCACACGCACACGCACACGCAAACGCGCGCGCGCGCGAGCACACACACACACACACACACACACACACACACACATGTATAACTTATCCCTCGCTGCATACTGTCATAGCTGTAAGTTATCGTGACTATATTCGCTAACACTATCCCAAAACTATTAAAAGCCTGAACTACTTCAGCTGAAACCACAGCAGTTCCCGACCACTCGTTATTAACAGCCTTGATCCCAGGACAAAGCGGGCCGTGCCAAGGTGACCTTTCCCTAATATTTATGTCAGGATGTAAACACTAACCAGGCCAGGGTTGGCAGAGGGTTTTAGCCTGTTTATCTAGTTTATTAAGCCTGCATAATGTCTTCCGAGGTCCAAAGATTGTATAGATTAAGATGACTAGCTGACATTCGGTACAAGTTTTAAGTTTCTCATATTTATTTCCGTTTATTTGTAACGAAATATTTTCCTAAACACTTAAGTTAAAATCAATCAGTAGTTATTTTAGAGTTAAACTTCATTTAACAATTATAATATTTAATGTTATATATTATATATGTTTCCCTTTTATTTTATCTGGTTTAAGAAGTTGACTTTTATTTGCAGTAGGATATTGAGTTCGTAATTATAACAATTTAAAATAATCCACTTGGATTGCTTGGATGTATTACTTGTCTTGGAAAAGTAACGACTTTTCAGTTTATGTGAATCTAAACACACTAACAAAATTAAACAATTATTGTTATAAACATTTTGTTTTTATTGTTATTGCAATATTTAATGAAGTTGTACGCGTGAGTGAATCTTTGTAGCGCATTGTCGATGCTGACCGTTTCTTTTTGTAATGTTTTAGTGTACTTAATTTTTGTGAGGAGAATGAAGTAAATTAGTCTCAGATTGATCCCTGAAATACGTGTTCTAGTTTGTAAAATACTACAAAATATTTTTTTTGCCTTGAATATTTTTTTCCGAGAAGTTTCAATCTTTTTTATGTAAATTTTATTACTTTCGATAAATTTGAAGGTAATATGTTGGTACTAAGGATTAATTCGTAATAAATATTTATTATTATGCTACACTGAGCGAAACTAAATACGTTTTATTTGTTTACGTAAAAACAACACATATACTCTCTCACTTTCATTTACTATATTCCCCCCACCACCAAATCCGTTTTTGAAGCTATATCAGATCTTGCACCAATTGTGGCCATGTAAGGTTTGCAGCTTCTCTTAGTACACTAAATGTGGAACAAAAGAAATTTTACTGTTTAAAAGTAAATCGGAAAACATAGGTCCGGAAATATATTTTTTCGTTTCATTCTCTAACCATAAATTGATTGTTAAATTTGTCGGGTTTCCAGACTATTCGAAATCTATCAAACTGAATTTTTGGTGCTATATTTTACCATAAACGTTTTTGGGTTCGTACTAAATTTTTTTCAGTAATACCCGTATCTTTCGCAAAACATTTTTTGGTTAAACACCTATGAAATGGTCACACGTTATAACACTATATGAGCAAAACAGATTAATTTTATTTAAATCGGTTTATCTGTTGTTTGAGTAATGTGTACAGACATACAAACATTTTAGTAAAGACAACTAAAACCAAATATCAATCAGTTTCTCAAGATCCACATTTTTCTCGATGATCATACTTTCTCCATATTTGGTTTTGTGAGATAGTAAAAGTCTTGGTCATTTGTTTCCAAATCATGAAATTTTTAATTTCAAATTTGGCGCACTTAAGCTACTGAATATCTGGACGAATTTTGAGCAACATATGGTCATCTGATCTATAGATTTTTTTATTGACGATAGTTCAGTGTTTCTTTTTATAGCTTCCGTAACAGATTTTGTCGGGTAATTAAAAGTAAACATTTCAGAAAAATTTAATCGAAATATTTAGAGTTGATTTTGAGAGTCAGATTTTTAATAATGTTTATTTTAACCGAAATAATAAGGGTCTATAGACAAAAATACCTCAACATTCTGAATAATTAAAAAAAAAATCCAAACATATAGGTAAGTTGCACCCAAGTTTCATGTAATGTGCAGAATCTTAATGCACTTCTTATAGTAAAAAATATTGCGCCATTTAAAAAACTTCTTAAACAGAATTTTTACTTTCTCTCTATTTTAAAGTGAGAAAGTTTTGTAATGGACTAACAATTACCACAGGTAAATTTTTAACAGGCCTTCATAACAGAAGTAAAAAAAATAAATGTTTTTTTTTTTAGATTGACGTCCGTCTAAATGTATGTTATGGTTGAACAATTTCAGTTAAACATTTCTCAAACATAACTCATACAATCGTTATTATTCCTGAAAATACTGGCAAATATCACTGTTAACAAAAAACTAGAAAATTCCTAAATCAAAAGAACCCGATTTCTGTAAGTCTGCTTGACATCCGTATTCACTTTCATAGAATGAATATTATCTCAGATTCTGTCTAATTCCCTAAATTCTATATTCCATTATAACGTATTGAACACCCTTGCCGTGCTAATAGCGATGTCTCAGAGCCCCGCCTAAACACGAAATAATGATTAGCCTGGCATCACAATAGAGTTTATAGCCACTCCTTATTCCTGGCCGCTATCCTTCACAATGCCTGGTTTTATTTCTTCATCTTCTTCTTCTTCTTATAGGATTAGATTTCATAAACAATTATTGTATTCTTGCTTATCATTGGTGCTACTTATACCTCACACGGAGAAAGTTTTGATGTAACAAAGATCACAGGCTGACACAAAATAAAAAAGTATCTGTTCGCAGCTCTGGAGAATAAGCTAATTGATTGGATTCAATAAAATTTGAAATGCAGATGAAATTAGCCCATATATTGGAACCATTAAAAATATAAGTTTTTTTATCAGGAAACGTAAAAAATAACGTAAATTTCACAAAAAAAAAATAATTTCTAACCATTTTGAGAGAAATTTTCTTTAAAATTGTAATCCCAAAATAACGAATGAGATTGACTCAGAATACTGTACTTTTTTCATGAAGTAGCGGAAAAATCGTAAAATCTGCCATATATTATTACGCTAAGCATTCTGATCGGTTTTGTACCAAAAATAAGGACCTGCGTTATTGTAACTACGTACTTGGGCTATCTACAGGTGAAAACAGCTGATAGCTAAAAAACATTTAAAAAGTAATATTTCAATTATTAATGTATCCAAGACTTAAACAATTATTGATCAAATCAGTTTTGAAAGTAGAAGCGTTAAGACAACCTAAGCCAGTTCTAATACGTAAATATTAAATATTCTCGTATTTCGATAAGGTACAATGTTAGAATTCAAACATTATTTTTATAGGTTATAGTTTTAAGTAAGAAAGTAGAAGAAAGTAAGGTCTATTGTACTAAGTAACCTAAATATAATGAATGGCATTGCTTTAGTAACAGGTCATACAAGTATTAAGTACTGTACAACTATAACGTCTACTTTAATAGAAGTTCAAACTGAAAAAAATAGACCTACTTGGTTTTGCAACCATTTTACTCAGGAAGTAATCTTAAAATACAAGTATTGAATTAAATATTCGTGTATTAATGTAATTTAATTCGAGCCAGTGGTGTTATTTGAATTATTTACAGAATACATGCTTTTTTACGTTCAATTACGGATAGCGATTTCATAAAAAAATCGCTATAACACTGTTCAACTTCTTGCTGTACATTGTTGTGTATAATTCGTTTATTTTTCCCATTAACTGTGAACAGTCGCAAGGGCCCACAAGTCGATTGATTTATAATTTAAGTAAGTGTACCAGATTTTAAACATAACAAATGTACTGTTCATGATTTAAAAAAAAATCAAAAACAAACACTGCCTGTTCTTTTCGACTGAAAGTTTCGGACCAACATTTTGGATAATTTTTCGAGTTTTCTGTCAGTACCTTCCAGACCGGAGTATTAAAAGTGAGAAAGATTGTGTATTGTATTTTCACCACTTGTTCATTACGACTTAATTTTCCGCCAAGCCAAGCGTTGTTTTTTCACCTACTTTTCCGAATTACTTGTCTTATAAAAAACAATATATTTACTTTATGGGCCTGTCGTTAACCCTCCAACTAAAACTAAATTCTGTACTTTGGCTTGTACGTGCATGTTCCGTACTATTTGTAGTTAATTGTTAAATATGTATTAAAATAGTATGGTAGCGTAACGAAAATAGAATATTTCCTCTAAATATTCTAATCGGGAAGTATTGACAGCAACAAAATGGAAGATGTTGGTAATACATGAATATTCATTATTCAAGGCGGAGCAACAAATTTGAAGTAAAACAAATTTACAGTTTTGTGGTAAGATGAAAAACGAAAATGAACCTTGAAAATATTCGATGTTTTGTTTTGTTTTTTCTTTTTACTTTTGTACTTAACGGGGTTTTTGCACGTACAAAACCAACACGTAAGTGAATCCAAAAATTCCGGTTTGGACGATATAAAACAAAATTTGGAAAATCGTTTCTGAACATTTGTTCATGTAAATAAGTAATGTTTGAGCAAAGTCTACTAAACACGTTTTGAGAAAATAAGTTTTTTAGATTTTCATTATTGACGTTCATTATTACAGTTGATAGCTTTCGGAATGGATTTTATCTGATAATACAAACAATATATATGTCTGTGCATGGACGTCCATAACGTTTTTAACTTATTAAATTTTTTAGTAAATTTCTGTTTAAAAAATGATATCATGTGTAGGACCCAGAACCGGAGTTTTGAAATGAGCGCCGATCCTGATCTCTAGATCACTTTTTTGGGAGGGGATCTTTCAAATTTATATTTTTTAAATGGTGTGTGTGTGTGTGTGTTTTAGCACGAACATGTTCGAATTTTAGGTCCGATTTGATTCAAACTTGGAACCCAAATTGATATATGTATTACCTTGGACAAATTCGTTAACAAGTAAAATTCTTTTAACAGTTTCAAGATTTCAAACATTAAAAAAATTTCAATTAATAACTTTTCTGTCTTAAATTTTTTTCAAAATACAATTTTACCATCGTAATTAGCGGTAAAAAATTTATAATTTTACATTTAAAATTTTCAAAATCTGTTAAAATTAAGAAATTTTCTGATGGCGTTCGATGTTTATTTTCGTTTTTCCAATGTAATTTGAAAGTTCAAAGTGCTAATAATCACTTTTTATGCTGTTTATATTGATGAAATAAGAATGTCAAAAAGGGTAAGGCGAAGTAAAATAATTTTAGAAATTCGCTTCTATCGCGTCAGCGAGACAGCTGCGTGCTGCAATTAGTTAAATAACAGTGGGGAAATTCTTCTGCGCTACTTACGATGCTAACGAAGTCCCACAGACGAGGGCCGAGTTCTCAGCAATATTGGAAGAGCTGCAGACAAGGGCCGAGCTCTCAGCAATATTGAAAGAGCTGCAGACAAGGGCCGAGTTCTCAGCAATATTGGAAGAGCTGCAGACAAGGGCCGAGCTCTCAGCAATATTGGAAGGGCTGCAGACGAGAGCCGAACTCTCAACAGTATTGGTTTCTGTTGTGTTTGTCACAAAGTAAATTAGTTAGTTTTATTTTGTTGTTGTTTTTATTTTAAGGCAAAAAGCACATTGTATAGTTTTTGATTATGTTATTTGAAAATACAAAAATAGAAACAATAGGCCTGCTACTAGAAACAACGAATAAAAAACGAATGTAAAGAAAACACATAACCTTCAAAACAATTGTGCATATACCTGAAAATGATCAGCTGTTCGTCAGACGGCCATTTTACCAGCCATTAAACAGTTATTAAATTAAACAAAACTTTAAATATCCTTTATGTAATGGTTTGTAAAAAATGTTCTTGCAAGAGAGAAAACATTTACATTTAATGTCACTTTACGTACGAGAAATTAAACTGGACCTTCTTGCATCAGGCATTACATATTCATTGTAATATCGTCAGCTGTAGTTTTACTAAGTCTATGAGTGTAATCAATTGTAGCGTAAATATAACTGTTGTAGGGGGACCTATTATGAACTTCTGCATCTGTAGACATAACAGCCTTTTTAAAACTTTTCGAATCAGATCTATGTTGTAAGCAGTGTTTTAAGCCCTCAATGATATGTGATCGTATATATTAAACTCATATGATATGATTTTTAGTTGTTGAGATACATTGACAAACATTTATAAGTATAATATTTTTGTGCTTTCTCCGTAACCATTACAGTTTCGATAGAATTTTCCGAATGAAATATCATTCCATGTGGCGTGTAGTAAGCCATGCTGCATCATTATTTGTCTATTTGTTCTCGACATAGGCCATATTGAAATATGTGAACTGTAAACCGTACACCAATATAAGGAATATTTCAAATATTTTTTGTTAAAACGTACGTGGGTTATTTTAAGGCGAAAAGTACATTATCGCCTCCCTAAATGTAAGTGTGAGTGTAAAGTGTTAAAGTCGTAAGTGTAGTGTTGTAAGTGTGTGTTAGACTCGGGTACCGCGAGGGACGTCTAAATCCTCTCAGTAGGTGCAGCTAGTCTGTACCCCCTGCGGGGGTAAGTTAGTTTTAGATATTATGACTGTAACATAACCTATTCAAGACGGTCCGTCTTCATGTTTTGCGAAACTATGACATCAGTTATTCTTGGGTGATTTATTGTGTTGTGTACATACATGCCTTTCCGACAAACATTGCGTCAACAAGCACTGAAGTGTTCTAGGCTAGGACAAAGTAACATTCTTAGTGCAAAACAAGCGATTACATTAAGAAGTGGTAACTTACTTGGCAGTCTAGAACAGCGTGACCCACGATATCAGATCATGTTATTATTTTTCCGTAATATTTTTCGTTTTTACGAATAATACTTATTTTCTAAAAAATATTGGCTATCTGAAAAATTAACGTTATGATTTTTTTTAAAATCGAAATTTCTGTTATTAAATAGGCATAAAGAAACTGTTTACGGTAGTTTCTTGATTTAAAAAAAAAACAATTTTATTAATGACATTTGCACTTTTTATATAAGCACTAAACGCTAAATCTTTTTTAAACTTTTGTTATATTTATTTGTACTAAACATTTCACAACTTTTTTTAATTTGCGTGTGCATTATTCCTTAGTTTCGGCCATATTGTCCTGCGATAGTAAGCAAGACTAAAATGTTTTCTATTTAATATCCAACCTAACATGGTTTTGTGTGAATAGCCTACTACGCATGCGTATTACATTGTGAAATTATGTTTTATTACACTCAATACAATTACAACATTGGTTGTTGCGTCAGTGTTGACACCACCAAGATAGTTGTCTCTGTGTTACCGGGCAAAACGAGTACTTCCTAATAAAATTTGTTAACTTTGGTCACTGGCTGCTCTTCGTGTACTTTATTATAAAAATTTGTCATTTTCTGTTTCAGTTGAACAAAGAAGCATCAACGAAATCGGAATCCGAACAAGCGAACGGTTTTATAGAGAAGAGTCCGATCTACGTGACTTCATACCCGCCGGAGTTCAACAGCCAGACGTCCACCTCCACGACAAGCAGCGCGGCGATACGACCGACCCCGGTCACGCCCAGCACCTCGCAGACGCCGTGTCTCAGCAACGGCGGGCCGCCGGTCGCGATCGAGGATCCGGATACGTCCGAAATCGAACTGAAGCAGGATATCTCAATCGAAAATAAAGTTGTGCCTAGAAGATCGAGTTCGCCGTTCAGCAACGGAAGAACCGAAGTTTTGATCGGCCAGGATGCTCCTGCCGGCGATACTAAAGTGAAGACAACGGCTATCGTTGAGAACCACAGGTCTCCGTGTCTGTCGGTATCTGAGGACTGCGTTACACGGTAAGTTGTCAAGAGTAGCTCCAAGGGGTGCAGGATTAGTACGTAGGTTCGGATCAATTATAGTCCAGCCACTTAGTAAACGGCCTGCGCGAGAATTTCTCGCGCATGTAGAAGAATTCCCTTCAAGCTCCCTCCAACAGTCCAATGACACAGAGTCAGTCAATCTGAGTCTACAAACTGTTACTACTCAGCGATTGTGAGTGGGGATTCGACCTCTCACTCGCACATTTTCTCTCTGTCCTACTGGTGTTCTTAACAGGCCATTTTCTAAGCCGCTGACTATAATACCGCTGGGTTTTCAAGTGTCATATATCGATCCTAGTCTTCATTAATCGACTGATATAAAATGAAGACATAAAACCGCAACAAAATTACGAGCCCAATTTACTACAACCAATCCAAATTACGAGACTCAGAAACTTGCAATTTTTTGCTTTATCTTTAAATAAAAATAAAAAAATACATCAAAAACATTACCTACTTTGTTAACCGGCTGATTTGAATGGAATTCATTTTATTTCCGTTTGCTAACACGCTGACAAAATATTAGTCCTTCCTCGTTTTAAGTTCCAAGATGACAGCAAAGTTTGTTTTAATTTGAAAAAATATGTTTATTCGAGATTTCTTACATTTAAAGCCGTTTATGTGGTAAAATAGGAAATATAAAAAGCATGTATTGTTTCTAAATAGCGGTCAAGACACTACTTTTTAAATTAAAGAATAATTTTCGTAAAATTCATATCGTTAAAAAATATTCAAATATTCATATTTAAATAAATATATATGTTTAATAATAATATTATTATTATTACCTTGTCTTATTGTTGTAACAAAAGGGAGTGGGCGAGTCCTAGTTCAGTATACAACCTAAGTAGAGATTTTTTGTAAACTTACACTTCAACCTCCAAGGTTACTTCTCTCTGGGGGGGAGTACCGGTTTTAAAAATAATCAAGTTGCTATACCCCTCTAAAAGTTGTAATTTAAATACAACTCAATAGTTTCCTTAAACGTATCCAGTGAATGCTAAAAAGGAACACTATGTTCTTTTTATTTCTGGTTCTGAGTTCCTTAAGCCGAAAGAGTTAAGTGGCTCCAAGATCTCTAAAAAATCTGAAAACTGCCAACAACAGTTTCAGATCAATTTCCAAAATTGATTTTCGTAATAGTTTACAATTTCGTTACTCAGCAAAACCCTTTAACACCTTTCAAAACAATGTACAAAAGTAATTAAAACTTAAACAAAGAGCAATTTATGTTATTTAATCTGCATATTTCATTCATATCTTGAGTCATTGTTCAGTTTTTCCGAAGCAAATATGGTTAAGCCTTTATGTACTTTTTAAAATCAAACAGACATCGATTTTAATGATTTCGATTAAGCGATATCAAACAAAACATATTATCTTCTACTGTACATAACTTCTACAAATATACGATCTGGGAGTTAACTGTTAAAGTCGCCCAGTGTTTCGTTAGCGGCTAATCGGAATTTGTTTGTTTTGCAAATGATGGTGATAAGGTTGTATAAAGTGTTGTAAGTTAAATAAATACACAATATTTAAAACAATTACAGTTCTGTAGTAAATTGAAGGAAAACGTAAGGGAGGGAGGGAGGGAGGGAGAGAAGTACCATGAGAGCCAGTGTTAAAATATGCATAGCACTCTCTGTTTTCAAATTATACAATTGAAAACTTGTCGTCGATTCCATTTTCGTATTTTCGATGGAATTAAAATTTTTTTTTAAATGTTTACTGATAATTTACACAGATTTTAAAGCTATTTAAGATGTTGAGTTAGAATTTTAAAAAACTGCATGATAACAAAAGTATTAATAGACCTATGAATAGCCACTTGCAGTCATTTTCGTTGAACAGATCAACAATCTGTTGCCGACAGTTGAACAGATCAAAGTAACATATTTGACCGTGTTATTACCAAAATCGTTTTTTTTCCAAGTTTGAATTAAAAATAATCAAATTTGCAAAGTTATAACGCACAGAAACTCCGCTTTAAAATATTTTAACGGATCCTCAAAAAATGTTTTAGAATTCAGCATCGGATTTTATTTTGAAGCCCCGGGTCTGGGATTTACCATGATGGCAGCTCTAAGAGCTCATTTTCCAATAGAAATTCGCTAATAAAACGGTTTAATGTGGGCGCAGTTGCCAGATTGTGCCATTACCTGATGATTACCGTATTATTCATTGTGACCGTTTGGACACGCATTTAGACGACGTAACCTTCCCGGACCCGAGAGCTTGGCAACATTGCAACCTTGAAACCTTCCTGTCCAGATGGGAGATGGTCGACACATTCCTTAAGCTGTCATACTTTGACAAAATGTTATAATATTAAAAAATACAACATTATAGTGCCTACCTTTGTCCATTGAACTCAAGTGCATTCAATATACTGGAGCAAAATATTTGTCAATGTCAAATGTATTTATAAATAATGAAACTTTCATTCATTGTTTTTTATTTCTATTTTCTCAGTATTCGAAAAACGTGATTGTGGTGATAATAATGGTTACACCTATTATCATGACCTCTGAGTCTAAAAAAAATATTTTCAACTTAGATATTTGCCGTTTGTGTGTGTGTGTGTGTGTGTGTGTGTGTCTATGTGTACATCGCTGAATACTACAGGAATTAATTGATTTCCATTAAATAATACATGTAGGTGTAATTTACAAGTAGGGACATTAAGGAAAAAAATGTTTACCCGTAGTTCAAGATCACTTATTTTTGTTTTCAAGCCCTTTTTGATCAAAAATCTTTAATGCCTCTAACGTTTTTAATCAAATAAAACGTTTGAGTGGTTCACTCTGCGCCACTGAACCCAATCAAAGAAAATACGACTCAATTGCGACGACAGAAAACTTAAACAGAAAAAAATTTTAATCCGCTTATTGTCTGAAAATAGGTTTATTATATATTGCTCAAATTTTGGTCATAAACAAAGATTATTGTTGTATTTTCTGTCCGAATTTTGTTAACAATTGGTCTTTATCTTAGTAAATTTATTCTTTTCAGCTTAAAACGTTCTCCGACGTCTTTCGATTCATAGTTTCCATATTTCTCTGTCATTTCACATATCTTTATCCAATCCTCCTTCGCATATTTTCTTAACAATTCCTTTTCTCCAAATAAGCCTCGGTCTTCCTCTTTTTTTCTACTATGTGGTTTCCATTTTAGAATCTGTTTGGTAAGTCGATTTTCGTCCATCCTTAAGCGATTTTCGATATCGCCTAAACAACACAGAAACTGAGGTACACAACCTATTCCGCTTACTAACACCGAAACATCCACACTAAAAATATCCGTACTTCTGTCTTGGCTTGAAAAGTGCTGTAGCCTGCGAAACCTAATTCACTGCCGTCAACCGAAACTCACTTCCGATTGGTTCGAATTACACGCTTATCTCGGGTCTATACTACGCTAAACTATTATACTTTTGCCCAGGCACCATGGCCAACGCAGCATATCGTATCTCCTGTGTACAAAAGCTTCATTCTGATTGGTGTGTTCTTTCTCTAATTTTAATAAAGGAACTCTGAGAAATTATGGTGCCCGCCATAATTTCGAGAATAAATATAGGTCGAAAATAAACGCACGCGCGTACGCACACACACACACACACACACACACACACACAACACTGTAGATGAGTGACATTTGTAACACTGTCTCAAAAAGAGGTCATAAAATCGGCGCTCAAGGTTCCGATAGCTCCTCTAATAGTTAATTTAACAATGGCAATTAACTAAAAACCTTCATATTAGGAAATGTTTAGAAAAATACAAGTAAATAATGTATGTTTCCTGACTCTTTTTAGTAGCAGACCAAAGCTGTTACATCAGGGCGCAGGTTATGCAAAACAGTTACACCCTTGTTGCCACCAGATTGCATACACTCAGCCTGAATAGTGAATAAACACTGCATATATTAACTCATATTCAGTTAAATTATTTCTAAAACTTAAATGCCCAATAACATATGTGTTGGTTTTCTCAAAAAAAAAAAAAAAAAAAAAAAAAAAAAAATTCACAATCTATTGACAAAAATTCTCAAACATGTTGGTTTTATTTGATCTCATAGCTTCCATCGTCTGATCCCTCAGATCGTAAAATGCCTAGAGATTCAAATCTGAGCGTCCAAGGCTGGACAGTCAAAAATTATATTCTGAGCTGCAACAATGATTCCTGGTGGTCTAGTGGATAGCGTACTAGGCTTTCACCCCGAGGACCCGGGTTCGATTCCCGGCGAGGGTTTGACATTTTCATACGCTAATACCCATCGTCTGCATTAACCCAAGTGTGCACAACAGTCGGACGTTAAACACAAAAAAAAAAAAAAAAAAAAAAAAAAATCGTAAATGAAGGCTGAAGAAATGTAAAAAGTAATTCAATTCAAAGGTAATTGAAGACTGACCCTCACATTCAATGTGTTTAACCCCAAATCCGTTTTGGAAGTTATGTACCAAAAATTCCTGCCTGATTTTACAAAATTGATTCATCAGATGTTGTTCACATTTTGGTAAAATAAAATGAGTGTAGGACCTACCAAATTTTAAATTACAAAAAGTTACTGTTAGTGAGTAAACTTCTTCTATAATCAAAATTTGAGAAATTAATTAATTTCATGTTTTACGATAACTTTGAACAGAATTTTTTGGGGATATATCAGCTCAAATTTGTAATATATGATGTGCTTATAGACTTCAATTGAACACATTTTGATGAAAATTATTAGCGATTTATGTTCTGAACAGGAAATCCTCTTCAAGCAATTTTAAAAAATTGATCTTACAAAATAAAAACATGGTCACGAGAATGGGCAAACTGTACTTAAATGTCAAATTCGCTTAGTCTTCAGTTATGTACGGGACATAGACACGGCATACTGACACACTTTCATGTAAGAACCTTTTTATTTTATATTCAACGGACTTAAAAATAGATAGCTAAATCAAATTCTCAGAATCAGTTTTTTTATGATTACCACACTTTCTTTACAGGACCTTTTATTTACAAACAAAAAATAATGTAATAATTGTAATTACTTAAGTTACCTTAATTGTTTTATGCTGAACAATTACACATATACAGTTTTTTTTTAAATAATTATATACATTTTTTGAGGATATTGTGTTTAAAAAAAACACTTGTTTTCGAAGTCGTTTTGCTGTTGTTGAACTTTATGATTTTACCAGGCCGAGAGTTACGGGAGAGTTAAGCAATTGGCCACAGTAGGGCCTACTCTTGTGCACAGTACACTAGATTTTGGTATTTTTATTTGTACTATTTACACGATTATTATGTTAATTGTTTGTGCTTAACTTTATAGTTACTGATTTCTTTACATTTTTTGCATAAAAATAACCTTTAAGATTTCATTAGCGTGTATGTGTTACTGATAATTTTTTTCAATGCCGTATTTTAAAAACTAAACAATTATCAAAAATTTTAAAAACCGGCTGCGCTGGGTGTGCTAAACAATTCAGAGGCTATAATGAAACTCTCCAATTGTAGTAAGAAAGCGAATATCTAAAAAACAAAAAAATGTAAAAATAGTAGTTACAACCTAACGTACATCTTTACGTGTGAACAGTTTCTCATACACGTTTTTGTGTTACTGCTACAGTTAATTTATCTAGTCATGTTAAGGTAGTACTTAAGGTACTAAGCAGACAACTTTAATGTAATACTTAAGGTACCAAGCAGACACGTTAATGTAATACTTAAGGTACTAAGCAGACACGTTAATGTCTTAAGGTACTAAGCAGACACGTTAATGTAATACTTAAGGTACCAAGCAGACACGTTAATGTATTACTTAAGGTACTAAGCAGACACGTTAATGTAATACTTAAGGTACTAAGCAGACACGTTAATGTAATACTTAAGGTACTAAGCATACACGTTAATATAATACTTAAGGTACTAAGCATACACGTTAATGTAATACTTAAGGTACTAAGCAGACACGTTAATGTAATACTTAAGGTACTAATCAGACACGTTAATGTCTTAAGGTACTAAGCAGACACGTTAATGTAATACTTAAGGTACCAAGAAGACACGTTAATGTCTTAAGGTACTAAGCAGACACGTTAATGTAATACTTAAGGTACCAAGCAGACACGTTAATGTAATACTTAACGTACTAAGCAGACACGTTAATGTAATACTTAAGGTACTAAGCAGACACGTTAATGTAATACTTAAGGTACCAAGCAGACACGTTAATGTAGTACTTAAGGTACTAAGCAGACACGTTAATGTAATACTTAAGGTACTAATCAGACACGTTTAGGTACAACTTAAGATACTAAGCAGACACGTTAATGTAATACTTAAGGTACCAAGCAGACACGTTAATGTATTACTTAAGGTACTAAGCAGACACGTTAATGTAATACTTAAGGTACTAAGCAGACACGTTAATGTAATACTTAAGGTACTAAGCATACACGTTAATATAATACTTAAGGTACTAAGCATACACGTTAATGTAATACTTAAGGTACTAAGCAGACTCGTTAATGTAATACTTAAGGTACCAAGCAGACACGTTAATGTAATACTTAAGGTACTAAGCAGACACGTTAATGTAATACTTAAGGTACCAAGCAGACACGTTAATGTAATACTTAAGGTACTAAGCAGACACGTTATTGTAATACTTAAGGTACTAAGCAGACACGTTAATGTAATACTTAAGGTACTAAGCAGACACGTTAATGTAATACTTAAGGTACTAAGCATACACGTTAATATAATACTTAAGGTACCAAGCAGACACGTTAATGTATTACTTAAGGTACCAAGCAGACACGTTAATGTATTACTTAAGGTACTAAGCAGACACATTTTTAATGCATGAATCCTGAAAATAGGTAGATTCGTCCAAGATAATGTTTGTCTTTATCACCTTGAAATGTACTCGTCAGGTATGTGTTGCCTTACGAATTGTTGCAAAAGATATCTGTACGTTCACGCAATACTGCATGCCACATGGTCCACTGAGTCATTCAAAGTCCAACCTCACTTTCTAGTCGTCTATCCTTTAACAGTTGGCTAACAGGCATTATTACACTGCAGTAGGCTCCAAAGGTGATGTATTTCTGTTATTTAACCTCATAAGCAGTGTTGCCAGATTGAGGATTTTTATCCTAAAAAATGGAAAAAGTATGGATATTGTTTTTATTAGTAGGAAAATACCAATTCCCAAATTGTCAGTTACTTAGAAAGCTGGAATTTGTTACACTTACTCCTTATAGGCCAAATGGAGGAACAAAGCTGTTTTGATTTTGTTCGTTATCTCTAAAGAATGTGAAAACATGTGTTTCACTTACCTTTCCCAAAGTATGTTTTCACTGCAGTGGTCCAGAAAGCTGAATTTTGGCTTAAATACCCACAGGACATTAAAACGACTAGGAAATAATTTTCTGTTTCATCTGTCAACCCCTAACGAGTAAAAATGGTTCCTACCTTTACTCACTATTTATTCTCAAAAGCTATATTACGGGATAGTTACTCTTCGAAAGAGCATTTGAATCCCGTCACGCAGTAGGCTAAAGAAAGCCCCAACACTAAAACTGATTACTTTTATTAGGCCTAATATTTATCAGTACTCCAACTTCCTAATTACCTAAAGAGCTGAAATTCGGTACATTTCCTCATATACTAAATAGGAGAACTAAGCCATTTTGGTTGGTAACCTTAAAAGAGAAAATAAATTAATTTAACCCCCTTTCCATTGTTTATTGACTTTAACAATACCTGTTAAATGAATTGAAATACGGTAGCGAGGCACAGGTATTCATTATTAATGATAATAGGTGTAATGTGTGTGAGATGATGTAACTTATAATTAATTCATTCATAGTTATTATTTCCAATAATACCAATTGGGAAATTTTTTACAATTGGGGAAATTTTATGTAGCTGTTAAGGAAAAAAGTATGTAGCAGCTGGAAACATTGCTATACAGTTACATTTTTACACATTTCCCATAGTAATCTAGTTGCTAAATAAATCTATATAAATTAAAGGTGTGTGTGTGGGGGTGTATATATATATATATATATATATATATATATATATATATATATATATGGATGTTATTGTTTAAAACCAAAAACGCTTTGATTTCATTTCAATATTATTTTTTTTTATCTGATTGCGATAAGTTAGGTTATATTTTCGAATTAATTCAAACTGGCATATCTTACCAACAACGTAATTAAAATTAAAACAGAACAAACCATATATATATATATATATATATATATATATATATATACATACATATACATATAATTTACTTTGTCATTGTAATACTAAATAACTGGAAATTAAACTAGTACTCAAATGAAATGTATAGTTTAGATTCTTCAGTGCAATTAATACAGTGTTAGAAGTGTATTTTATTTGGTATTTTGAACAACACTACATAGTGTAAATACTAGGTGGTAAATGCTAGGAACAGATACTACGAACAGGTATTTGGAATAGGTATGTCTACGTACTTGGAACAGGTATACCTAGTATCTAATACACCTAGTACGACCCATGACTATGTGTTTGTCTGTTAGCAGTCTTAGATAAATTTTTATGCAACAAAATCCGTTAACAGTACAAAATGGCGATTATTTAATTTTTTTTTAATGCATAACGTCGGACTTCACTATTGCAAAAACAGCTTTACAATCTTAATAAGCTTGCATTTAAATATAACATTAACGTTTAAATGTTAGTATATGCTGGTTCGATTACAAATATGGCACAAAATCGATTTTAGTGCCTTGGAGAAGTTCATTACTCCACAAAATCCGTTCGTCCGTTTCAAAATGGCGGCTAGTCTAAATGTTAAACAAATCGTAACTTTTTAGTCTTACATATTTCACAGTCATAATCGTAGGATCTGCGTAATTTAAAATGACAGTTTTTGCAGATTTCTTAAATGTTTTTAAATTTAAAATAATGAAATATATTTGGAAATTCTCTTTTTTCACGTCAGCGAGACAGCTGCTTGTTGAGATTATTTACTCCAAAGCAAGAATTAGCTACTTGCCCGCGCTTGTTTATTTACGTTTTGGTCAGATTATTTGAACGACATGTGTCGTGGTTGCCAGAGGCCGACAAAGAATCGTGTCCGTTCCTAATTAGGAACAGCGCGTTAAACCGTTCTCAGGTTCGAGGTCCGAGGGTCACTTAGGGTCGAGAGAGATTTCCTGACGCCGCCTCAAACTACTCACAAGTAAGGTATTTGAAAGCTTTCTACTGCATACAGCCAAACAGACACTGTTTACCGTGTTGTGTTTCAATGGGAGACCCCATCAAGCTTTGCGGGTCATTGTTGTAGGCTTGGTAAATACCATTCGAAGCACTAATACATAAAAAGGAAATGTTCATTAAGATTTTTCTAATTGTTTTTTGTAGGACCGAAAAAATGGTACATTGATCAAATTTTTAAAAATCGTTCATCTTGTTTTGAGTCGGTGTAGGAAAATTAAAATTAAAGAAGAAATAATTTAATTATTTTTTAAATGTTTTTAACTACAAAATTAATGGAAACAAAATTTTTGTTGCCTTCAGATATCTAACAGTATATCTGTTAAAACATCGCCAAATGTTTTAAATCCTAACCGTCATCGCGTGGCAAGTCATTTGTTTAAACGATTCTGGGAAAATGGAAGTAATAAAAACGTTACTTTAAAAAAATGACTTCTGGAAAATTTCTAATTAAAGTGGGATATATGTGAAACTGGTCTCATGATTAATTCAAACATTCTTTAAAAGTGTGTGTGTGTGTGTGTGTGTGTGTGTGTGTGTGTGCGCGTGCGGGTGCGATTGTAGAAAATTCAGTGTGTACGACAAAGTGTATGAAGTCCGTTCGTGCGTGTTTTTATTCGCTTGTCGCCACGCGGCAGTTGTGTTTAAGTTTTTTAGTTATTTTGCTTTGAAATTTCTCGGGCGTTGAGTGGAACCTGGAAGTGATAGATAATTCAATTGATTCGTAACTGCAAAACCGGAATTGTGAAACACGAAAACAAAACATCGTCTATGAATTGCAGATTGCTAATAGTTCGTAATAGTACGCCCTCTAGTGGCAAGCTACAGGATTTTTAAAAATTCCCGGCATTGCGTCTTGTTTTCTCTTTCTAAATGATGTTAAGTTACATGAAGACAATCTTTGCCGATTCAATGCACGGAACTGATTGAAACTACTTTTAGCATCCTGTGTACCCCAAGCAGCCAGATAAGTTTAACGCGGAGCTGAGCCTAGGTTTCCTTCGCGTCCAACGTGGATCTAGCTTAAAGTAGTGGGGAGGGGCAGAAACACCACACTGTTAAAAAAAACTGCTTTCCTATAAACGACAAACAAACTGCTTTTTCAAACGGAAACAAGCAATTGGATTTGGACTGGTTTATGATTTGTTAAACAAGGAACGGACTTTCCCCACTACCAAACCCACGTTCTATTCGAACGTTGCAGGAAGCGCTAAAACTGTTTTCCTGCTAACTGCTTTTCTTCTACCTGCTTTTTTCCTATAAACGACAAACAAACTGCTTTTTCAAACGGAAACAAAAATTGGATTTGACTGGTTTATGATTTGTTAAACAAGGAACGGTACTACCAAAGAACGTTCTATTCGAACGTCTAAAATGTCAACGTTTATACCTGCTTTATGCTTTTTTCAAAGATGCTTGTTGCTTGTAGCGAAGTAAGAACTGTTTGGTCAATGTAACGTTTATCTCCTGTTCAGTTGTAGTGTAAATACATTTTGAGTCTAATTTTATTTAAACATATTTTTTATATTTATTATCAATCATCAATATTTTTTAATCAACTAAAATATTCTAAATCATTTGCATTTTGGTAAATATGCAAAGGACTATTTAATTTTTAAATAAAAAAAAGAATGCTTCAATTAGAAATTCATTGCATTTTGTAAATATAAAATGGCTTGCATAACGATTAAGTTTTGAGAATGTAATTTAATTATTACTACACTTATAACGATTATTTTTATCCTTTCTAAATGCTTTATACCCAAAAACAGTTAAGGACATGGTGGCAGTGGGAATGAAAAAGTAGTCTTAGAAAACTGAACGTTTGTGCTTTATGTTTTAGCTGCTAATACAACTTTGAGTTTCAGTTTTATAAACCTGTTTTTTTCCAACTGTTTTAAAAAGCAGCTGTTTTCCTCAACAAACAGTTTGACGTTTTGTAAAAATAGCAGAAACGCCCAACTCTAGCTTAAAGGCCCATGCTATTTTTCATTTCAAATCATATTTACAAGGCTGATTCTGATTTCTTGGTATCGGTATGATTAAAATATTTTTTAGAATTGTTTATGCTTCCTGGTTATTGAGGGAATTGAAATAGTATAGGTATAAAGTTTATACTCTGGTTATCGGTGCAATTAAAAGCGTTTTTACAGGTCTGTTCTTGATTCCTGGCCACCGATGAAATTCAGACAGTTTTTAGAAATGTGATTCTGGTTATTGATGCAAACCAGATCTCTGGTTTTCTTGTATGTGTGTAATTTAAACACTTTTATTTCTGATTTCCTGGACACAGATGCAATTAAAACCGTCAGCACATATTTTTAAATCGTCTTTACTGATTTGTTCTGGTTTCTTAGTCGGTTATGCTGTTCAATAACTGTCAAATTTATTTGGCTCTTTCCTTTTTGAAAAATCGTTTGCCTCGTAGTAATGTTTTAAATTTATTCATAATTTTTTTATTTTAAAATTAACTTTAAAAAGTCATGGTCACTTTTTTTGTCTCCCTCCTACTAAAAATATTTTCGTGAAGCGAATTGAATTTTTCAAATTTTACGTCTGAAGGCCAAACTCGCTGACGTAAACAGTTCTTCCGCATTAAGATTTCATCCCAGCATCTCAGTGGCGAGAGCGTGATTTGATAAATAAAAACAAAGAGAAGGGGGGAGAAAAGAATGAGTCATGTCTTAGTTTTAAACCCATTGTACGTCTAGCGTAATACGATCCCCTCTCTTCAGGTAGATGCGCAGGTATGTACAGTGTTGCCGGCTTGTACAGAAACAGTAAATAATAAACAAGAGCTCAGAGCAAGGCGGTAGCGCTGTGTGATGACAGAACTTGTTTTGACCAATCATTTAACACTTACGCCGAAGATTTATTAACTAAGCCGTATTTATAAAGACTATGCAATAGGTTAGCGTTCTTGGATGATGTAAAATAATGTCTTTACGAGTCTTGATTTTATGGGGGTTAAACTGTATTGAAACTTTATTTTTCCGGTTTCTGAAACGTACGTACAGCCGCTAGCCTACATTTTTAAAAATATAGTTCGGTAGTAATAGATGAAAATATCATAATCTAAAAAAACCGGTTTTACTGAAATCTTGTTCACGTTTGATGATTCAGAAATAAAGCCAGTCACCAAACTTTAAAGAAGAGAAAATTCAGTTTGATAGCAAAAAAACCAACAGAGCAATCGGAATTTCATTTTATTCTTTCAATTTACATCTAAAGTGTAAACAGTTTTATTTTAAATTCGCTAGAGTGACTAAAGTTACAGAAAGCTATAAAAGACCATTTTTAAATAAATTTCGATTAATCGATTTTTATTTACAAAAATTGTGTTCAGTTAAAGCGACCCACATATTTCGTTTAGGTGATTGTGCACTACATTTAACCAAAACGTAAGCAAGTGATGTTCAAATATCCGATTTTGATAATGTTTAAGAATTTTTAAAACGAGAAGATAGGTTGAGAATGTAAAGCTTTAAAAAATGCAATAAGATTTGAGTGAGGATCTACATTTAGCCTGTTTGCTCAATTATTGAAATCTCTAAATTCTTTTAGTTCCAATGTTTCGTAAAGATGCAGACGAAAAGTATTTCACGATCAGCGTACCTGTTTTTATTAAAAAAAGACACCTTTATATGGTAAGAAAGTGAAAAAGAAGAAAATGAACTGATGGCAGACAGGTTAGGTTAACTATTATTTCGAATAACAACCGTGCACTAGGCCTATACTGTATTCTTAATTAATATACAGAGCGCTCCACGACAACGCTCGTAACTTTTTCCGCCACTTTAACCAATAACCGTAATATTTACGGAAAATATTACAACTTTATTGAAAGTTTTATGCTCTTTCTCCGTGAAGGGGTTAAACTTGTGATTGGTTTTGCCGTTCAGCCAGTACTACAGGAAATAACGAACAGCTACACTCTCCGCGTTGAACCAGAGCCCGCCATTTTGAAATGGAAGTGAATGGGGAATCATCTTACACACACGTCAGTCTGACTTTATACAAAGTATCCTCATACCAAATTTCAAAACAATCGGTTAATGCATTTGGTTAAAATTGCGTACATTCCTCATCGTTAAATCAGTGGTCGCCATCTTGAAACGAAAGTAAATATGAAAAAATATTATGCATACTTCATTAAGGCTTTATACAAGCAATCATCGTACCAAATTTCAAAACAATCGGTCAGTGCGTTTATCTAAAACTGCATACACTCGTTACTGCAAATCAGAGGCCGCCATTTTGAAACGAAAATGAATAGAAAAACATCTTACAACATCAGTCGTTCGGGCTTTATATAAAGTACCTTCGTACCAAATTTTAAAGCAATCGGTCAGTGGGTGCGGCCAAAACTGCGTAACAAACACACGAACCAAATGCTGAATGGTCGATTTTAAACGGAAACCTCGCTTCGCCCTGTCAGTTACATATGGAAAACAACTAACTTACAGATTTTGCCGTCATTAATTTACACAACGGAGGGAAGCCCTGAAATTTTAGATGAATTGAAGTATAAAATTTTAATTTATTTAATCGTAGCAGTAATATCATAAACAAGCATTAAGAAGGAAGGTCACGTTTTCTACCTGTTCGACCCCTCACTAAAACCTCCCCTACACAAGTCCACCTGTCTGCCAGTCCTTTGTCCGACCACTCTCCTCGCTTTCCATTGACTTTCTTAACGCTCCTTAGAAAATTCCAAGAAACCTCTACCTTCCCATACCTTTTGATTGTACATTGTAGGTATTTTTAGACGCCTAAAGTTATTTCTGTAAGTACGTGCATTGTTTTGAATTTTCAGAATCAGGCGAGGTAAGGAAGAAAATGTGTTTCAAACAAAAGAAGCAATTAGCGCATCGTCAGTAATATTACACTGGACAGATACGAGTTCAATGTCTTGGCTGTCGTTAGCCTGTTTGCAAATAACGAAACAAATTATGAATCCTTGATTTTAAAATTCAGTTCGAAACAACGGGATGAACTCTGTTTCCCATACCGGGTTGTGTCTCTATGACGGGATAGAAGTGGTTTCGCAATATTAAAATATAATTTATGTATTTTGTAAACGAATGTTCTTAAATATATAAGTAACACGTCATAATATAATAACTTGTACCGTACATTAAAAAAAATCGTATTTCATTTTCACACTCACGTTCATTAAATCCGAATTACTGACCATTTTCCAATTTTTAATGACAAATAAATGGCATTTTATGCAGATTTTATAACGCTGATCACGATAATTCATTAAATAAGTAAAACTTTAAGCGCTTTACTTAAAGTGCTCTAATACAGTGCAGATTGTTTAACTTAATTTATTCCTGCATTAATTTATGAAATTAAAACTTCTTTAGATGGGTTTTAGGCACTGTTTTTGCACGAGGGCCTACGCAATATACAAATTAGCAGTGGCACAAATAACATGTAAATAGCGTCATTCTTTCCGTATACATGTTATTAGCATTCCTGAAGTGAATTCAAGTTAACTGGCTGTTGTTATACTGATTAAACTTCTTTTACATTTAATGTTTATCTGTTTAAAATTATGTTTATAAATTAGATTAATGATAAATATTTGAATTACAATTAGCACAATTATACTAGATACCCGTACAACGGAGGACAAATTTGTTTAGAATGTTTACAGTCAAATATATCTTGCATAATATTGATAACTTAATAAATATTTAAATTATTAGTGAACGCCTTTGTACTGTATTCCCATTGCTGCCATTACAATTATTAGAGCATTAACAGTTGGATAGATTATATAATGTTTATTGTTCATGTACCTTAATACCCATTTTGTATGTTTTCAATTTAGCTATAAGATCAGAAATATAATTGAACCAATACAAACAATGAACTTCAATTTTTAAGTTTTATTTCCATCGGCCAGTCTCCTGATGACCACATTTCCCCATAAATATTTAACAGTGACGAGAGAAATGTTTGAAATTATACTCACAGTTTAAGCGAAATCTGTAGCAAAGAATTTGAATGTATTGTCATTTTGATGCTGGTGTTTCGATATGAAGTGATGGAAGTTAAGTGAATTTTGTTTGAGGACTTAGCAGCTCTATGTCAGTTACATTTAATCAAATTTAACGTCCAGAATTATAAATTTTGCTACATTTAAGCAAATTATGCAAATAGTGTGTGTGTGTGTGTGTGTGTGTGTGTGTGTGTGTGTGTGTGTGTGTGTGTGAGTGTGTGTGTGTGTGTGTGTCTGTCTCTCTCTCTCGTCGTTTCCATTATTCTGGGTCGGCTATTACAAATAAATCCGAAACCCTTCTTATCTTGCCATTTTCACACTTCCTGTTTCCGGCCAATCGCTTCCTCTTCTGCTTCTGCCGATAGCTCCCCTTTACGTTACAACAGTTAGTGCCATAAATTGTTACATTTTATTTTCATGTTATCTATATCCGTTGTTAGTTATATCGTCTAACACACTGGCTTTCGTCATTTTATGTTAGTCCGATTTGATTTAAAATTTGCACAAAAATACATTTTGGTAATAGCTCAGACAAGTCCGGTAACTTTCAAAATCAGTTTAAATGGTTTTATTTATAATACGGTATTTAAAAAAATGAATTACTTTATCTCTTATACTTTTTTTGAAAATTTAATTTCACAAAAGTATGTACTGTAGATTTTCAGTGGTATTTTTTAAAGTATAAAGTATGAATTTACACAAATTTGGAAAGTTGATTGAAATAGTGAAATTATATTTTCAAAACAATAACTTGTGTGAATAACTTGTAACTTGTGTGAATTTTACAGCGGTAGTTTTCACAAATAAAAATAAAAGCAAATCGAGTTTTCTTTTATTTTACAAAGAAAATCGTTACGTGATTCGGGTGTGTGGTATAGTTTCATGATTTTTGGAAATTTGCTTCCATCAAGTCAGCTAGGCAGTTCCGTAACACGGTTAAGTCTATAATTTATTCAAATCCGAAATCATTTTTTACGTCAGCGTGTCCAAATATATCTATCCTAATTTTCTGTGTAATTTTTTTTAGAAATGTGTTTCCATGCTGAAATGTTTCGGCTATTTTTTTTTTTCGGAGAATAGAACAACACAGAGCTATCTCAATGTATTATTTCTCAAAGGTGTTGTTTGTCGATATGAAGTATCTCGCTTAATACTGTATCACAATTAATGTTTGACAGGCTGTTTTGAAGATTATTTTCCCCTCTAATGACGAAAAATAAGTAAATATATTAGAATAAATGTTTTCGTTAAAAAATTAGATTCGTCATAACCTCCAACATTGTTTTTATAGAAGTTTTGTGAAATTAATTTAAAAAAAGGAAAAGTAATGTATATAATGTTATTATCATTTACGATAATACTAATTTTGTTACTATTTTTTATAATAAAATATTTTCAATTTACAAATATTTATTTTTACTTATTACGTAGTTGACCACTCACTAACTGTGAGAAGTATTCGCTCGGGTCACCTAGTCATTTACATTGCTATTCTTAGTAGGCTTATTGACAAAAGAAACACTGCACGCGCTAGAGCGGTGTCAATTTAACGTTGATGTGTTCAGGAGGTTAAAAAATTTGACAGGACGTGGCTATTCAGAAGGCTTCGGTCCAACGTAACCTTTTTCCCTTGCATTGTTCACGAACATGCGGCGTCATTCTCACAGCCATTTGCATCGCATTATTAGTCTACGTTTTTCTCTGAGCTTGCGCACACGAGCAGGAATACGTTTTATAATAATTTAAACTTATTTTATTTTCTTACTATATGAATTATAAAGAATAAACGGCAGTCAAGAAAAAATCGATATTGAGAATTTTAAATCGATTTATTCTATTTTCAGATCACACTAGTGAAAAAACTGGTAAATTCAAAACCGACGACCTATCAAAATTCACAAAAATAATGTTTTATGAAAGTTGTTTTAACGGCTTCGATACTAATAAATACCCAAAACTATTTATTTCTAAATACATTTTAGCCGAAAAGTGGCAAACCTGACATTTCTCAAAATTGGTCCATAAAAACTTCGGGTATATGTGAAGGTCCATAAATAGCCACAGTAACAAACTTAAAGTGAAATACACTTAGAATATAAGTACTCTAGTTACATTCAATATTTGCTTTTTTATTTTATCTGCAACCGTAAATTTCTTTAATTGAAATTTTTGTACATTGACTTGAGTTTTGAAACTTCACATATGACCAAAATTTGAGCAAATTAAGCGGTGAAAGTTCTTTGTTAGTCGATAGCTTTCAAATCGTTTTTGGGGTTGGGAGGGGGGTATTTTAATATAAGGGAGTTTGTGTGATGTTTTCGCAGCATTAATTTTATTACATCAAATTACATTACATTACAATATAGAGTACTGTCTTGTCAATTAGTCTACTATTACCGTGTTAAACAAATTGGATTTTAATTAAAAAGTTTTTTGCTAGACATTAAAGCTTACTTTGTGCAAGTTGAGAACAAGGAATCGGCATAAATATCAAACCTACGACCATGAGGTGCGCAGTTCAGAGACTTAGTTAATGAGACCATCTTAACATAGAACAAAACGGTTGAAACAGCAAATGTTTTTCGTTAAAACACCACAAAGAGAGCAAATTGGGACTCAATAACGGATTGTTATTCAAGGCACTCCTTCATCCGTTCCAAAACGGTGACCGATACAAAATACAAGATCATTACAAATCATAATTTTTTATCTTTTTAAAATTTTTTTAGCTTTTTGATAATCTTTTATTTTACTATAGCAATCAGAGTTTAAAACTAAACTATTTTAAATTTATAAATCGTCGGAAATTAAAATTCTAATTTAGACAAATTTCAACGGTTAAGGTGAAGTCACATTTTCAAACCGCATGGCGGATTATACAAAAACATTGTTTAGGATAAACGTTAATAAAATGTTTGTTTATATTAGGGCTCCATCATGTCAGCGAGACAGCTGCGGGCCGTAATTATTTCACAATTTATTTGATTTGGAGAACTTAAAGCATTTATTAGCTACACTCAGTACCTCAGCATCGAGTAATTTTACCAAATTGGAAATAAAAAGTCACAGTTTTTGTGTAAAACGAAAAAAGGAAAATATACCGGCTGTATTAATATGGGTGTGGTCTTATGACTGTAATAAACTAGTATTTAATAGGACAGTAAATATGGCAGTATATTCCTCCATTAATTGCCTAACCGCCGCTCCAAGACAGCGTTCTTAACCTTTTCCACCAATTTAACCGGTAACCGAAAAAAGTTTATTGAACGAACTTTATTGGAAATATTCTCTTTCTCAGGATTTTATAAAACTGTCAAAATTTTGACAGGACAAGCCGTGCGGTCAGTGTAACAGGAAATAGCCAGCTCGTCAGGGGCCGTCATGTTAAAACGGAAATGAATGAAAAAATCGTACACTTACGCCGTTCGCATTTAATACAAGGCACCTTCATTCGAAGCAGTCGGTCAACGAGTTTGACCAAATCTGCGCAACAAACACAAACAAATGCCGAACGGATCTCGCTTTTTTATGTGAAATCTATTTTCCTTTATTGCAAATACATTGTAAGTTTTTATAGTAGGCCTAAGTCTTCCTCCTTGCGTGTACCTGCGGCAAAGGCAACCGGAGCTGATCAAAGTTGGATTCATTCTTCAAGGTCCGTTGTAAATAAAATATGGCTTCAAGGTCACCTCTGCTATAATTAAATGTTAATTGTACAGTGGACACTCGAAGGAATCCTTGACTCTAACTGCACGTTATTCCACATCCTACCGGAAGTTGGATGTAATGTAAATGCAGATTTGACTTTCGTAGTTATCGAAAGTAAGAGTTGTATACACCTAACCCGAATCAACTTCGCTGAATTCTCTCCTTTATGCATCCATGAAACAATTGTTTCAGATTTTATTACATTCATTATTTTTCGAAATATCTTGTTTGGAAGCTTTTGAAAAAAAATCGACCAAATTTCTTAGAACGGATTCATCAGATTTTGTTAACATTTTACACATACATGAAAAATTATAACTCAGTTTGCCAAATTTTAAACAAGGAAGTTTAGAAAAACATAGTCTAATAATTGCTAAAATAATTAGAATAATTACGTTCCAAATTGTAGGCCTAACGGATCGGTCAGATCGATTATTCTCGAGCGATGTGCACAGATGTTACAGAGGACTGTGTAAAACAAACATTGTTGCACTCAGTCGACCTGAAAAACTACAAAATCGTTTTGTTCATTACCATCAGTCGTTAGGTGAAGCAATAAACTAGAAATGAACGAGCTTTAATTGAACTCTTTATCTTAACTATGTACTCAAGGAACACCCTGTACATTGCCAGCAGAGTACTTACCTTCCTATGCACTCTGTGTATGCAACCAGCATTTGGCAAACGAACCAATCTGTTATTGTTTATTGGACAGGTATTTATTATCGATAGATCATGTGGACACAGCGGGGGAGGGGAACTGAAAAGAGGGAGTGGGGGAACCCGGCATCTCCCCCTACATCGAGAAGCCAAACTTGTGTAGTCAACAACAGTCGTTGATAAACTTGGTTACGCGTGTTGTGCATTGTTGTCTTAGTGTTTTGTGTTAGTGTGTTTTTCAAATAAAGTTCACTTGGAAAGCTGTGACATCGTGTGTTTATGGTATTTAGTGAATTTGAAGGAATTGGTTAATCTCTCATTATTGTAATCTCATACTAAAATCGATTTTACTTTTATAAAGTATCGTGATCGTTAAAAATCGAGATTTTGTTGAATGTATCAGTTTTTAGTTTAAAAATTGGTTAAAAATTATACTTGAACGTTTTTCCACATCGCTGGAGACTAAACGAATTGACAGATTTTGATGAAATTTTTAATGTAGATTTATTCACATTATAAAGATTATAGTTTGCGTAAAAATTGCTTTCAACCCTTATTTGTGACACAAAAAAATCAACATCATATTTGTTCCCACGTTTTCCCTCATATATAGTCCTAAAAGAACACTAACCCACAAATATTGTTTCCCCAAAGTATTGTGCCTGATTTCTCAAAATTGGTAGAAAATCTAACGAATGATTTTCGGAAATAATGACAGGTTTCTAGATTTTTCAAAAGCTTAATTGGGTTACCCTTAAAGCTTTTCACGTCCCGTGAGACCGAAAACGTGATTTTATATAAATTTCTGTCATTGTACATAACTGGAAACTAAGCTGTTAATTATAGATCCTAAGTTATGATAAACAATTAATTTTAGAGCAGTCTATTTACCAACATTTGTTAACTTTTAAAATTTTCCCTAACAGAATTTTCTGTTCGTTTTCTGAGTAAAACGGAAATACGTTTGGCGCCGGGAAGAACTGGACGGCCATTATTATATCCACACAGTAATAAATTCAATATAACGTAATGTTGCACAACTTTCTAACATTTAATTATTTCCGCAAAAATCGGTTCGGAGGATTTTATAGTTTCCCAAGAAAAGAAACTTGAAAATCGATCTCTTTCAAAATCGGAATTTCAGATTCTGCTCTAGCTTTTACATTTTAACGAAATAACTGAAATCAACTGTAGCAAATGTAAAAAAAAAAAATAGATTTATAATTCCAAAGTAACTACAAAAATGACAGGATATATTTTTCGATTTTTTCTAAAACCGCGTATATGTTTCATTTAAAATTTTCAAGACTAACTTGAGATACTGACTGTTATGTCTTTATACGTGACTGAAATTTTAAAAAAATTAATGAAATTATTTTGAATAATTTGGTCTATTTTTTCACCTCAAACGTTTTTTTGTGGGGTTCATAAAAACCAGTACTAATTTTGTTGGTAGTTTAAACTTTATTAAAAAGATAGTACGGTGTGTCTTGAAAAAAAGATCTTAGAAAAATCAACGTTTTGGATTTGTCTGTTTTCAGGAACACCAAATCGAAAATTGTATCTTACGATGTTTGTTCGTGTTTTGTATTTGTATATCTGAGCACATCGCAAGACACTTGGCAAATTTTGACGCAAGCTACCTTGTAGGTAGGCTATAGTTTGCGCATATATTGGAACAATAACGGTTTTTAAGCTGTTTTTTTGTAAGCTTTTAAAAATGAACAACAATTTGATTTCTAAAAATAGGCAATAAAGATATGATACAAACATCCGCTCACATTTAGGCCTCAGGTGCCCAAACAAAACGTAAACTAGCCAGCCTTTTTTAAATTTTGTCGAACTGTAAATTTATTTTGTTTCATACTTGCTGAGTAAAACACGATGAACTTACTTTGAGCAGTTAGTCCGAACTGTGTGATCATAAGTAAATTTCTGTAACATTTTTGCAGTATTTAAGCAATTTTAGAGTAAATCTCGTAATGTGTCTTTGTTAGTGTTGAAGTCCACGCGTCTCGGAAATCTCTGTTATATGATTGTACACATTAGGTAGCCTTATATTGTTTTACTTACATTTTTACTGTAAATTTCCTTGACTTCAAATCTAACTACAAATAACTTGAGTATTATCATTGTTTATTCGCTCATTTGTGTCCTGCATGTTTCGAGAGTATGGACCAACTCTTGCTGTCAAGTGCCTCCATATCCTAGGCTTCTGTTGTAGTTGAGCACTTGGGAGCTAGAGTTGGTCCATACTATCGAAACGTTGTCTATTGTTTCCATAAACACAAATGACGGCAAATGTCCGAATTAACAGTAACATCTCGCAGTATCTCATACATACCTCGCAGTATCTCGTGCATACCTGGCAGTATCTCATACATTCCTGGCAGCATTTCATACATACCTCGCAGTATCTCATACATACTTCGGAGTATCTCGTGCATACCTCGCAGTATCTCATACATACCTCGCATTATCTCGTACATATCTCGAAGTGTCTCGTACATACCTCGCAGTATCTCATACATACCGCGCAGTATCTCGTACATACCTCGCAGTATCTCGTACATACCTCGCAGTATCTCGTACAAACCTCGCAGTATTTCGTACAAACCTCGCAGTATTTCGTACATACCTCGCAGTATCTCGGTACATACTTCGCAGTATCTCGTACAAACCTCGTAGTACCTCGTACATACCTCGCAATATTTCGTACATACCTCGCAGTATCTCGTACAAACCTCGCAGTATTTCGTACAAACCTCGCAGTATTTCGTACATACCTCGCAGTATCTCGGTACATACCTAGCAGTATCTCGTACAAACCTCGTAGTATCTCGTACATACCTCGCAGTACCTCGTACATACCTCACAGTATCTCGTACAAACCTAGCAGTATTTTCTTAATTAATATAAAGAGCATTCTATGTAACCTTTTCCGTCAGTTAAACCGGTAAAATATTTACCTTTTCGTAAAATATTTACGAAAAATATTCTTGGACCAAATTTTGATTAGCATTATTGTATGCGTTCTCTTCGTGAAACGGTAAAAAATTATGATAGGTTTGCCGTTCAGCCAGTATTACAGGAAATAACCAGCAACGTTGAATCAGAGCCTGCCATCTTAAAAGTGAATGGGAAAAAATCTTACAACGTACGTCTTTCGGGCTTTATACAAGATAACTTCGTACCAAATTTCAAAACAATCTTCCAGTTGGTTTAATTAAAATTTCGTACACTCGTTATCGTGAAATCAGAGGCCGCCATCTTGAAACGGAAGTAAGTAGGCAAAATTGGTACACTTAGCTTATTTGAGTTTCATACAAGATATGTTCGTACCAGATTTGAAAACAATCGGTCAATGAGTTTGGCCAAAATTTTTCGTTGAATCAGATACCACCATTTTGGGACCGAAGTAAATGGGGAAAAATCTTGTACATACTTTCCAAAGGGCTTTACGCAAGGTACCTTTGTGTCTAATTTCAAGTCAATCGGTTTTGCTAAAACTGGGCAACAAATATACAAACCGAAAGCTGAACGGTCAGATATACCATGAATAGTTTTATAATTAAATAGAAATTTTAAAAAACAGAAAATTTGTTCAGTTATAAATCTTATGACAAAACATTTAAGCGAAAGATGATGTGAAGTTAGACAATGTGAGGAAGGTGTGAGGTGTGTGATGTACTTACACAGTTAGTGTAATTTTATAGTTAATCTCATAATGTTTTCGTTGCCCTTAATTGCCCGTATAATTTTATGGAAGGACTTAATTTGAGCGAGTGAAATCCACTTTGTGTTGGGAAAGTTTTAGATAACCTCAATTACTAGATTAACGCAGGCCTGCACAAACAGTGCGTTAAATGCACCTATACATAGTCACGGAGCACCACTTTCTCGTCAGCCTTAGTACTTAGGCAGTAAGTAGTAATACAAGTACTTACTGTATTCACATATCTTTGTCGCTGAAGACTAAACAATTTCATTCGATTTTAGTGAAATAATTTTAAAAAATATGATTTTCTCTCGCAAATGGTTCTTCATAAAATGTTTACTTCGATGTAGTCCGTGAGTAGGGCTTATCTAAATAATACGCCTGGGTTGCTTTATCACAAAGAAAGGTTAGAAAACTATTGAAGAAAACTGAAAATTGACCTAATATGAAGATACTTAAATTGGTATATAGGCCTAACAAAGAAAGGAAAGTCCGGATAAAAGATAATTATATCCTTACCCAGTACTGTGTATGAAAATTAATGATTTTGAGATAGTTGTGCGATTTGTAACATTTACTCTGTAGAAGGAAGTCCTGTAATTTTTTAAATGAAACCTACAATCGTCTCAAAAATATATTACATTAATTGTAACAAGTCTTCCCCTCTAGGTGCCAGACATTAGTTTTAACGTGAAAGTCCCTCTTTTAACTTGTGTTTGTTGTTAGAACATTAAAATAGCTCTTAATGTTTTAGAATAATTCAGAATTAACGTTTGAAAAAAGGATAAATTGGTTCCCCAAACATGACTACTTCTAAGCTACCGGCACGAGACCACTCAATCTTGAGACCAACATTCTTAAAATCGGTTTGAAGAATTTCAGTAATAAATACATGTTGTAGACGCTAAACGATAGTAAAAAAATAGATTTAAAGTTTGGAAGGTAAACTAGCTGAATATTTCCCGGCTTTTTTTGGTTGTGTAATTTAAATATGTTTCTTAAATATTTGATTTCTAACCGTTAAAGTTTTCAGTAATTTTAAAATTTGTTTTATTAATTTATAATGATATTTAAAAAAATTAAAGTTACATTTAATTAATACAAGATCTTTTATCTCGGGTCGGGTGATCGTACTAATAGTTATATATTTATATAAGACTAAAAGAATATATATATAGAAAGTTAATTTTGAATGTTTGCTTCTATACAGAATAAGTCTTTTTAAATATTTCAATTTTTAAGGAAATTACTTTTTAGTATTTGTATTCGATAAACTGTTGTAGATGTTTTACTTAAATTCATCACATTTAATTAGTTTTTACTTCAGTGAACACTTATAATGTCTGGTGCTATCTTTCATTAACTATTACATTTGAATTTCGGAAGTTACCTTCTCGTTCATTAATAATTTAAAAAAATCGTTCTTTAAGGTAACGTTTTGCACTTAGGTTTTCACCTGAGATAAGTACCGTCCCCTTTCGTCGCTGATCGATCGACATCAGTTTGTTTTACATTGTCCATTCCTTAACTAACACTACTTTTCAAATTATATTTTTTCTTTGTTTGGTTTAGATCTAGGCCTGCTACGTTATCATAACTTCGACTATTATAAACATAGTTCGATATACTAATTTAATTGTTATTTATATTTCTTTGTTTTAATTGATATTTATATACATGGTAATTTATGAATTTTAATGTAAACTGTTTTCATTATTTTAACTTGGATTGTATTTATAATTTTTGGTAATTTGCTTTACAAACATATTTCAATTAAGGGTTAATATCGCTTTGGTTAGCCTAGGTCAGTGTTAAACCCATTTTAAAGGTGATGCATTAGAATGTTGCGGATCAGCTGTGTTCTACTTATATATATATATGGCATGGCTTTAAGTTCTAATCGATAGCCTAGACACAATAACTTAAATGTTTGCTATTACAGCCACTTCGGCATTCGATTGTCAGCTGACTTCCATTAGCGCCATACTGTTTTACATCGTACAGTCCCTAACACTTCTTTTCGAATTATATTTTTCTTTTTGCCTGGCTTAGATTTAGGCCTAATACGAGTCATACAATTGGTTATTATTATAAGTAAGCCAATAGTTTGATAATACTAATTTAATTGTTATTTACATTCCTTTGGTTTAATTGATATTGTATATACGGTAATATATGAATTTTCAAGTAAACTACTTTGATTTTTTCATTTTTGATATTACAGTTCTAATTGGCTTAATTAAACTGTCTTTTATTTGACTTCGGTATTTCGCGTTACAAACACATTTTAATTAAGAGTTAATATTCTTTTGTTTAGCCCAGGTATGTGTTAAATCTGTTTAAAAGGCGTTGGAATGTTGCCGCTCAGCTGTGTTGTATTTGTACCTAGCCTACATACATGGCTTTAAATCCTGACCGATAGCCTAGACACAAGTGCTTCGACTGTCAGCTGATTCACCGACTTCCCTTAAGAAATAAATTGGCTGCGGTGCCAATCTTTCAACACCCATATCTCCGAACCAACCCCTACAGTTTCAAACCGAAATTTTTTTCATACCGAAACCGGAGATAACCGAAACTACCTTACCACGGGACAGCAAGGGTGGGTTGCGAGTTATAGCGGCATTCACGGACCATGCTGGCATATACGAGTGATATAGGAAGTTATAGTCAGACAGTAATCGAGAAAAATATAATATTAATTGTAAGTCTAATATTTTTATCAAATCTTTGGAGAAAACATAGTAGAGACGAAAATATCGTTATTTTGTAATTGCTTCAGGTTTTTGTGTTATGTTGGTAAACGTGTAAAGGAAATTTAAGTTAATTAATACCCACGAGATCGGAAAAACTATTCGTAATTTTGCTTTTTTTGCTGCCGTCTAAGTTTGTTCTCTTAATAATTACACGGGTACTTAGAGTTTTAGGTCTTTTGAATTAAAAAAAGTGATTTAACTTTGTCACATCGCTGACGACCAAACACGTTCATCTGTTTCAAAGAAATTTGTCTTGTATGTGTAGTTTTTACCTTTATTTCCAAAGACAGTTTTAATTTTCTTTACTGTTTAAAATCCGTTGTCCCTAAATCATCCGTTGTCGGTTAATCATTTGAACAGTTTTTAAATTATCCATTTCAACGTGAAAAAATTTGTGCAATAATTTATCTTGTAGAAAAACTTATACCGCCGGCTTTGCCGTTTAATTAATAAAAAAAAGGAATTTCATTCAATTCACATTTACAGTTTGCCATTATAAAGTTAAAACTGGATAAGTACTGCGGTAAATGGAGATATAGTCCGCCGCGCTGCCTACACAGTTTGGGTTTTCGAGGCCATAAATACATTAGACACAAATGGCCCATTGTTTGAAGTGAATACGTTGCATTCAGCGTACGTTTTGGTGTTAGGACAAAGGGTGCAACATTTGGCTGTCGTAAAACAAAAAACATTGCGATCACAGGTAGACCTAATCATATTTAAATTTACAAATGTCTGCTTGTATGGCAGTTTGAGTTAGTTTCTCTATGGGAAACTGCTCTTTAGACATAGCACAGTCAGTCTATGTCGAATGACTTATCCCTGATTCGAGTCTAATGCACTTGAGAATGAGAACTGATCCTCTAGAAATGAGTGTATTTCGTATCTGTGCACAAATGATGTGCACAAATTCGTTACATGAATCATCAGATTTTGCTTCCGAACTTAGGTCACGTGTCAAAGTCAGGTTTTGTATAACAGAAATTTGCGGTTCTAGAGTACATCTAAAAGGAAATCGAACGGTAGTGTGGGGTTAAATTAGTTTTCATTTTATTAAAGAATTGTAAATTCATTTAATTTTAATCTTGGTACACCGACTCCAGGTGTAGCAAATCTGAAATAAAAGGAAAGTTTTTCTTTCAAAAATATAACCTGATCGCAATCGATTATTTTCGACGTACATAATACGAAGGGAATTTTTATTTTATTAAAAAATGTGTGCACTAATTTGAGTAACGAACAGGTTTCGGGAGGCCAAAACGATATTCCTTTTCGTCCTTTTTTCCGACGCGTTAGTTCTTGTAAGAAGAAAATCGATGGTATCGCAGTAGCCGTATACTGCGCAATCCTTGAAACATACTTTTGTAGGCTACTGCGTTGTTCCAGTGCTATTTATAAGGGAAGTGCGGGGGGAAGGTTTATTGTTAGCACCTGTTAAGCCTTTTGTAAATATATAAATTGTTATTAGAAATAGCTTTTTTAAAAACTTGTTACTACAGCCAAGCTATTTTTCAATGTTACGCAGTAACTGTTATTATTATTATCAGCATGAGGTATATAACAGAAGCAAGCAACGTTTAAGAATAATTCATTAAATTAATTCCAAACCATTAAAGTTGAAGTGAGATACAACGTATGACGGTGTGCATGTTTTCAATGTTTTATGGGAGGTATGAGAGCTTCAGTTGAGCCATTTTATATAGTTTAATTGAATATTCAGTGTACTAATATGTGCAAAGTTATAGCATTGTTTGTTTAACTGAACGAAAGAAACCAGGACTCTGTTTCCATTCGATCGTTAGACATTTAGTTTGTATTTGTTACGTACTTTTGGCCAAACGCGTTGACCGATTGTTTCAAAATTTGGTACGGTGGTATCTTGTATATAGCTTGAATGACGTATGTGTAAGATTTTTTATCATTCACTTCCGTTTCAAGATGGCGGCCTCTGATTTACAATAACGAGTGTACGCAGTTTTAGCTAAACGCATTGACAGATTGTTTTGAAATTTGGCATGAAAGTACCTTGTATATAGCCCTTACTATGTATGTGAAAGATTTTTTCCAATTTACTTCCTGTTCAAGATAACGGCCTCTGATTTTTAATGACGCAGTTTTGGCCAAACGGATTAACCGATTGTTTGGAATTTTGTACGTAGATATCGTGTGTAAAGCCCAAGTGACGTATTATATGTAACATTATTTCCTATTTACTTCCGTTTCAAAATGACGGCATCTAACGAATGTACACAGTTTTAAACAAACGCATTGGCCGATTGTTTTAAAATTGTGTACGAAGGTACCTTGTATAAAGCCCGAAAGACTTATGTTGCAAGATTTTTCCCATTCACTTCCGTTTCAAGATGGCGGGTTTTGATTCAACCAGTTGCAGGTTATTTCCTGTAATACTGGCTGAACGGCAAAACTTATCATAAATTTGACCGCTTCATGGAAAAACATAAAAGTCCCAATAAAATTGTTTCAGAAACATTTTTTTAAAATATTATGGTTACCAGTTAAACTGGCAGAAAAAGTTACGAGCGCTGTCTTGGAGCGTTCTGTATACTGTAATAATTACCGCGAGGTTTGCTGTTCTTTGAACTACTAGTTTAAAAACGTTAAGAGATAATATTACAAACTGAAGAATAATTTGCTTATTGTAGGCTATACACAAAGTGTTCTCTATAAGAATGCAACTAACTGACGACAGATGGATAGGAAATGTGCGATTATCGTAATCAATAACCGTGCAGTGGTCTGGCAGGTTAGGTTAACTTTCGATGCAACAATGCGGAAAACTTTGTACACTGAGCGTGCGTTTCTTAATTACATGCAGTCTGGTCATCTTCAGAGGGGGGACTGTATGGAGGCCATCGTAACCTGCCTTAGTACTGGAATTTTTATTGCAGACCATGATTTTGATTCGTTGTTTCAGACAAACTAAAAATAATATAATAAATGTAATTACACGATTACAGTAATTGTTTTATCCTGAAAAATTACACGTATACAGTTTTTTGTAAGAATTATATACAGTTTTATTTAGAGTAATATGTTTAGAAAAACATAGTTTTCTAGAATTTTTGGTGTTGTTCAATATTATGATTTTACCGGGTCGGTTTGTCAGTAAAACACACTGATAAGTGTGTCCGCTACATAATACTTGGAGCGGAAATGTGTGAGGGGTGGGGTGGGGTGGGGGACGGTCAAGTTAATGAGTTATTTATAATCCAAAATAAGCCCTCTGTCTTAATAGACAGATCAGTAAGGAACTTTACAATGGAACCGAACATCTTGTCAGTCAACTCCACGTGATTGACTCCAATCCATTGACTTGACGCTCGGCCACAGCATGCCCCCATCTCCGCCACTGAGCACGGCCTATAACTTTTTGATAATAATTCAGTTTTTAAAATACCGCTGTTTGAAATAACGTATTACTAGCACGTACACATTAACAAAATTTCACCGGTTATTTTAGTGCAAAAACGTGACAAGAAAGTAAATAATTGTAAAGTTAAGCGTTATTCACAAAATAACTTAATAACCGGGTAAATAGTAGACATAAAAATTCCAATTTCCTGTATAAGTTAATATTCATAACAGTACTGTATTCAGTCGCTGCAAAATAAATTTTGTATCCCTAAATCTCTTGGCCTAGTAAATCTTAAATTTCAAACACAGCAACTGTGTTTTTTAAACATAGTACTCTGAAAAAAAATTGTATATAATTCTTTTTAAAAAAATGTTTAGTGTACTTGTTCATGATAAAACAGTCAAGATGAGTGTGTAATTACAATTATTACATTATTTTTCGTTTTCTTGTAACAACAAATCAAAGTGGGATGAATAGAAAATCCGATTGTATCAACTGTAAAGTGTACTTAGGCTTAATTATGTATCTGTGCGCGTACAAACCACAGACAACAAAAAACCAGAAATAGTCATAATTTCTCGAAATCAAATCTTATTTTTATCCTTCGATTTAGTTTTAAACCGGAAATTTTATATTTTAAAATTACTTGCATTGACTAGACTTATGAAATGTGTTTAAAACTTAAAACAAATCTAAGGAACCGGTTTTGAGAAATTATCAGTTTCTTATCGATAGCCCTGGAACCCGTACGGTTTTTTATAGTTTGCAAACATTTTGCAAAATTTGATAAAATCCTAAAAACCAATTTCGGTTGTTAACAATATTTTGACCAGAAAATGGATTAAATATTTCAGATTAAAACAAAAATAACCATTTCTTGAGATATAGACAGATTTATGGTACGCACTCCCACTGGACAAACACTGGTACGCACTTCCGCACGCATGCATACAAGTGTTTGGTTAAAAAAAACACAAAATGGCGGTTCATCATTTTACAATATTTTGAACGTTTAAAACTAAACCAGGACGTAAAGAGCAGTTAAGACACATAAAAACACATAAAACATTTAATACATTGCAGGCCCACCACAGCGCTCTGACGGGCTGGCAGCCTTCTCCGCTAATTTAACCGGTAACTCTAATATTGACGAAAAATGTTACCGAATCAGCTTTATTGGAAATTTTATGCTTTTTTCCATGAAGCGAAGAAAATTGCAATGAGACAAGCCTTAAAGCCTAATTACTGGAAATAGCCAGCAACTAAGCACGTTATCTTTAAATCAAAGGCCGCCATCTTGAAACAGTACCAAATTTCAAAGCATTCGGTCTATGCGTTTGGCCAAAACTACGTAACACAAACACACACGAAACCAAATGCCGAACGATCGAGTTGAATCGTAGACATGGTTTCTATTGGTCAAATTAATTTTGGTAGGTTATATTAGGTTAATCTTTGATATGTTGATTGAGGTATTCGTTTTAAGGTTGCCTGAATCAAAATTAATGGCTTTTACTTCGGTGTATGCCAGAGAGCGTGCATATCGTTGAATACTAATCTAATTGATCTCTTTCGATGAGATTTAGCATGTTGGTCTGATTTACTTATTATTTATCGGTATCACTTTTTTTAATTTAAAAAAGTTTTTAAGCTCTTTGTAGATCAGAAACTGTTTGAATTTGCTTAAGATCGGCTCTAAAGATTTTAACATTTTTTTTGCCAAAATGTATCAAAACAATATTCCACAAGTTTCTATACTCCACAAGTTTTTTAATGGAGCATTCAAAAGATCTGAATGTCGGCATAGTTTCTCAAAATTTTCTGATCAGATTTTGCTCAAATTCTTGCCACATTTGAAGGTTCATGACTCAAGTAAGTGTAGCAAATTGAAAATTAAGGGAAATTTTGGTTCTGTAGTAAATAGCATAACACAAAAAATAAGCCCAGACCTTCTATTTTCTGTTTATTCTTGAACCATATTTTCTTTTATTTATATAATCATAATTTGAGCAAAGTCTTAGGCTCATATGAACCGATTTTTAAAAATTGGTGTGATTGTCATGTTTTGTTAGCTAATTAACCAAATTTGTTTCTGTAAATAATTAAACGTAAGATATTTAATATAATATTTTTGCGCCATTTATATTATTCGTTTTGATGTAAGAAATCTGTTCGAGAAGTTTGGCGTCCCATTTCCGAAACACCCTGTACACGAGTCACATGTACTTTCAATGACTGCAGTATGACCTGGCATGAACGAGCAAGCCGTGGTATACACTGCACGCTGCACGTAACCAGTTCTGCTTCATGAATGGAACAATAGGGTAGGGTATGTGCACCTGTTCGTTTCCATGGTAACCAAGCATAACATTTACTTCATTAGCAATGTGCTGTAGAGACGCAGGCTGTATGAATGGTAAACAAGCACCGTAATGTTTCTGAACTCTCGCGTTTTCGGTTGTGAGTGCTTATTTAACTTTCTTGCTTACTCTGCGACATGCATAGGCCTAGGTCTAATAGTGAGCACAGTGATCGTAAGGTGAATCCATTTTGAGATTTCTGTTCGTCTTCAAGTAAATAAATAGTGCGGAAACGTAAAAAAAACTTTTCTCGCAATGGATGCTACAGGCAAGAAACCGGAAAATCGGCAAGTCAAGTTTTTCGAAATCTGTTCATCACATTTGGTCTTGCAGAATCATAACTCACGTCAGTTTATCAAATTTGAAAATAAAATAAAATCAGGCCTACGTTTCCAGAGCGGTTTGAAAGAATCTTCGAAGTTTAATCTCGATAAAAATCATTGAAGACAATTTTGGAAAAATTCGTTTTGTTGCATTTTTTAAAATTAAAGAAAGAAATAGTCACTAGATATTTTTAGATTAAACTAAACCGACATGCTTAATTTCAACAAAATCGTTTAGTCAGTTTAGTTTTCAGTGGTGCGTGCGTGCGTTCGTGTGTGTGTGTGTGTGTGTGTGTGTGTGTGTGTGTGTGTGTGTGTGTGTGTTTGTGTGTGTTTGTGTGTCAAATTTTGATCATTTATTGCAATTTTTTGACTTTATCAACAGCTCGAGCTGGATTTTGGGAGAAACAATAAGTTAAAAAATTGATTTTTTAATTTGAAAATAAAAAATTGCTTAATACCACTCATATTTAGTTACGTACAGTTAATAGTTCATAAATAATTTTCAGACATTTTAAGTAAGAGCTTCTACGTTATGCAAATCCTTATTCACTGAAAACCTTAGAGTATAATAATACCTTAGTGTAATATCTCTACTAATTAAGTTTTTACGTGAACCTACAATGATCGATATACTCAAGTGACTGTGTCGAAGTGATGTGTTGTGTTTCGCATATTTTGACTGAGTGAAAATACGAACAGGATATCGAAATATTCACCATGAGGTTACTGAAGTCATACTGGTAAGTCGGAGCAAATTTTATGAAATGTAAACATTGCAGGCTGATTTGGTGTAATGTCCAATCCCCTATCCTTACTTTTCACACGCGCGCGCACACACTCACACACACACACACACACACACACACACACACACACACACACACACACACACACACACACACACACACACACACACACACACACACACACACACACACACACACACACACACACACACACACACACACACACACACACACACACACACACACACACACACACACACACACACACACACACACACACACTTGAAATCATTGAAGTTTATAAATAATCGCTGTGGTTTAAACGCATAATTATAGTCAGGTGCATCATAAACACAACTAACGTGTAGAAAAATAATTTTACATGTGTTTCCAAGTGAGAGTTTATTGGCGCTAATCTCTATAGCTCATTACAGCCTTCGAATGTTTAGAGTGATAGGTCAATCGATTTGACGTGTTGTAAGCAATGTTTTAAGTCCTCATATATCAAGATGCATATATCATGATCTCGGTAGATCTCCATATATGTTGAACTTTGCAAGCAATATTTCAGTTTTCAGGCATTGAAATTTGTGTTTCATTCGCAACTCATTTAGTTTGAATATAATTTTTCGAATGAGATCTCGTTCGATATGGTTGTTTGTACGTAGCTATTTGTCTATTACTTCTCGAGTTATATCGAAATATGTGAACGGTAATTTTTGTAGAAAAGATTTTGTACGTAGAAATACATATATAAAATGTTATTACGGTATAAAAACACTGCCTTCTGAAGCACAATGGCAGTGCTTAAAGTTTTTGTTTTTGTTTCTAAAGCGAAGCTTGGGCAAGAGGAGTGAATAGAAAAAAGTCTGCCGTACGGAAGAATGTAACGGAAATATGGAACAAAATAGCAAACGATTTTCTTCTCTATTTTTTTATCTCTTTGTTTTTCTTTCTCCTTTTCGATAACAGTACACGCGTATTATGTCAAAACGTGTTGCTTTGGTTTCCGTATTTTTTTTTAATTGAATAACACGTGCAAGTTTTAACCGTTTATAAGACATTCGAAATTAATATAAACGTTTATAATAATTGTTGTTAATATTGCTAGTTTTTAACAACATAACTGAAACTTGTTATATAGCCTATCAGCTCATCAATGAAATCAGCTGATCGTTACGAATTAATATAAAACAACTGATCTTTTATTAGCCTATAACTAGAGTAAATGTAATATCTGAGCTAGGATCACATAGGCTATTTATTTATTAAAACAAAACAAGATATTTGTTAATATATCTTCAAACTAATTATATATTCAGCAAAAGTATCATTTGTTTGTGTGTGTTCGTGTGTGCGCGCGCGTGTGTGTGCGTGCGTGCGCGCGCGCGCGCGTGTGTGCGCGTGTGTCATGATAAGACCAAAATCCGATTCTATGAAATGAGTTCCGATTCTGACGTATAGAGCACGTTTTGGTGGATCCTTTATAATTGTATTTATGTAAGGGTTGCCGCTTATATGCGTATGTTATGTTTATCAATTTAACGTTGGGACCGATTTCACTCTAACTAGGCACGGAAAGTAATTTTGAAATTCTTTACCTGTAAAATCTATAGTTTCGAAATGACGGACTTTCAAAATCATCAGAAAAGTCGCAAATTTTTAACTTGCATCTAAAAATCTTGAATAGCCTTCATTTTGTAATCAGCGTGAAAAACGTGGTAAATTTACATTTTTACGAACATTTTAATTGTCTTAGATATGTTTTAAAACGTCCGTACAGTGCTCTAATGCTCTCCAGAAAACATATTTTTAACGTAATTCTCCTTTACCCTCAAAGTGCAAATCTTTCTTTTTTATTTATTGTACGAGCATATTTTAACGTAATTGTTTATTAACATAAACCAGTTAATAGGATCTGCATTCATTGCATAAACATCTCACTTTAAAATTTTACCTTGGATTCTAACGTATTCTGACTTTTAGATTTTTTTATTTATATTACTGATATTTTTACCTTTTACCAAAAATGTTGCTTCAGTTTATTGCAGTGAAATTATACGAGTTATCAACCTTCATAAGCTATTTTAGAACGCCATCGTTGCTGCTGTAGGTCACCTACGTTGCAACATGCAGCGATTGGTTGTTTCAAAAAATTGTTTTTTTATCTGAGAATACTGAAACCATTCGCTTTAAAACGCGTGTGCATAATTTTTTAAAAATTATCTGCAGCTTTAAAATTTATTAATTATTAAATACAAATTATTAATTTAAAATTTTGAATAATTTTAAAAACTACGAGGGTTGATCAAATATAAACGAGACTGACTTTCTAAAAACTTTTCCGTTGGACATTGAACTCTAAAGGGTGGGGTTTCAGGTAGCCTGGGAGGTTTGGGACGGGCGTAGACGGGCAACATTTCCGTTCGGACCCTTCAGTATAAAACTATACAATGAGTGAGAGTGAAGTGCACGTTTCCGTGGAGCAGAGAATTATTATTAAGTTTTTGGCCAAGGAGGGGGTCAATCCGACTGAAATCTTTCGTAGATTGACGGCTCAATACGGGGACAGGACCCTGTCAAGAGCTCGCGTTTTTGCTTGGCACAAGGAATTCGCCGAAGGACGGGAAGCAGTAGAAAAACGATCGGCCAAATCACGATCGTCGGCCGGGAAGGTAATGTCCACTGTATTTTTCGACAATCAAGGCGCCTTTCACGTCGATTTCCTCCATCAACGACGCAAAATAAATGCACAATATTATTGCGATGTTTTAGAGGCCGCAAAACAGTCTTTTCGTAGGAAAAGGAAATCTAAACCGGCGAGAAACGTCATTCTTCTTCACGATAATGCCCTACCACATTCGGCGAACACTACGAGGCTTAAACTCGATCAAATTGGCTGGGAACCAATGGAACATCCCCCATACAGTCCAGACTTATCACCCTGCGACTATCACCTGTTTGGGCCACTCAAAGAGGCGCTTGGAGGCCAGCGTTTCGAAGAATTAAAAAACTTCCAATCCGGTGGGAAAAATGTGTTACTCGTGCGGGAGACTATGTAGAAAAATAAGTTGTATCAAGAATAATTTGTAAGTAAGCAATAATTTTTTTAAAAAATCAGTCTCGTTTATATTTGATCAACCCTCGTAATTAAGAAATGAACTATATAACTGTGTAAAATATTTAGTAGCAAAGATACTGTATTAAGGCGAACAAAATCTTTTGTCCAGATTGTTTATCTGGACCTGCCTTAGCACCTTGTGCCGCCAGAGTCTCTGCACAGGAAACAGGGAGGTCCTTACACCGGCTGTTCTTATCTGAACCTTTCTAATCGGAATAAACAAAATATTCAAGGTTATCTTTACAACAGGTGTAGGCCGTTCCTCCACTTCCACCTGCAGCTGCAGATAGCGAGACAAAGACTCAAACCAGTAACTTTCCTTATCAACATCCAGGCTGGATAAAAGGAGTGGAACAGTATTTGTTAAGCATCGGTTGTGTGCAATATTCCAATGTCAAAAACATGTAAGATTAACTTCCACTCAGTTTTATTATCGAATATCTGCGGGAACATGATCTGTTTGATGCAACCATTTTAAGAGAGCTGAGACTTCGAAATGATCACGGATAATGATCTACCTCTAGCGTTCGCAATTATGGCCCGATTTGATTAAATTTGTTACGTAGTCGATCGTTCAAAATAGCGGACATTCCGAACATTAAAAAAATGTAACTTTTTATTTTACTCTAGAGTTATCTTTCACTTTTGAAAATACGAATATACCATGTTAATAGTTAAAATTACATAAAGAAGCATTTCATACATAAGCATTAAATTTTAATGTAGTGTATGCAAAGTTTAACGTTGATTAATGACGGGGAAAAGAAATTTTAAAAAAGTGTAAGAAAAAAGTACAGGTGTGGAACCGACTGGAGCGAAGGTTTTGTTAATTATATCTGCTTAATATATAATTAGTTTGATGATATGTTTACACATATCTTTATTTGTTTAAATAAATAAATAATGAACTTAACGTAGATATTTACTGTAGTTATAGTACAAGCTCAGTTGTTTTGTACTAAATTCGTAACGGTCAGCTGTAGACTATAATAAGTTTCTGGTTATGTTGTTAAAAACTGGCAATATTAACAACAATTATTATAAACGTTTATATAAATTTCAAACGTATTATAAACGGTTAAAACGTGCACTTGTTCTTCAACTGAGGAAAAATACCTAAACCAAAGTTTTTATATAATACGCGTGTACTGTATCGACAAAAATAAAGAGACGAGACGAAATTCGTTGCTCATTTGTTCCATATTTCCGTTACTTGTTCATTTTACTTCCCTCACATCAGCGAGGCAGCTTCGTGCAGCTGGTTTTTTTCAAACTATGCGAAATATAAAAATACGGAAATCAATGTTAAGAGATAAACCAGTTTTCAGGTTTCCTTATTGCATAGGCGTCTGCTACGTGAACCGCTTGCTGTAAAATTTGGCATGTCAGTTTGCCGTCACCCAAGACTTCTTTAATGAAAACGTCTCCCAAGTAAAAGTTTTGTTTTGTAACGTGTTATTAACGATTATGAAGTAATTTTGAAAATATGTTATGTAGATCTACATTTCAGTTGTAGTTTTATTGTTCATTGTCTATCTCTTTTGCTCCTTTGTGCGGAAACCAGTTGTCAGTATTCTTTGCAAAATTTTCCTCATTTATATTATTGTCACTGTTGTCATTGATTACTTACAGTTGGTACATGACAGTTATTACTGTGTCACAGGTTACACCCCGGCAAAGATACAAGGTGAAAGTGATTTTTGCAAGAACTGGATCTGTCTTGATTTTATCACAACACCAGTGGTGGTTGGTTTTATCATTTAATCGTCAGTTATTTTCCCGATCACTCGTAAGCCACTTAAACTAATGGCTATCATTCTGAAACTTTCAAAATCTTTTCAGTTAATTTTTTCGTTTTTTATGATTTTTATTGAGTTATAGATTTACTATTAAAAGATTTCTTTTCTGTAGCTATAGATACTGACAAGATGTTAGAAGTCACTCAGGCATGTTCAGTGTCTTTTAATAGTTTATCTATAGTCGCAAATAAATCTTTTAATCAGTTTTTTACTCAGAAAACATGGAAATTAGTCAACCTCGTGTTTTACGTAAATTTCGTGGAATTACGTAATTCATTAACGAACAATGACGATTTAGGTTAGAAAAATGATTTTTTTTCTACCTTTTAGCTAATTTGCTAATTAAAAATAATTGTATTTTTCTACCGTCTTAGAATGTGTCTTTATCTGTAGCCTATGTTTGTAAATTTAATTTATAGTTACAAGATGATTCAGATCGTCATCATCCTGTAATGTTTCTTCTGTAACCTACCTCCACTCTAAAACTATAGGCCCCTACATTAAATATTCATTTTATGATCTTTTAAGATTAGTAGAAATTAGATTGCTACAAGATGTTAAACAGCTTTAGAAAAGATTTTAATACACCACACTACAAAATTTGTTTCGATTGATTTGATTTAAACCGGGGACGAAACTCGATTTTTGATTATAGTTTTGATTCCAGCGAAATCAGTTCAACCGTTTCAAAATGGTGGCAATTGTAAATCTTAAAGAAATAGTAACTTTTACCTTACACATTTTTGAAAATCTGATTTCACTTTCTTAATTTATTCAAAGAAAATTGGAACACTAATAATATAGTTTCACGAAATTCTTTTATTTATTGACAAATATTTAGCCGTGACTATGTCTGAAGATGCCTCACGAGAAACATATGTCACTAAATAAAAGCATTTTGTGAAACTTTATTAGTATTCTATTGTTCATTGACGTCATGGAGTTTCACCAAGTACAGTCTGTGTCTGCAATAAATAATATCTTAATGTAAAGTTCTTCTAGTATTTTTTTAAAAATTCCATTGAAATTCATTTCCAAATCAGAAAATGAATCTGTCGGCGGTCAGGGTTCATTTTCTGTGTAAAACTAAATTAATATGCAGATTTAAACACTGGTTATAACAATTAAATATTTTTTTCAAAAAAGTGTAAGGTATAAAATCATTGTAGTATTAATACGTTTTGGAAATTGCTTCCATCACTGCGTTTATTATCACTGTCAACATTTTTGTATAAAGAAATTTTAGGCCAGAATCTATATTGAGCTTTAGTATAATGTAGCGTATACAGTTTGGACAAAGTGTCTAGAAACATCTAAATATTTTTAGAACCCAACAAAGATAGATAATGCAAAAGTCGTGGGACTTTTTTGGCACAGTTGTTAGTCATTTATCACCTTTATAGACGAACGTAGAGGGTATCGTAAATTATCGTATATAAGCCTGTAACATGTGATATATTATTTTAAAAGCAGTAACTTACTGAACTAAATGCCACAAATCTTGTCTAAAAAGAACAACTTTAACAATCGTTATGGCCGATGGCAGTCTGCTAATATCTAACTGTCTTCTTATTGTTTCCTCCTTATAAGACCGTTGAAAAAATATCCGTTTTCAGGTCACCTGAATAAAAATATTTCTGGTATTGAACCAAAAATAAAAATCATTTATCGTGTTTTCCTTCATTTTTTATTTTAATTACGTTAATTTGTTCGAAAACATGACAAATTAATATAGGCCTAGCTAGTTTTTAAGAGCATAACCTGAAACTTATTGTAGTCGAACAACTGTTTAATGAAATCAGCTGATATTACAAATTAATATGTAAAACAACTGATGTAACTACCAAAATTAAATTAACAATTCATTTCATATACTTAAATCAGTCATATTTCTTCGTAGTTTCCGTAGTGTAGTGGTTATCGAGTGTGCCTCACGCGCACAGAATCCGAGGGGGGCACAGGAAATTTTTAATTATTATTTAATATGAGACTTGCGACTATGAGCCTGCTATAAAGTATATCAATATAAACATGTTCCTCGAATCACGCGCCCCGCAAAATCCAACATCTCAACCAGCTTTGAAACATGACACGTGTTAAAGCCGCTGTTTTTACAAGTATGTCTGTCCACCGCTGGGAACTAAATTAATTTGATTTTTTTGAAGTTTTTCAGTTTTTCCACATTGTGAAATCATTTTTCAAAATTTAAAGTTTTTTAATAATAAATAACTTTATTATCATTTCTTTTTTGGTTAAAGAAACTTTTAAAAAATTAACAAAGTTAGGTATTTTGAATTCGAATTTAATGATTTTCATGAAACTTAGCTCAAGTGCATCTCCTGATTAAGTAGGCCCTACACAAATAACAAGTGGTTTTTCTTTCCAAAAATACGAATCGGGCGTTATCGACAAAAGCGTCTTCATAAATTAACATTTTAAATTTTGATTAAAAATACGAATATTTTAAACAAAAATCGCCATTGTATATTTTTTTGTAAGCATACATTGTCGGAACAATAAACAGACATTGTTTATCGCAAGAGTTGCCTGTTGCAAACTAAGCAGAAATTTATAGTGACGTCTTAACTTTAAGTGTTATAGACGTACACTTTTTAAAGAATACACTTAATGCTAAGTACTGCATGACTGGCGGAACACTGAACAACACGATAACAAAAAACCTAAACGCATTCTGTAAACGTTCTCAGATCAACATCCAGCCATGAGCGTAGTAGAGGAGGTTGTGCGGTATATTTGCGAAACCGACCCAAGTACTACGGCCTTGTTACGTCTTAGAACGTTTCTATGTTGTTTTATTGTATATGAAAATATGATTTCACAATAATAGTGGCATTAAAATCAATTACACATAATTTAGCGATTAATTTCGAATTAAATTTTATATTTTAAAACAAACTTTAAATGCTGAATTAGATTTAAACATAGAATTGTTTTAGAAAGTTTTAATTTAAAAAAAATCAGAAGACGAAATCAAGCACTCATAAATTCGCTCGTCTTTGTTTCTCGGTTACGCACCGCTGCAACTGATCGTTTGACGACAAAATATTTATATGGATAGTCAAAAAGTAAAAAATTAAAAAAAAATGTTCCTATGCATTTAGTTTTGTTTATAATTTTGAAATAAAAGTGATCCTCATTCCGAATATACAGTTTCGTACATGAAGAGGTATAGAACCGCCAGACCTCTTAAAAATCTCGAAAAATTTATAAACCTAGTTCGAAATAAAACGAAAAAATGGATTTTCAGGATTGTTCAGGAAATATTTTTGTATTTATGGTGTCTCGAAAAAAGCTTGTTTAAAAAAAAATCCCCAAAACTTTTGGAGGCCTTATTACGCCGCTCGACCTTGTACAGTGTGAGTAAAAGTAGAGAGAGTACGAGAGCATCAAATAAGTGTCAGTACGAGTACCTAATCGGCAGTGCAGACGTTACGGAAGTCAGCTGATCCATTGTTGTAACGATTTTGTATTTTATATACTTATGTTAATAACGTATGAATATTTTAAACTAATTTAATAGAAAAAAATTAAGCACGTATAAACCCTTACTTGATTTTAAGCATCTATTTGAACATTTTGTTTATCTAGGTTTTTTTTTTTTGAAAACGCACACTACCGTCACATTCTTTTTCGTTTTTGCAAGGTATATGAAACATTAACATTCTATTTTTATCACATTTTAACGCTGATTGTACTGATAAAAATCAGCCTTCAAAAAAAAACCTATTTCACGATTATCTTATCAAGAAGCCGTGGCATATTGACATTTCTGCAGTAAATGCAAACAACCGGTTCTTAACAGAAAGTGAATTTAAGCTAGTTAGTCCTATTTGCAAGGCGGTGTGGTTGTAGGGATGCGGCAGACGCCATAAGTCTTCCAGTGTTGTCAGTTGTCTCACCTGTCGATAGTTAGACGGAAGTTTCTGTTGTTTAAAACAAGGGTTTTACATTTACAATAGGCCTACGTGGTGCGTATTGGGGACTAGAGCCTACATCATTATATAAAAATACTGCAAGAATAAATTGAACTTTAAATTCAAACTGTAATGTCATACCTTTTTTTACTTTCTCATCATATAGGTTATATGTATGCGTGCGTGCGTTCAATTATAAATTCCGTTCAATTCGTTTGAAATTCGATTGAGTCGAGAAACTTTCTACTCGAATGTTGTCGGGTTTTTGTTTCTGTACATCGCAGGCGATTATGCGACGTATCTAAATTACATTTGACACGTTTGTGTCATTTTTACTTATACAGGTCCTACATAAATAAAGCCTGACATCAGTTTTTGTAAATTTACTTTTGCGAATTATTCTTAAGCGTCAAAATTACTTTCATTTCAACTTCGCTACAACAAGAGTCGTCTCACTTTGTCAATGTTTGCAAAAATACGAAACAGATTTGGTAGGTTGATCTGTTTTTGCTCCAAGCCAGATTTGGGAGAAGCATTTTGTTTAGGTCTGCACATTTGAACAACATTTTATGCTGATATTAAAGCTTATTCTGAAAAACATGTTGAAATTTTTGACAAGAAAAACAAGAAAACCAAAAATTGTTTCATAATATGGTCAAAATGCATATTGTGTCAAAGTTGGTTCCTTAAGGTAGTGTCCAGTGATGGCCTCAGTTCCACAGAAAGTAAAAGCAGTTTTTTAACTTATGGAAGCTGCAAACGTCACCCAAAAACCTCAAGATGTTTTCCTTCTTACTTGAGGTTACTTTCTGTGTAAATGGGACTCTGTGTTCGAAGTGGTAAAGCATCGGTCAGTCTACTAGAGTTGATACTATCTGTGAAAACTGATACTGCTGCTTTTCGATATCTGTTAAATTAAACTGTTACTAAGTGTGAAATGATATGTTGGCTGGCCTCTTATGTAGCTATTGCTTCTTCATATAGGCTAATACAAATAAGAAAAAAACAAACCCCGCTATTGATGATCTATTTATCTACACAATTATCCTTCTGCACAAAACTACCTGTACAAAAAACATTCGCTATACTAAATAATAATACAAACACAAAGCTAAATCTGGCGGGAAATATCTGTGATCCACGCGCTATTAGCAATATTTGTATCATCTCAGTGATTCCATACAACAAAAATGTGAACTATGAAAATGTCACAGTTAGTGCGGCATGCGAAATAGCGTTAGACAGATTGGTAGGTACCAAGCTGTGAACCCATTACGCAGGCGCAGGGCAAAGCGACGCGATCCTTGAAGCACTCATTGGTTGAACAGTTCCGGAGATTTCAGTTCACAATTAGTAACAGTTAAACTCAGTCATTCACTGTTAGATAAATATGTGAAAACAGACTATCTGTGAAAAAGTAGTAGTTCTGTGATATCGTTATCATCTTTACAGCCTACTGCGTCACTCAACTGCGCATCTAAAGGTTCTAAGTTCGAGCCGCAGTTGCTCCCGTGCTTTCCCTTACAGTTAACATTGATCCCTCGTCCTCATTAGTCTAACTAGCATAAACTACGGACGTTAAAAAAACCTAAGTACTCCTTACATGCATAAAACGAACCTAAACCCTGATCATTCATTTATCAGCATTAATTTTGACGTTGAACTGTATAAATTATTTTATTTTAAATTTAATTGCTGTTTTCTGGTTTGTCACTAGTGTCCGAATCGTTTTCTTTTTTCTCGAAGTAGCAAGGCATTCGTTCATTGAAACTTCGCTGAAGTAATTAAATTCAATTTGAGAAAGTCTGTGCTTACTGTAAAGTTCAGAGAACGTGTTAGAGCTACAGCTGACAACCAAATTGACGAGTTAAGTTGTTTACTACAGTCGCTGAATACTTTAGTATTTTTCCTGTATATTACGTCACACGCTCAGTTATCCGGCGCGGTGCCCGTGGCGTGCGTTAATACGAGTTTTATGTTATTTATCATCTGCCTCAGTAATGCCATCGAACGTCACAGCAGCAAGTATCGTCACCGTTGAAGATGAGGTCAGTTCAGGGACAGTCCATTAGCTGTGTCCGGGCAGGCGGGTTTGATAATACTGACTGACATTTCATTGTATTTTTTGAAAGAGTAAATTCTGAGGGCAGTGGCTAGCAGTGATGTGGGGAGGGAAATTTTCAACTATGTTTTTTTCGAGTTTTTAATGTCAATTAAAATTTTTTTTAAACTGTCAATTTTTTTAAAAAAAATGACAATGTGAGTTTAAATTTTAAATGTCAAATAGGCAGTTCTTTGTAAATTTTTTATTAGACAAAAGTCATGGAAAAATTGGTGTTTCCGTAGTTAGAAAAGTGTGGAAAAATTGCGATCAAAATCATATTTCCATTTTCCTACAAGTTCTTGAAGGTATAAACTTCGGTTATTTGTTTTGATTTTCAACACTTTTATTCATTCGCATTCACACAATCAGCGTTTTTATGAAACTTGTCAGCATCATTAATAAAAAAAATGTATTTTATTTTTTTACAAAAATATGCAGTTATTTTAGAACATGTTTTGTTTTGTTTCAGATATTCATAGACCGATTTAGTAAATAAATTATTTTGTTTAATACGGTATTTTGTAATTAATTAAATTAATTAATGTAAAGATATGGTGTTACAGAAATGTAGCAGTACACATTCTGCGCTCTTAGAAACAATGTATGGAATTAATGAAAGTTTTGCAAGCATATTTACGTTATTTTTTTCAGCAATTTGTTTGCACTCTGAAATTTTAAAAACAAAAAAAATTTTAGTTGATTTCCCATGAATTCCATTGCTTGTGAAAGGTCGTTTTCTTGTCTTTGGCGTTTGAAAACATTGCAGAAAGACGATTGGCAAGGAAAGGGTTATACTCTGTGATTTGTTTAGCCAGCTGTGAGAAGTATCCGTGTTAATATTCCTAAAGTAAATGATTAATGCTTAGTTTTACGAAAAAGTAAAGTGTGATTACTGTTTAGATTTTATATATATATATATATATATATATATATATATATATATATATATATATATGAATATTTGTTTGTGACCTATTTTATTTATGTCCCAGTCATCTTCTTCCCTCGTCCAATCTAAAGTATGACAAATATATTAATTCAGTAAGAAGTCTGTGCTCACTCGGTTTGGTATATTTGTACCGCCATGCATCTACGAAAACATAACATAACCTCAAAGTTAATAAAACGAAAAACAATAGTTCATTTCTTTTCATAATCAGCTGTTTTGATAAATGATGTATATTACAGCAGTTTTGTACATCTGATATCGAAAAGGCCTTCGTTACGTTTTTATTACAGCATCCTTATGTAATATTTATTACAATACGAGTTGTGCAAATGGTTTTTTCCATGAAAATAACTACTTCGTTTGAAAATTTATAGAAGCCTCGATTTTGTGCATCGTTATTAGAGAATTTTTGTTGGAAAATGAGCTATTGCAGCTGTAATCGTGGTAAGACCCCAACTCAGAACTATGAAGTAAGCACAGGTCTTGAACTCTGGAATACGTTTTCAAGAGTTATTAAAGTGTGGTGTGTGTGTGTGTGTGTGTGTGTGCGCGCGCGCGCGCGTGCGTGTGTGATTTGATTTAATCAAAGTCTTTCACTCACATTTTAGAAAGCCTCATTTAAATATTTTTAAAATTTGCATAAATCAGCATGTTATTTTAAATTGAAAAAATATTCTCATATCGAAATGTTTTTTTAAGTAATGTGATAATGTTATTTTTTTTAATTCGTTTCTATCACATCGGTTGATAGCTTCGTGCAGTATTATCTTTTTTCCAACCAGAAGTGACATTTATAATTTCAAATATAAATATGATTTGAGGAAAGTCAAAGTTTGCTCATTTTTTCAGTAAGATTATTGCAAAAAGATACGTTTTGTGCATTACTCATCTTTCACGTAGACTTACAATCTGTGAGAAGTGACAGGCTGTCATGCATGACATATCAATGTCATTCTAATTATTAATTAATGATCAACAGCTTTGTGATAACATCACTCAATACTGTTGTGTATTTATAGAGTAAATTCGTTGTAATAAAGTATTTTTTTGTTGCCAATATTTATACATAGTTTTAATAAAATATTGGAAGTGGGCGAGGAGAATTATAACAAACAAATGTATTGTATGTATGTGGGGCGTCTAAAACATTTCAAGTGTGTTTAATTATTGAGTGATTTTTGCTCACGTTATCGTAAGCTTAAGTAATCATGTCAAAAAAATGTCTTAGAACATGTGATAGAATCAAATTTCTAAAAAAATAACAGCATTGAATAATTTATCATATGATAATGTAAAAGTTTTAATAGTTTTTTTTAATTTTGAATGTCTGTATCTTTTGAAATGGTTTTTTCTGGGTAAATAGTTCGTCAAATATTGTTTTGGTTCAGATCGAAAAAAACGGTTATGTTTTAAAAAAACCAAATCTTATATAGTTTGGACGTTTATATCAATATTTGTAATATTATTCCTGGAAATTTGTAATCGGTTTTTATTTCGCATTGTATTAACTGAGTATATGTTTAGGTCTCAACGTGACGTCTGCTTCAAAGCTATGACTTGACTGCGTCTATGTTTATTTTTGTTTGCTTTATTTATACTTGAAACCGTTGGCACTTGGTGGAAATCCACAATATTAATGAAATAAACAAGTTTGTACATGTCCACATTTTATTTGAGTCTTTCCAACCAAGATTTCACTCGTTAGAGCATTATCTCATAAGAGATTAAAATTAATAGAGCTAATACAACATTATATATATATATATATATATATATATATATATATATATATATATATATATATATGTGTGTGTGTGTGTGTGTGTGTGTGTGTGTGTGTGTGTGTGTGTGTGTGTGTGTGTGTGTGTGTGTGTGTGTATATAAAGTATACGGATTTTTATATATATATATATATATATATATATATATATATATATATATATATATATTTATTTATTTAACAAATCTATGATATTAAATAATTTAGAGAATTTACAAATAAATTATTTAGTTTTAAGTAAATCTGTGTGTTAGTTTTAAATGAACAATTAGACTTAGGCTATTCACCTCTTTTAAAACCATTATCTAGGTCATTATCCCCTCCTCAAATTTTATAGGCCCGTACAGTGGGTTTTTCCTAACCAAAATATAATGTTGTACTAGCTGTTTTAACTTGAGTCAGTTACTCGGCTTGGACAATGCTTTAAGAGTTAAACGTTGGTTGGAAAGACTCAAAAAAAAAAGTTGTGGAAATATGCACACATTATTATTATTAGATTTGTTTATTTTTCCGATCTGTAAATTTTATTTGTTTCAAATTGGCTACAATAAATTGATTTATGTTTATGGGAAACGCGATAAACCGATTTAGTGTCAGTTTGTTAATTATTTTCAGTAGCTCCGGGGAACCGTACTTTTTTGGGATATAACGTATCGTAATATTTTATTTTATTTGGATATTAACGTAACCTGTGAGCTACGGTTTAAGCAGAGTGTGATCAAAGTCGTTTTAGCCGATTTTCAAAAAATCAGTTTTCATTGACCAAAAAGGGATTTAAATAACGGGTTTTTTTAAATTACCAGACATGTTGTCAAAATTGGTTTATTGTTTTACTTTCCAAAGAGTGGTAAATCACTTGAAATCTCAACTTCGAATGTTTTTTGAATTATCATACTTTATCGTGTGAAATGTGAAAATATAACTTATAATCAAATTTGCTTTCGCATAAAACAAGCAATGAACTTTTTCGACAGAAAGTTATAAATTTATGTGACTAAGAACGAATATTGTTTGCGGTAAAGTACTGGCCTGCCTAAACTGCAAGAACACCAGGACAAACATATCGTTCTGTAAGCAGTAAAAATGGCGAAAGTAATAAATCTGATGACGTCATATGTTAGAGGTGAGGCCCAGGGGCACAGTGGAAGTGTTTCATATTGAACTGAGTTATTTAAGAAGTAGTTGAACACAAAACGCCAAACATCCAGTTCCGAAATTAATGAAAGCCGGCGAAAATTGTCTCAACTTTTATCGTAACATTTATAACTCAAGTCGTTTTACCAAATTAGGAATAAAGTAAATTTATTGTTCGGAAGGAAATATAGAATCAAAATTAACTCCAAGGCGTTCATGGTTTTGGGGGGGGGTTCCGGTTTATTACCGAACTGTATTTACTTAAAAAATTTCAATTTTTGACTGCATTTGTATTTTGTATTTATTTTAAGACTGTATGAATATTAATGTTTGAACATATTGTAGTGATTTTAAACGGGGACGGTTTTCAGATTTTTCGGTAACACTTTAAGCGGCTATTTTAATTGTGATTCAAACGTTTTATTTGGGTACTTAATAATATTCTTAATATATTAAATGCGTCACCAAATTAAGTTAAATAGTCTATAAATATTCTGCTCTATAAGTTTGTTTTCAGAAAATCTTGGAGGATTTATTGTAAAAATGAGTTTTGAAAATGTAAATAAGCCTTAACCCTGCTAAGATGACGGCATCTTCTTCAATGAAGAGTCATTTAAATTTCAAAACGTTTCGCCAGACAGGTCCTTGATCCTGGCGCTGAGGGCTTGACAACAACTTTGCTTTTCATATCCTGTCTGTAAGACAACTGAAGCGCCAATTGTTTTTGCTTTATTTCCCATAATTCAATTAAACTTTACTCCGTGACCTTCACGGCCGACAATTATTGTAATTATTATTGTGTTCGTTATGTAAAGGGGAATTGGCAGACAATGTGCGACGTTTAAGGTTTTTATGTTTGTAAAAACTCACAGATTGTACGTTTAAAATCTGTTTTCTTCCTTACTGATTGTCGTCACTTACCACGGAGTATACATATAGTTAGTCCAAGCATTTTACGTTCTTACTATGTAATTTACGTAGAGCACAGGGTGATAATGAAAAATATCGACTTAATACAAATTTTGTTAATATCCGTTTTCAGGTTTTCGGATTTTACTTGGATGCCTTTATGTCTGTGTTTACCTTAATTACAGTAACAACACGCGCTAGCCTAATTTTTTAAAACTGTTCATCAATTATTTTGTCAAATTTTGATCCACAATTGAAAATTCGTAATTCAAATCGTTACTGCAAATTTGAAGTGAATACAGGTTAACGTAAATCGGGAAAGGTTTTTTCCTCCCGGTTTACTCTCAGATTGTAAATTTAATAAATAATAAACTGAGTGCAGTAATGAATTTGTTATAGTCGTGATTGTGAAAACATTTTTGATCGTCCGTGGTTTTTTCAATAACTTTACAACTGAATTGGGGGGGGGATGATTGAGAGAAAGTTTATATAATATTTTGTACCATTTATTTGATATTTTTTTAACTGCTGTTATGTGTACAGTAAACAATTTCTAAGCTGAGTGGTTCGGCTGGTAGACCTGTGGCCACAGACCTTCAACGTTATATTACCCTGTCTGTATACGTCATACGAAGTGATTTGTTATTGTTATTTTGCGTAAAAGTTACTTTGAGATTTCTTGCAAATAACAATTTTCGGCGCTTCCCACTTAAATAACTCCGTTGCCTTAACATGTCGCTGTCCGCTGTCTGCTACAAGATATTCATTTCAGAGTAGAACATAATTGACATTAATATTTAATAATTGTGTGACCATTATTACATAATTTTATTTATTTATTGAAAATATAGCCTACGTTATTTTGAATGTTATGGTGATAAATGTTTTGTGGGACTCAAACATTTGTGACCGTAGCGGATTTTTTGAAAATTGCTAGTTGTATGGAGAATGATAGTGATTTTGAAAATTGCTTTTTTTTTGCTCTAAATATTACATTTATATCAAGTAGAACGTAAGATTTATCACTGAATAGTCTAAATATTTAAACTGTACTTTTTTTACTTTTATTAAACATTTTGTAATTTTGTTAAACGTTATTTTTATTTCACTAAAATTTCTAAAACCTTTTTCTTTCATTTCGAGGTGTTTATTAAGAAGGTAATTGTGTTTCGCGATTCATTCTTTGGGACGGCCAACTAGTTCACTGTTTCAAAATTAATAACGTTTTAAATGAAAACAATAGAAACTTACAAAAATGACTTAACCTAACTAAAACTCTTAATTACATGTCCATTAGTAATAACACAAAATTTAAATGCGCTGAAACTACTGGAAGTTAAAGATTGAAAATAAAAATGACACCCTAACCTCAAAATCACTAGCGCGGAAAGTAGGTAACGTGTTTTTTTATCGCGAAAACGATTAATTAAATGCGTGTCATTAGTAATTAAAACAATAAAAACTTTTTAAAAAAAAAAAGATTGAAGAACCTAACTGATACAGTTGTGTGTACAGAACCTAATTAATTACACTAGTTACCACTCTTTTTTTAAATGTCTTAAGAACTTAACTAACACGGTTTCTTATGTAATTAGTATTGCGTAAAAGTTACTAAACGAATCATTAAAAACTAAAATATTTTATACAAAAACATGACTTCCGGTTGCGCTTGTGCTGCTTCTGGTGGTAAACTCACTAACTGCACTGCATTAAATATTAGTTTAGTAATGTTATAGAAATAAGACAGGCATACAGTCTGCTATTTGTAAACAAAATAATTTATCGTTGGTTAAAAATATTTGTGTAAAATATTAAACAAGTAATAAAATTACTTTTAGAGTATTTAAAGTGTAAAGTACAGTTTATGTAATAATCTCAATATTCAGTGATAAATCTTATGTTTTATCTGATATAAATCGAATATTTCAAACAAGGAAAGCAGTTTTCGAAATCGCTATCTAATTTTACGCAACTAGTAATTTTAAAACAATCGGTTCGGCGACAGTTTTCGTGTTCCCCCACAAAAATATTTTCACCATAACATGTTTTTTGAAATAATAATAATAATAAAAATAAACAATTCTTGGATAACAGTGGTGGCTCTGTTTTCCACTAGTACCAATTTATAACTCAAATTGGTAACAAAATCAATTCTTTTCGCATTTTTTGATTGCGAGTTACGGACTTGATATAAGCTTGTTTATAGATAATTTAAATAAAGTTAGATAGTTTTTGCGATATTTTCACACCACTTTATCGACCTTTAGAAGTCTAACCTGAATAAATTAAAACCTTTATGATTATTTCATTATAAATCGTCTTGAAAATTTCATTTTCTTAACATAATTAGCGTTTAAATTAGCCTTTCGGAATTTCAAAGTAAAATTTGAAAACTTGGAATGTTAATTCGAGGGCTGATAACGGTAATTAATTAATAATTAAAATAACACATCAGTGCCAGCGTGATACTATGTCGCTGCGTGCACACATGAAACTTACTGATGCTTAGCGTTACGGTCTTTCTGCAATAATCTAATTAATTGTAAAAGCTATAAGTGGCAGCTTTGATTTCCTTGTGTGCAGTTACAATATTTGTAAATATTTACAGTATATAATTATTACATAATGTCGCTTTTATTACAGTATCATTTTAAACGTCACTTCTGGTTCGTACAAATAAGTATAGCCTAAACCCGCACGCAGCTCTCGCGCTGCCGAAATGAAAGTAAATTTTCAAAAAATAACAGTATCACATCACGTAAACAAACATTTTAATATTTTCGTAATAATAATAAAAGTTTACCCTGATTTTGTTCAAAAACAAAGTAGAATTGTTTGTATTATATTTTCAAAAATTAAATTGAAAAAGCTATATATTTTTTTAAATTTTGATTTTCCTGTCATGCCAAACGGATTTTGTTAAATAACGAAATCGACCAAGTCAAAATGTTGTTTGTTTCCTTTTCACATTAGCGTACAGCTGTTATTTTTTCAGTTTAAGTTTTTTTATTAAAACAAGGTAAAAATGTAACATAACCTAAATAAATCTAAATTCAAACAAATCTTCTTTGGCGAATTTGAGCTATCATGGTAAAAGTTAGATCTTGAACTTAGAAATGAGCGGCGACTTTGCTCATTATATTATTTTTCTGAGAGGGTCGTTTTTTATGGTTTGTTTTAATGTTAATACTGTATCATTAAAACTTTCGATCCAGACATAGCACACAAATTTATTTTGGTTACACTTCCGGTAATTTCGTTTCCCAGTAAAATCCACGTCAAAATGGCGGCCATTCTAAGAAATTACTTTTTTTTATTTTACTCACTTTTATGAAAATCTATTTTCAGCATCGTAATCAACATTAAAATCTGCACAAGTAGAATTTCAAATTTTGAAAATACGAAAATGAGCATAAAGACAGTCGTCACATGTTTTGAATTCTGCAAAATTTAAAATTTCAGCAGTGCAAGTTTTAACGTTAATTATAATGGTTAAATCATACTTTTTATGAAGTGTAAGATTAAAAATTATTGCTTCGCTAATTACCTACCTTCACTCTGGCAACACAGCCGCGTGCTGCTATTATGAGGTTTTAGAATAATTCAAAATAAAGCAATTTGTGTCGGTCATTTCTTTTCTTGTCATGCCGTAAGCAACCTAAATGTGTTCATGTTTTGTGAATGTAAAGGCGGAATTTGTTTTGCTATGTGATCAGAGAAGGCAAGACTGGATGAATTGATAGAGAGGAGGTGTAATTGTAATTTGTCCGCTTCCGGATGTAATTTGGCAGGATTGCGCATTCAGTCAAGGTCGTCCTTGGCAAGGTCGCGGCATCACGCCATGGGAACTGGAAGTAGTGACTCTGGACTTACATTTCGTGGTTTCGTTCAACAATAACTTGTTGTTACTGAATTTCCAATAGGACTGGCTTCACGGTTCCCTTCGGACCACATAATGTGCACCGATCGCACGCGCTACTTTTGTAGTCCTTCTTGATTCAAAACCTGTCTCGAAAATGGTTTTGTCTAATTAAGTTTATAAGTTTGTTACCTAACAAAAATCGGTTATTCAAATTTTAAAGAATTTATAACTTTTTATTTTCCATTCGTTTTCTCCATAGAAGCCCGTTCTAAGGTGGAGTTTTTTTGATCCGCAATTCCTTTTATAATTTAAACCTACTTCGTAAATAAAGAAAATATAAAAAAAATATATTGTTAGTAATATGTTAGTTTAGATATAATTATATTAGTAACTATATTTTGTTTAACGAAATGTATTTGATTGAAAACAAAAACTATTAAAGGTCTTTTTAACCCCCTCCCCCCACTGTCGATAATCATCAGAACTTACATTTATCTTGTTTTTGTAATTTTATATTTTATTGAAATTTTAATTTTGACAGTTGTACTTCCTAAGCATCATATGTGATTGTTTTATATACCTATCTCTCTCTCTCTCTCTCTCTCTCTCTCTATATATATATATATATATATATATATATATGTGTGTGTGTGTGTGTGTGTGTGTGTGTGTGTGTGTGTGTGTGTGTGTGTGTGTGTGTGTGTGTGTGTGTGTGTGTGTGTGTGTGTGTGTGTGTGTGTGTGTGTATGTATATATAAACTTTATTTCTCTATGTTCATGTGAATTGGCATAAACAGCTGTTCGTTGCGTCATTGTTTTGCAATATTTATCATTTATTCACTAATACAACTACCATCAAGCAAAGCCTTTGTGATACTAAGACCAAGCCTGTTTTGTAGTTTTGAAACTTTTGAGAACGAAGTATGTAAGACTGCGGTTGCATCAGAAACTAAATTTGTTCACTCAGCTCTGAGCTAATGCCTTGACACTACTTGCATCACTTTTCCCAAGGTCAAGGGAGCCTGCTCAACACCGCAGATACGTTTCATCTTTCAGGTTACCATTCGGGTCGGGGAATCACAGTGATGTCAAGGTAGCGTAATTTCTAATTTCTCATCGTGATGACGTCATCGATTGTGAATTATCATTTTACCTTGTTCATCATGGTATTGTAGTTGAAATAGACTCCCAGTATCGGAAGTACATGCATAACTCAGTTCAATGTAAAACATTTAAAACAAAATAAAATGTAAAATTAACCACAAATCGTTGACGTTTGTAACGTTTGTTCAATTTACTCTGAAAGTTTAGTTATTTTATTTCAAATATTTCAAGTTTTGCTTCTTTAAGTTTTTTAAACTTTAATAACGCTTTTTGTAATAAAAATCGTTTTTTTCGCGTCACGCTCGACCTTTTTATCGTGATTCAGCGTATATAGCTTATGCGCGATTTATATATATATATATATATATATATATATATATATATATATATATATATATATATTTGTTTATTTATTTATTTGTGTTTAACGTCCGACTATTGTACACTTGGGCTAATGCAGACGATATATATATATATATATATATATATGGTATATGGGTAAAAAGCATTGATTTCGCATCACGCGCATCGTGTATATAGCATTACACATAACTGACTATACATCCGGTAACACAGCTGTAATCCCAATTAATTGTAATTAGGTTTATCTGTAAATTGTATTCATTTGCACTGGGCTTGCACAGCTCACCATCCTCGCCATGTGTTTTGCTGAATGAATAAACTTATAAAAATGTATATTTATTAATTGATATAAAGATTATAGCATTATAAGAGAAAGATCTTGTATATGACAGTTTAATCTTAATAATAATTTTTGGGAGTTACGAGTGCCGATAGATATTAAAACTAGGCTAATGCCATTGATTTTTACAAATTATCAAATTTTTATTTTTGATTCTACAATTAATTTGATAGTCAAATATAAAAACCAAATACTCATACTGTTTATTGCACAGTTAATGTTTACAAGCTCATATTTTCTAAATTAAACCTTTTAAAATTAATAAAAAAGTCTTTATTTGTTATTTTAGTTTTCTCTCGCAGATTATAAAATTAAAAAATCTATAGTGGAGTAAAATAGTATTGAACTATTAATGTCTGTAACTCATAATTAGGTACTAAAAAACAATAATTTAATTTATAAATCAATAATTCTACAATGTTATGAGCATATATGTTACTTTCTGTAACAATTTGTGTAAGTGAGGCTTCCGGGAGTAAAATAGTATTGAACTATTAATGTCTGTAACTCATAATTAGGTACTAAAAAACTAATTTAATTTATAAATCAGTAATTCTACAATGTTATGAGCATATATGTTACTTTCTGTAACAATTTGTGTAAGTGAGGCTTCCGGGAGTAAAATAGTATTGAACTATTAATGTCTGTAACTCATAATTAGGTACTAAAAAACTAATTTAATTTATAAATCAATAATTCTACAATGCTATGAGCATATATGTTACTTTCTGTAACAATTTGTGTAAGTGAGGCTTCCGGGAGTAAAATAGTATTCAACTATTAATGTCTGTAACTCATAATTAGGTACTAAAAAACTAATTTAATTTATAAATCAATAATTCTACAATGTTATGAGCATATATGTTACTTTCTGTAACAATTTGTGTAAGTAAAGCTTCCGTCAGCTATTCGCCTGTCTTGTACGTTTTTTTACACTGCTTTATGTTATAAATCTTCATCTATGATTAAAATTTTAGCAAAATCTTATGTATCGAATTTTCAAAAAGTAAAACGATCTGCCTATTTTTGTTAAACAGCTTCCGAAAGGAATGTTAAGGAAATATTTGTTTGGGAGGTTCAGTTTTTTTATTCAAACTTTTACGTAAAATGTTAGTATAACAATATTTATTAATTTGTGTTCTTGTCAAATATTTCTTTTAAGATACTGAGCTGTCTGAATCTGTACAATTGATGTTAAAAAAAAATTATTTAACATAGAACTTGTATAGCAATGTGCAGTTTATCGTTAACTGCTTTGTATTTAATTTGAAGTGAAAGACCATTGTGTAGGACGACCCGTCTTAGTACTGTGTTTACTGTACAAACCGGAGAAAGAATTTGGTTTTCGTTTCTATAAATACGTCCCCCCTCGACAGCAACTAACAGCTTTACTTCAAAAACATCTAATTTTGGATTCGAGTTTATTGTTCTTTAGCTCCGGCAACTTGTTCTACGTAGTCACGTGCGTTTTTTCTAAAGTAAAACAAAAAACTAATGTATTAACCTAAGTGAAAACATCACAGTATTTTCCTTTCAGTACAAAAATTTCGGTTGTTACGAGTATTTATCAAAATCAGTTGTTAAGGTTTTGATTAAATGTGGTCTTTATATACGTAAACAGAATTTATGGGTTATTCTATTTAAAACATGCTCATAAGTATTTATTGACGAGAAACACAAACTCCATTCCAATTGTTTTTTAATTCATAAAACATCATAACTGTAATTTCTTAATCAGACTGAATTAAATTATTTGTCCAGATTTTTTTTAGATTTTTTTGGGTCTGATATCGTACGTTGCAAGTGCTTAAGGGATTAACTGTAGCCCTGTATCAGTAACTAGCTGAGAACAGCCCGCTTCGATGGGATTTTTCACAGCCGTGTAGTTTTTCACTTTCTCCTTTCCACTTTTTACTTTTTCTGTTATCTGTACACTTTAATTTATAAAAAGTCAACTGATGCATGCGCGTATTCGCCTTATTTAATTTCAAACACACACACACACACACACACACACACACACACACACACACACACACACCAGTGGTCTGTGCTGTGAAATATACGAACACTTATTTTTTATATGTATTAATTGATTATAAGGAAGTATTTGCAATGTTATTACACCAAGATTACCGATTTCCTCAGAAAACGTAGTAAAATTAAAATAGGCTCAGTAAAGTATACTGATTCTTAAAGTATATCCAGTAAAATAGGCTGATTTGCATTTAAATTTAAAATAACGGCGGCATTTAATGGTTTCTCCGGCGTAATTGAAGCGAATTTCAAAAAAAGTGAAACACAAAATTCAAAACTAAACCTTGGCTGCCGTATAATTTATAATAGCTTTATTAAAATCTGATTGCGTCATTGTTACCAGCGTTAAAGTGTGTACAAATCAGAATTTTTAATTTTCTAATTTCATTGGAAACACAAAAATAACCCTGAAGGCGGTCAGGGTAAATATCGTGGAATAGCGAGACCTCAGTGTGATAAAGCTGTGGAGAAGTCAACACAAGTGGTCGGAAGGAAACGTAACTGTGTTCCAAGTTGCACAGTGTTGCGAGTTTGTTGTCTGTTGCGCCATTGAATGTAAACGTAATAGAATTAAAACCCTTATGAGAGCTTTGTGAACGCTCGCTGCTGGTGACATCTTGCGGCAGTGTGTTCAAATACAGTTAAGTGTATAATAATACTGTCAGTTTTCTCAAACGTTTCCATCCCCTGCCTTTGCAGCTTGTAGCGATAGTCGACTATAGCCACTAATATCGAGTACACTTTTTATAATGGCGGCTCTACTTCCGTGCAGTGTGTCAAGCATGAAGCTAAATCGTCCCCAATGTTGCAGGCCCAGACGCCGCAGTGGCAGCAGCATAGTGGTTGTGGGTCAAGAGGAAGCCGAACCTGTGAAACGACCGCCTGACGACCAGGAGGCCGACGATGCTTACAAAATGATGATGATGATGGCTGCCTGTGACAACGGACCCCACCGTGAGATGGCCGTTGACGTACCGGAGTCCTTCATCGCCAGGAACAAGACTCCGCCTAGGTACCCGCCGCCCAGACCCCACACGAGGATTCAGGTTGGTGTTATTATTATTAGTTTTATTAAATCGTGGTCACCCTACCTGCAACAGTTTAGTAGCTCTCGTAGCTTCTGATATGGTGTTCGGAGAGGTCAGTACACACGGCTACCAGGATTCGGTCTGACAAAATCTTGGCGTTTATTTAGTTACAGCTTTAACGATTGAACAAACACTCCGTAACTATATTTGGTGTCCTAACATAACCTAACCTGTACGAGGTGGAAAGAGCAAATGTTAATTTGTACACTTTGTCACACAGCTTGCAGAATGCCTGAGCCACGAGAAGAAATAAATTAATTTGCATGTATCCACAATCTGTGCAGCAACTATTATTATTATTTAAAGAAAGACAGAAAACATATTTCACGGATTGTTGGAAATCCACTCCCAGGTCCAAACAGTTCTTCGACTACTTCAATATTAATTGATCGGAAAATCAAGAAATCACAGTCATTTTCGTATTTAAAGAAAAGTTAATGTTGATGTATGTTACGTTTTTAGCATACTGTTCATTTACGCATGCTATTTTACTTTGGAAATTCGTTTCTAAAGAAATTAACGAGACGGCTGTGATTATTTTGGTTTTACCAAACATTTTTTACATACATTAGTTCTGAGTGGGTTTCGTTTTTGTTACATAAATATAAAACGTGTGTACCGATTCAATTAGCTTGTAATTATTTTTTGTTAAATGTCTACATAATATGTAAGAGAAAAATGCAACGTCAGTTAAACGGAACAAGCGCAAATTTAAAATATAATTGTTGTCACAGCTGTTATTTTCAAGGTTAACACATGTCACTTAAACATTCTTTAAAATAAAATGATGTTAATGGTTCTGTTTATTCATAATGCTTCACTGGATCTTAGTTCCAGAGCCAGAAAACATACACTGCACATGTAGGCACTAACACTGAGTCGATCAGACAACATTGTGCCCTTCTTCCTTGGTCGAAAGTTCTGTTGAAAGAAAATAATTGCGCGGCACGCAACTGGTTCGTTAACGTGATGGAAGCGAAGTTCCAGAAGCTCGGAACATTAAGTAACACCAAGTAAAGCAATCATTTTGGCACATACATTTTTTTGACCGAGCGAAGCGGGTTCTGTTTCGACCGTTCGGCGTTTCGTTTGCGTGTTTGTTACGCAGTTTTGGCCAAACGCATTAACCGATTGTTTTGAAATTTGATACGATCGTAAATTGTATAAAGCCCGTACGATATATTGTAAGACTTCTTCACGTTTATTACCGTTTTCGTTACTTACTAAATTTGGCGGGAAATGTTATGAGCGCTGTCATAGTGCCCTTTGAATATTACTTAAGAATATACTGTTCTTTCAACTATCAGTGGTAATAGCTTGGACCAGTATAAGCAGTGTCACCCGTTTCAAAATGTCGTTTCTTCATAGTCTTCAAAAAATCATTAGCCTTAGATTGCAACCACTGTATAAATTAGTATTTAAAAATGTCAGTACATTTACTGAAATGCATTTACGTGAAAATTTTTATACATTCTAAAGCTGACTACGGTGGTGAAATCCGATTTTAAAAATGGCGTTCAGCACGTAAGGTTGTTTTAAAGTTTAGTGTGGCCATTTTGAAAAGTATGACCTTTTTTGGCTGAGTCAGACATTTTTCCAAGTTAACTCCCTTTGTATCAAATCGGACCAGAAGTACAAAATGTACCATTGACTGAACTTTAATTGCAAATGTTGGGAGGTCATGATCGGTGCACAGTTCATGTTTCCGGGTCTGGATCTTACCGTGATGGCTGCTCAAATAGTTCTTTTTCCAATTAGAACTCTGTAATATAAATTGAATATGAAGTTCGTATATGCATAATTAAACTTCCGCAAGATCGGCAATATGGGCACGGTGTGTTGAAGTTTTACAAGGTTTTATTATTTTTGTTTAAAGTAGTGAAAAAAGTTAAAATATTCTCAGCCTACTCACAGATTTGGCGTAAACTGATTTCCAAAATCTAACAACACTGGATGGCATTACGTTGTCAAAATGAAGTTTAGATAGAATATCGGTAATTTTACCTCTTTTTAAATTTAACTTTTTGAAAATCTTGTTTTGTTATTGCAATCGTCGTAAAAATTGCATAAATTAATAATGTTTTCAAAATATCATTAAATATTATGAACCTTGACCGCTGTGAGATTTATTTACGAATTTAAGCTTTTATAAGAAATATATAGTTTTTAAGATTTTCAAACTAATAATAAATTAAAATTATATATATAAGAATTAAGTTATCGTTTAACATGTCACATAAAAATGTAGTTATTTTGTAAAATTGTTTGGTTTTTAGTTTGTCAGTAGTTATATTAATAATTTAGTAAAGTTCTATCGAAATTTTCTCCTCCTGTAAACTCTAAATTAAAATATACAGTTCATATTACACTTTATTTGTAGTTTAGTTTATTTAATGTTACCCTCAGTTTTTACTATTCTTGAATAGAATAGAATATTAAATATTTATATATTTCCTTTCAGGCCTTAATTTTTTTTAATCGCAGTATAATATTTGTTGATTTTAATACAATAAATTCCTTTTTAGGCTGTTTTATTTTCCTTGTTTTACGTTTAAGTGCTTATTCAAAACTAAATTCATTGCTCTTTACACGAATCACAATTTCAGTCGTGACACAATGTCAGCCTATAACTGAAATAAATTATCAGTTCAATTCATTAGTCAGCAGTCTTAATATTTTAGCCTTTACAAAATGTATGAATGTATTTAGTAACTAATTAGTCAAGCTATTTACCAAAAGCAATTTTTAGTACAAAGTTTGAATTAAAGTTGACCAAGTTGAGTACCTCGACATGCTAATACGGTATATGTAAGCAATGGCCTATATACTTTTTAACTGGAAAACGTGTTCCCTTTGGTTATAATTGGTGTTCATTTTGGATCTGGTCTTAGCACGATGGCTGCCCCCCTCTAAACACGCATTAGTTATTGTTAGGCTATATGTTAATTAGATGACCGTGAACGTAGGCTGCTAGCCAGTCGGTCTCTATCAGCTTATACATAAGTTTGTAGAACATAATTACCAAACATATATAAACAATATAATAGCAGATCTCTGCACTTTTATCCGTTGGCTTTGTGGGTTACCACAGACAGAATAGCTTGTTACACCCGATCAGCCTCATACCTTGTACCACACTCCTTGCTACTGGTCTGCGTCTACAAAGAAACGAATTGCTTTTCCTCGGTTCATTTCTGACCAATTTGACCAAGAGTAGATGGAGCTTTGTAATCGAATTAGTGACTGAAACGTGCGTAGAAACTCCAAAGACCTTTGGCAAATTGACTGGAACTTTGATAAGACGTACACGGTTGCCTTGATGTGGGAGACTTCAACGCGCATACCTGGTGTATGAATGAACGTCATTGTTTATTGTCTTAATTGCCGACAATGCTATAGCTTTGTTTATACATACGTACGATTAACGTTGATACCATTGTTACGAGTTGTTATGAAATCATGCAAATACAAAATATCAAAGATGTCTTCGGCAGACTTATTGTTCAAAAATTTTCATCGGAAAATAAAATACCAGAGTAATGAAACTTTCATTGATTCTAAAGATTGAATGTTTTATGACGCTAACTTTCGAAATATGATGGCAACTTTACGTTTTACAGAAAAATCCATCCATTCGTTTAAAAATTGCGGTAATTAAAATCTTAGTTACAAAAAACTGATTTAATTATATAAAACTTAACTCTACGGTAGTCTCGATTTATTTTCACATGTTTTTTTTTCATGTTGTGTTGTTATATTTTGAAAAAAATCATTTACTTTACGTCATCGTTTATTTCTACCTGAAACTATTACATTTTTACTGGAATCAGGTTGGAAATGTCATTTAAAATAAACTGCATTAAAACTTTTTTCAATAGCTCATTACAAACTAATACAATAGAAAATATTTTCTTACAAGCTATTGGAAGACACAGTAATTTCGATGCGAACCTATTTAACTGACATGATACTGTAACGGAATTTCAAAAAGTTAAAAAATATTAACATAAAGTACAAGTGTGTGTTTTACATTAGCAGTACAAAAACGAACCTCACCGAAGATGGCAGATACGATTTTGCCGAAACGTTGGAACAATGTTACTTTTAAAAATTGTTTGCTGTGTCGAACTAGTAATACTTTGTTATCCAACAGAATCCGTTCAACGGTATTGGTAACTATTTTAATTCTTATAAAACAAATTTTTATCTTGCATTTAAAAAAAAATATGATTTCATCATCGTGGTTAACGTTAAAATACATAAATTGGCACATATATATAGGATATAATCTTATAATATTAAACAAGCTGAAAAACGGATATAATTTTTTTTTAGAACGTGTATAAATAACGTTTATTATGCCAGGAATATTTAGTGAAAACTCGTTAAGTAGCTAATTTGTGTAATGTTTTTTTAGCAATCAGCTGATGTGTACCAAAACAGCTTATTACTAATATCATACCACATGCGTAAGCAACTCGTCACAGACGAGACGTGACGTCAGAACCTACAAACGTTCTAAACATCGATTTATTCAGTGGTACACAGGAAGTGGTATCTGTGTGTGTGTGTGTGTGTGTGTGTGTGTGTGTGTGTGTGTGTGTGTGTGTGTGTGTGTGTGTGTGTGTGTGTGTGTGTGTGTGTGTGTGTGTGTGTGTGTGTGTGTGTGTGTGTGTGTGTGTGTGTGTGTGTGTGTGTGTGTGTGTGTGTGTGTGTGTGTGTGTGTGTGTGTGTGTGTGTGTGTGTGTGTGTGTGTGTGTGTGTGTGTGTGTGTGTGTGTGTGTGTGTGTGTGTGTGTGTGTGTGTGTGTGTGTGTGTGTGTGTGTGTGTGTGTGTGTGTGTGTGTGTGTGTGTGTGTGTGTGTGTGTGTGTGTGTGTGTGTGTGTGTGTGTGTGTGTGTGTGTGTGTGTGTGTGTGTGTGTGTGTGTGTGTGTGTGTGTGTGTGTGTGTGTGTGTGTGTGTGTGTGTGTGTGTGTGTGTGTGTGTGTGTGTGTGTGTGTGTGTGTGTGTGTGTGTGTGTGTGTGTGTGTGTGTGTGTGTGTGTGTGTGTGTGTGTGTGTGTGTGTGTGTGTGTGTGTGTGTGTGTGTGTGTGTGTGTGTGTGTGTGTATATATATATATATATATATATATATATATATATATATATATATATATATAGGAGGATCTATGGGGACAGGATGAGGGAGGTGTGGAGGATTAGAAGGAACAAGACAAGAGTTGGAGTGCTTTGCGTGATCCAGCAGGGTCTATACGTAAATAATAATATATATATATATATATATATATATATATATATATATATATATATACAGATTTCAGCAAGTAAATAATCGATACTTTGTACACCTCACATTTAATTTTGTACGCCTAAATATTTTGTATTTCTTGAAAAATGTTCTCGCAAGATACGTATTTTAGTTTATGCAATGGAGAAAATATTGAGGCGTGCCAGTGTCACGTGGTTATGAAAACTGGACTTCTGATTAGTTGTTAGGTTACAGCAAAAACGCGGGACATGCCAGAACATTCTGTCGAACATACTTAGAAGCGTGCTGAAGTTATAAAAGGAAATATCTAGACGTAAATTAATTACAAAAGAAGAAGTGTGTTATTTAAAGTAAAGAAATATTATAATTTGAAGAGTTACAACTGCAGTGAACGTTTTATTTTTAAAATCAAAATCTTCGGACATTCTGTTTCAATAAATAAATAAAATTTAAGAAATTAAATTGTATTTCGATCTGAGACATTTACAAAATTAAATATTTAAAAAATATTTTTGGAACGGTTGTAGCCTATGAATAGGACTACTAAAAAGACCTGTTCGAAGCCCCTGTCTAACATATAACTTTCTGACTTCTAATGTATTCCTGTTCTAATATGTAACTGTTACGAAATAAATCTGATTACAGTAAACAGTAAATAATGTAGTCTAATTGATATATGTAATGTAACACACCGTTATCTAATAATATTAAAGGAGCTATTTATGTATGTATGTCGCCTATGTCCAGCTTATCTCTAAAGCTGCTGTAATTAATTTTTGAAAATTTGTACATAAAAGATTTTTAATCTCAAAAATCGATTGTGAGTGGTCTCGTGTGCGAAAAGTCGCTAAATGGTTGATTTCGTGTTGGCAAACAACGTCTTTAATTATCAGATTAAATAACATTAATATATTATTAATAATTACATAAATAATATTTTATAATCATGATTATTATGTCAAATAATTATTATATGGTGACCGACACTCTGTCACCAGGTACACTGTGGTCGAGTTCTATTTCGTATTTCAGTGTACTGTAAATTGAAAAATTATGTTTACATATGCAGAATGTATTGTTATGTGAAGTCAGATTTTCAAAAAGGTGTAAGACTGTTTCACTTCCATCACGTCAGCGAGAAAGTTGCTGGCGGTGATAATTTTTTTACAGTTTTGTTACACAAATACTCTAGCCATTGACGTTCCTCGAAGTGCCTCTTGCCGAACGCTAAGATCATAGGTTTTGTTTTAGTTTCAAAATTTTGATCCGTAGCGCTGTTGTTGCTCGTTCCAAAAATAAAAGTGTGTTCCTAGAACAGCAGCACCGTTTTGTAATTAGTTCCAGGAAGGCGATTAAACCTTGGTTCTCGTTAAGTTTAAAATTAGTTCGTTTTACTGGCGAATTGTAATCGTAAAATTACATATTGTGTCCAGGCTGGGTATCGTGAAATGTGCACCAATCTTGATATGTGTGTGTGTGTGTGTGTGTGTGTGTGTGTGTGTGTGTGTGTGTGTGTGTGTGTGTGTGTGTGTGTGTGTGTGACCTCGATTTTGTACAAACTTTGAACAAAACATTGATTTTGCTTATCCAGCAAAATCCTTAATCGGTTTTAAAATGAAAGCCATTCAAATTTTGAACCGGTCCCCTTTATACAGTTCAGTATGATTTTATCATTTGCAAAAGTAAGCATTTTAATTTTTTCAGTTTCATTTAAAACGTATTTTCTGGGCAACGAACGTACATAATGTGTTACAAAATTATATTAATACCAAAATTGATTTTCACGTATCGAATGTTCTGGTGACGTCAGACTTGTGACATCCGCTCCAGCGTCACTGATAAAACTGCGTATTCTTTTATTCTAATTATATTTTTTTACTCTATGGTATTTTCAAAAAAGGAAAATTGTAAATTGTAACAATAAATGGGTATGAAATATATAAGACGTGAAATGCCTGAGGCTAAATTTACTATGCTGAAAATAAACGTTGGCATTACTGTGCCGATACAGTATCATCAATAATAAGCATAACTTTAAAGGTAATCACGCATCAGCTGTTCGATGCTATGGTTGTGTGTGCAGCTCATTGTTGTCACAACTGTCCCAATTGTGACAGATGTCACGTGACACATATTTGAATAGTCGATGCACGCAAAAAAAACTTTAATTAAGCCAAAAATGTGTACAACTAAATTAAAATTAATATTAGTAATAATTTCTTTAATCAGACTTGGCAGAATTAACGAATTTTTATAATATTTTTCTAAAAGTACTCGATTGAAAATAATGCTAAAATTTTGGTGCTCTAAAGAACTAACGATTTTTTGGAAATCAATTTCCTCTATCGTTATGCCCTAGTTACACGCAAAGAAAACTTTTAAATTGATAATTGTGTTTAAACAAGGCATTTTGATTGCTGGGTGCGTTGCGAAATTTTTATTCAGTCTGTTAAGCCGTTCCAGAGTTTCAATTATTTTGTGAAAAATAACAAAACGGGAAACAGCTGTTAAACAGCTGTGTATTTCTGGATCTATGATCACATGTGCCCCGCAGGGGGGGTGCAGACTAGCTGCACCTATTGAGAGGATGTAGAGTCCCTCGCGGTACCCGAGTCTAACTCACATGCAACACTACACTTACGACTTTAACTTACACTTACATTTAGGGACGTGATAATAGCCTCAATGTGTTTTTCGCCTTTAAAAAAATCTATGATCACAAACATTTCCTTATTTTTAGGTCTCCCTATCACCTGAAAGCATGGCGATTACTAACGTAGCTCGTCACATTGTTATAATTAGTTATGGCCTCAGCGCAAGTAACACAAGACTTCGATTTCATAATTGACCGAGGGCAAATCGACCGTTCGGCATCTGGCTTATGTGTTTGTTACGCCGTTTTGGACGCATTAACCGATTATTTTGAAATTTGGACCTGTATAAAGCTTATATAAAGTGATATATGTGCAAGATTTTTTCCATTCACTTCCGTTTCAAGATGGCGGCCTCTGATTTACAATAACTAGTGTACTCAGTTTTAAAAGTCAAAGTTAAATCCAAATGCATTGACAGATTATTTTGAAATTTGATACGAAAGTACCTTTTATAAAGAACAAATAAGGAATGTATAAGATTTCTCCTATTTATTTCCGTTTCAAGATGGCGGCCAGTGATTTAAGGTGACGATTTGGTACGAAATACTTGTAGACGTATGTGTAAGATTCTTTCCATTCGTTTCCTTTTCAAGATGGAGAACTTTTTTGATTCGACGTTGAGTGTGTGCTAGTTATTTCTTGTGATACTGGCTGAATGAAAAATAACCTATAATAATTTTTATCGCTTCATGGAGAAAGCATACAATTTCCAGTACAGTTGGTCCAGTAACGTTTTTCGTAAATATTACGGTTACAGGTTGCCATGGAGCGCTCTATATATTAATTAAGAATATACGACGAGGTCTACTGTTCTCTGAACTACTAGTATATAAATTCGATTTTAAACATTTGACATAGTTCGTTTTCACTAAAAAGTTAATGCTAATTCACGATCTGTTCTAGACCGCAGTTAACGGAACGAGTACCGGGAACTCTGTAACGAAACCAGTTCCTCCACCGAGGGATCACCTGAGGATAGAGAAGGACGGGAGGCTAGTGAACCGAGCGCCGGCGCCCCAAGTACCAGCACGCTCTCCTGGCCCTACTCACCTCAACAACAACCACCAGGTGGACAACTTGGCTGCTGTCAACAACAACGCACAACAGCCGAGCGTCAATAACAATATCAAGGAGGCGCCGACTTCCGCTGAACTCAGCAGTATCCGCAAGTATCAAGTAAGTGGGCCAGGAAATTGTACATCCTCACCTTAAGAAAATATTGGGCTCTCTCTCTTTGAGTGTGTGTGTGTGTGTGTGCGCGCGCGCGCGCTTTCCTACAGAACCCATAAAGAAGTATATGTAAGATTTTTCCCATTCTCTTACGTTTCAATATGGCGGTCTCTGATTTACAATAACGAGTGTAGGCCTACTCAGTTTTAGCCTGACGCATTGACAGATTGTTTTGGAATTTGGTACGAAGGTACTTTGATTAACGCGCGAAAGACGTATGTGCAAGACTTTTTCCCATTCACTTCCGTTTCAAGATTGGCAGGCCTGATTCAACGTTGAGAGTGTAGTTGCTGTTTCCTGTAATACTGGCTGAACGGCAAAACCTGTCATTTTGACCGCATAGTGGAGAAAGAGCATACAAGTTTTAATGAAGTTGATCCTATAACATTACGGTTATCAGTTAAATTGGCAGAAAACTTCACGAGCGCTGTCGAAAAAGTTACGTTCTTTATATTAATAATACTGCGAAGTTTACTTGTTCTTTGAACTACTAGTTAAAAAGTTATAATTGGTTTAAAATCTGACAATTTTGAATCGTACTGCTGTCCACCACTTGCCTGAACCGAATTACAAGACGTTGTGACGTCACAAGTATCTGACGGTGATGAACAGTTTAACCAACAATTATTATTATGGCCAAGGGACTAATAAAACTCGGAAAAAATTTAGTTAAATCTGTATTTAGGTTTACTTTTGTTTAGTAATTTCGATCATTCATTTGTCGTCAGTCACGTTTGAGAGATTTCGTTTGTTTTGTATTTTAGAGAAAACGTTTTCAGGAAGTGAGTGGTTGTGATTTGAAAATATGCTTCTAAAATCAGATTACAATTAGGGCCACTTTCTCTGTCCATTGTTGTTTACTTAGTCATGCCGGCCGCCAATTTGGAATTTATTATTTGGAAGTACGCCAGTATTTTGTGTGTATATTGTTCAAAGTGCAATCGCTTTTTGTTGTGCATTTATTTTCAGATCTGCAATGTTTTAGTTGAGGGCTGTTATAGACTAAAGTGCCGTATGCAGAGTTCGTTAAATATCTAAGAAACACAACGCGAGCGCGCGCGCGCATACACACACACACACACAACTTTATGATGCCACTATAATAAAAGTTTATCATGGCGACGTTGTTATTAACAGTGAGTTTAATACGATAAGAACGGAAACTCCTCTTGTTATATCTGTCTCTCTCTATCACACTCATTGATTACCAGCAAACGGAGATCAGTCGCATATATACAGTAAGGTTTATATTAAACTTGTACTTGAGATTCTTTGCTGTGCATATACGTCAAGGATGTAAAGACCTTCATGTTCGCGCCAACGTTTGTGTGTCTTTTTGTGTGTCTAAACGGTAAGTCGACAAAATTGTGAAAGTTTGCTCTTTTCATGCGTCCGAGCACAAGTACACATAAAAAAAATCACAATTTTTCTATGCATCAGACACCGGCTACAAAAGTTTTTATGTTGAGAAATTGACGAGAAGTAAAGGAATGGTTTAAAAATTAATTTGCCTAAAATAAATCTTGTTTTGTTTAGTATTGTTGTAGTCTCCGGGAAAAATAGTCCGGGCGTTTACCAGGTCGGCCGCGGGCTGGCGAGGAATGGTAAAAGAAATTCACTTCGTGTTGTTTGTTGTTGGCCGGATCCCTTCTATTTCCTCCCCAGCAACTTGTGTTATCTTGTACAGTAGGTCCCGAGTGTTGGTAAGCTGCTGTGTAGTGGGTGGTCCTTCTCGATGTTCTGCCGAACGATTTTCGACCTGTATTTTCGACTCGAAATTATGTCGGCAACCACAATATCTCAAAATTGCATTGTTAAAACTAAAGAATTAACGCATCAATTAGGTTTTGCAGTCTTAAGCTGTTTCCAGGCCGGCAGAGAAGTACAGGTATTTTCAGCGTGGTTGTTCAGGTGTTGGTAAGCGGAACTCAGTTCCTGTGTTGTTAGGCGATGACAGTATTGAACGTGTGTTAAAAAAAAATTAAAAGTTGTTTACAACCAAGCATACATTTTCCAGTAGTTAAGATTTGAAAATGTATTAGCACAAAAGTTCACAAAAACAAATCTGTAATTATCAACTTTTTGGTACCGTAACAATAGCTAGTTCGTCTTTCTTTTTGGTACCGTATCAATAGCTAGTTCGTCATTCTTTTTGGTACCGTAACAATACTAGTTCGTCTTTCTTTTTGGTACCGTATCAATAGCTAGTTCGTCATTCTTTTTGGTACCGTATCAATAGCTAGTTCGTCTTTCTTTTTGGTACTGTATCAATAGCTAGTTCGTCTTTCTTTTTGGTACCGTAACAATAGCTAGTTCGTCTTTCGTTTTGGTACCGTATCAATAGCTAGTTCGTCTTTCTTTTTGGTACCTTATCAATAGCTAGTTCGTCTTTCTTTTTGGTACCGTATCAATAGCTAGTTTGCCTTTCTTTTTGGTACCGTAACAATAACTAGTTCGTCTTTCGTTTTGGTACCTTATCAGTAGCTCGTTCGTCTTTCTTTTTGGTACCTTATCAATAGCTAGTTCGTCTTTCTTTTTGTTACCGTAACAATAGCTAGTTCGTTTTTCGTTTTGGTACCGTATCAGTAGCTCGTTCGTCTTTCTTTTTGGTACCGTATCAATAGCTAGTTCGTCATTCTTTTTGGTACCGTATCAATAGCTAGTTTGCCTTTCTTTTTGGTACCGTAACAATAGCTAGTTCGTCTTTCGTTTTGGTACCGTATCAGTAGCTCGTTCGTCTTTCTTTTTGGTACCTTATCAATAGCTAGTTCGTCTTTCTTTTTGGTACCGTATCAATAGCTAGTTCGTCTTTCTTTTTGGTACCGTATCAATAGCTGGTTCGTCTTTCTTTTTGGTACCTTATCAATAGCTAGTTCGTCTTTCTTTTTGGTACCGTAACAATAGCTAGTTCGTCTTTCGTTTTGGTACCGTATCAATAGCTAGTTCGTCTTTCTTTTTGGTACCTTATCAATAGCTAGTTCGTCTTTCTTTTTGGTACCGTAACAATAGCTAGTTCGTCTTTTGTTTTGGTACCGTATCAATAGCTAGTTCGTCTTTCGTTTTGGTACCGTATCAGTAGCTAGTTCGTCTTTCTTTTTGGTACCGTATCAGTAACTAGTTCGTCTTTCTTTTTGGTACCGTATCAATAGGTAGTTCGTTATTCTTTTTTCCCTTCTACTTTCCATGATTACTTATTCATGCAGTATTCAAGTTATTAATATTATTTAATAGGACATATCGTCTTTTGCGCACATAGTGCAACGAGTATGTGCACGACCTTTGAATAATGTGAATCAACAGTTGTTTAGGCAACAGTTATTCTCCTTCCCTACTGCCAAACGAAAAGTAATAACAAAGTATTAAATTAACTATGCTTTAACTTAGATAGTCCTTTATGCCTGGACTTATATTAAAATATATGGACTTATATTTAAAAAAATATGGAAAATGTCCAACTAATAATGAGCAAAATAATAACAAGATAGTTATGTATCATTCTTCTAATTTGGATATAAAATTTTTAAACAAATTTTTAAAAAATGAGCATCGACAATAAAGTAAGTTTAAAAGAATTTTCACATAACCTCATCTTATTGTATTACAATGTTGGTTACGTTTCTATTCAGTCAGTGTTCCAGATATGAATGTACGAAAACATTTTGAAAGAAATTTACGGTTCTATGTTGACTTGAAATTAAAAGTGAAAAAATAAATAAACTTTGACCGCGGTCGTCAAGTACTTTGGTAAATACATTTTCAGAACTATTCTGTTATCATCAAAAAAATCCTGATTCCTAAGTAATTTTAATTAGTCAGTTTTAAACAATATTGTTTAAAAGCTTTTTCTTAAAAAATCAAACACTCAATTTTCGTTACTTTTCCACTCAAAGTAAATTCACAGTTTATTTCCAAAACTATTACTAATTGCCTGCATGTGCTCCAGAGAAGAGTTTGGGGTGAATTTGAACAAAATCGGTGGTCCATTTTTGGCTGATTAAACAGAGAAATTATATAAATGAATATTACCTTTAAAACCGGAAGTTTTACACGATAACAATACTTTCTCTATAGTATATTCAAGGAAGTAATCGTGCTTTTATATAAACTCGTTTTAGAGTTGAACATAAGCTGCTCCACAGTTGAATAAAAACGTTTAATTCAAACAAATTGTAGTAAGTGTTGTAAACTAAAACATTAGCTTTAAAAAATCGATACTGGCCACGCCCCCTTATAGATAATTAGCCTATCAGTGTGTAAGCCTGATGACGTCATGCTAATTTTGTACAAACGCGATAACTTTCAGAGCGGGAGCTCGCAGTCAGGTGTGAACATGTGTGAAATCATATTGAAACCGATCCGCCGGGAAATTCTGGTAAGAGTGAATGTGTTTCAGTGCGCTCAGCTGATCTGTGTTGCGTAATTAGTGTAAGGAGATTAATGTGCAGTGAGATAATTATTTTTTTTTATTAACGAAAGTGAATCATTACTCACGGAAAATACGAAATCATTGCTTATTGAAAGAAAAAGAGAACAGCAATTACGGTACTGTTCAAGTGTTTATCCGCTGAGGGGGAATGTTCTCCGATCTAGAAACCCGTTTCTGGTGGTGGTGGTGGTTACAGTTATTGAGGAATTGGTTGTTAGCATTCTGGAATTGGCAATTTTGGTCAGGAATTTGGTTTCCGTAATATCTCGAACACACTCGTTAACCAGCAATATCCAGTCACCCGTTAAAAAATATCCGTCAGTAAAAACCTCATTTTAAAAATCTGGTTACTGACGTAATCGGCTTTAAAATTGGCAGCAGTTATACATTCAAATTGCATTGAAAATACCAAATTAAAACATACGGCGGTCAAGGTTAGTCTTCGAAAGTTCGAATACACTCGCTTACTGAAATGTTCGGTTGTGTGATATCATTTGGAAATGCGCTGTCTGCGATACATGTGCGTGCAACACATTGTTTTTTTTATAAAGTATCTCATAATTTTGTTGTCCGTAAGTATTCAGTAAAAGAAAGAGCACATTTTGGCACAGCTATTTATTGTTATCTTTAGCGTTTAAACAGCACATCTGAATGTTTAGTTTACGTATTATTTTTAAAAACTAGAAAAGTCCCTAAAAATACAGTTTGCAAATGTCAGCATTAAATGATTTTGATCGTTTTTGTTTTTTTTAATATTAACTATTTCAAAATCATTGGTTCGAATTGCAGTTACTGCCGTAAGCGTTACCCTTTTCGTAATGCTGATCCCTCATCCTCATTAATCTTACTGGCATAAAATATAGACATCGGACGTTAATTAAATCTGTCTGTCTGTCTGTCTGTCTCTCTCTCTCTCTCTCTCTCTCTCTCTCTCTCTCTCTATATATATATATATATATATATATATATATATATATATATATATGTGTGTGTGTGTGTGTGTGTGTGTGTGTGTGTGTGTGTGTGTGTGTGTGTGTGTGTGTGTGTGTGTGTGTGTGTGTGTGTGTGTGTGTGTGAGAGAGAGAGAGAGAGAGAGAGAGCTTTATTTAGAACTTGTACAAAAGTTTATTTCGGTAATAGTTTAGACAAATTCATTACCCAGAAAAATTCGTTCAACAGTTTCAAAAATGGCGGTAAATCAAATCTTAAATAATTTTTTTTTTATCTTACACTTTTGAAAATCTTACTCTATTGACGACGTAATCAGCGCACAGAAGTGTGATTTTCTTCTTAAAAGAAAACATTATTACTGGAAAGTGAGAAAACAGAGTAATTCAATATGTAGTGTCAAGAAAAATATAAAATCAGAAGTATCTTGAAACAGAAGCAGGCGTATTGGCGCAGACCACTATCCGTTGCGTGTCCAAATAAGTAAACACTATGACACTAAAAGTAGTGAAGTAGTGAAGTAATTCATAACGTTTTGAAATTAAACTATTTGTGTTTAATGAAATTATTATGTATGCATTCGTGTTATGTATGAAACTACATTACATAATTATTGTTATCTTATTGTGTAAATGGTAGATACTCTTCAAAACAGAATATACTGTATATACAAAGTTCTACGTTATAACATTCAAATTTACTGTCGTCCCGGTTTTTTCTTGTCTGTGCACAATATTTGAACAGTACAAATATATTTCTTCCGTAATTTTCTTACCTCCCGTCATATTTGGTAGGAAAGTACTTAGTATGAAACCCGTAAGAAGTATGTGTAAGTTTCACTTTTTTTCCATTCACCCTCCATCCACTTTTTTTTTTAAATGACGGCCTCTGATTTAACTATTACGAGTGCACTTCCTGGCTGTTTCGTGTAGTATTGGTTGAACGGCAAGACCTATCTTAATTTTGATTGTGGTCGGACGTGATAAGTGTCACTTATCACTGTCTCTCTTACTATTTTGAAAACACAAACTGCCAGTTTTCGTGCAGACATTGCTAGGCCTATCAATACAGCACGTGGACACATTGCTAACATTTACTCATATTATGCCAGGATGCGTTTCTTTTGGGCCTTTTGATGAGCTGAGCATTTCGATTTTATGGATATTTTTGTTGCTAACTTTAACCAGACAATAAGTGTATAATAAAAATCAGCAGACGCGAGGCCTGCACTGAGGACGATGTGTCCCTTTATATTTAGGCCTAAAGAAAGGCTACACATGCAAGAAAAGGAACCGCACCGAAGGTAGTCGACTGATTCAGCATCGTTTCTTTCCTTGCGTGTGTAACAACCCCGGCAGCCCATTCCGCCCGTTTTCGGATCTTCGACACCACGTATGTAATGACAGTCGCATGAAACTTGGTGGACAAGGTGAGACGGGTGCTGTCAATAACTTGCGCGTGCAACCTCCAGACCGAGGTTCATTGTGTAGCCTCTTCGGAAATTTTCTGTTTCAACAGTTCAACTGTTCCGTTACCCATCCGCAGTCCTGCTGTGGAATCCTCCTCCGCCTCCTTTGATGGTCTGAATAACCACTTTTTTTTTATATGCTACAAAATGTGAAGATCCTGTACTTTTCTTTACGACCGACCTGACCGGCCACGTTTAGCCTAAATTATTAATTTTTCTTACAAGCAGTTACAAAATTTTGGTTTTTTAATGTCTTCCTTGAGAAAGTTGAGTTAGAGCATTGATGATATCAGTATTCAGTTTTTGAAGTAGAAGTAGATCATTGTAAATAATATAATGCAGTTATTTAACAGTGATTATTGATACCATCTGTGGTTTTAAATTTTACTAAGGTATTTTTTAAATTTTTGAATAACTAACCTAACCTAACCTGACTGGCTTCAGTCAATAGATCCGCTAACCTCGTTCGTCATGCTTTTTAAAAGTGATCAGTAATCACGTATGTACTATGAAGCTTTGAATTCATCGTAATAAACTTTTTGTTTAGATTTTAAAACAATGACCATCTTACCTAACATAACAGGCTTTGCCTATAAATACTAACTTAATTCGTCGTGGTGTTTGTTATTGGCCAGTTTTGCGTACATCGTTTGATTCATTGTAAGGAATATTTGTTTTAGCTTATAAACCACATAAGGCTAACCGTGGGCGGATTAGGGGAGGGACTCTGGGGAAGGGGGCAATAACTTAAGGGCGGAAGCTGTTTCGGCGGGTACGGAATGCAAGAAATTTTGAAATTTTGACGCACAAAAACGGAATTTTAACACACTTTTACACTAACCCTTTTTATTGAAAAAAATTCTGAATGAATATTATCTATATTCACTACTAATATATAAAACGGAAAATTCGTGTGTTTATCCGAATGTTTATCATTTTACAGATATCGAACACTGAACTGGTTTCAAATATTTTAACAAAGCTGACGTGGCTTTTATCGTACGTCTGCTAAACGAAACGCTTGAGTAGGCCTCTATCCGTGCCAGTAAACAATTGCTCCGGACTAAGTTTGACGTTAAATTTTCTACAACTTTTATAACCTAACATTTTTTCTAACTCCTACAGTTTTCATGTAAAATGTGCAAAACGTGTTGCAGCAAATCGGGTAGGCTGTTCAGCTAGTTTATTATGAATGACTTGAAATTGTAAAACACAATGAGAATGTTTTATTTGTTACTGATGTAACCTACTAAGGTACAGATACTGTTAGACTATTTAAGTCACGTTTTGAAACACGTTCAGTTATAACATTAGGCCTAATATTTGAAAACTGCATATCAGCCTCTTTCATTGTCTTGCCTCACGTTAATTTTAATTAGTTGAAAGTAGGATTGATACAGAACAGAGATTCAAATAAAAACTTATTTTTCACAATATTATTACAGTATTCTTATGCAACTGATGCAACTTTTTGCCCCCCTTTACTTAAATCTGCTCATGAGCCTAACCTAACCTAACATGCTTTAGTCTTTATGTAGACTAACTAACGTTGTCCGTTACGCTGTTTAACGATTATCAAAGATCATGTTCCTTGTATTGGACTTATTGTACTGAACCTTCCACTTAAATTTAAAAAAAGTGCCTAATCTAACCTGACGAGCATTAACCAATATATAGCCTATGAAACTATATAGGGATTGTATCGGTGTTGGCATTGTTTTGAATTCATTAATTTAGGTATAGTACCAAATATGATTAACCCAACCTGATTGGCCCATTATAAATGTAATCCGTCACACGTGTTAGTAATGATCAGTGATGATTCATTGTAAAGAACTTTACCTTTCGATTAGAAAGCCACAGCTTCAACCAATAAATAGGGTATTATAGTTCCACGCCGGGGGTGCAGACTATTTGCACCTATTGAGAGGATTTAGACGTCCCTCGCGGTATCCGAGTCTAACACACACTTACACTTACACTACACTTACGACTTTAACACTTTACGTATACACATTTCGGGAGGCGATAATAGCCTTAGTGTGCTTTTCACCTTAAATAAAATAAAATAATAAAATAAAATAATGATCAATAGTCGCATTGTTTTGAATTTATTTTAGGGAACTCTTCCTTTAGATTACAAATAACACACACACACACACACACACACACACACACACACACACACACACACACACACACACACACACACACACACACACACACACACACACACACACACACACACACACACACACACACACACACACACACACACACACACACACACACACACACACACACACACACACACACACACACATATATACAAAACGTTACTCTAAATATTAATCTCTAACGTTAATCTAAACTTTACTCTAAATACTAACATTGTGCGTCACACTGTTTAGCCTAACAATAATCACTATTTCCCTTCAGTGATTAAAAATAAATAAACATGTACACCTAACCTAAGAGGACTGGCTTTACTCTAAATAATAACCAAGTGCGCCACACTGTTTAACCTAACAATAATCACTATTTCCCTTCAGTGATTAAAAATAAATAACATGTACATCTAACCTAACAGGACTGGCTTTACTCTAAATAATAACCAAGTGCGTCACACTGTTTAACCTAACAATAATCACTATTTCCCTTCAGTGATTAAAAATAAATAACATGTACATCTAACCTAACAGGACTGGCTTTACTCTAAATAATAACCAAGTGCGTCACACTGTTTAACCTAACAATAATCACTATTTCCCTTCAGTGATTAAAAATAAATAAATAAAAATGTAACCTAACCTAACAGGACTGGCTTTACTCTAAAAACAAACGTAGTGCGTCATGGTGTTTAACAATAATCACAATTTTAATTCAGCGATTAAACAAAATAAATAAATATGCAGGTACACCTAACCTAACCGGATTGGTTAAGTCTATATAATCACGTAATCAGACATGCGGTTTAACAGTGATCTCTGGTCCTATGCAAGGATGTAAATAAACTGTAAAGAATTTGTTCTACCCTAGATTGGTACGCTTTTGAACAGTGATCAGTGAAAGCATTGTTTTGAATACGTTTGAAGGATTTTCCTTAAGAAAGCCATACCTAACCGGATGAGCAGTCTGCACTTATTAACCTAATTCTTCATGCTTTTAATAATTATCAGTGACCGCTTAAATTATTTTGAATCCGTTTAAGGTGCTTTTTTCTTTTAGATTTGAAAAATCTTAATTCGACGTATTTTAGCCTGTATTATTGCCGGCATAACGAGTATCATTAAAACAACTTTAAAGCGGACGTATGTGCCGAGCTTAGCCGTGTACTTGCAAGTAAAGTGCTGGGCTTATCAGCCTATCTTAACAAAGATAAGAGCAGTTAATTTGGTTCAGTTTAGGTGTTATGTCACCCAAGTGTGCGTTGGACAATCGTTCTTTAGGACCGTGATTAGTAAGCCAAGATAAGATGACAATAGTCGGTTAGGAATGTTATCAGGCGCCCAATAAAAGTTTATCCGTGACACCCAACAAAAGTCTTCACTCATTGTTGCACTTATTTATCCAAAGTAAATTTCTAAACGCGATCAGTCATACTTTGATTAAAAAATAGGACGAGTTTTTAATTTTAAACCTATCTACTTGAAATCCTTAAAAATTCAATTAGTAAAGATTGAGTTAAATCTCTATAAACATGTTTCCAAAAGTAACTAATTTACTATTAGCAATTTCAAATATGCTGACAGCCGATATGAGCTCGGATGCGGTGATAAAGTAGTATACGCCTTTACTGAATTAAGTTGAAAGTTAAAACATTTCGGTTAGTTGTCCAACTCGTGTTTTACACGAGAGAAAAATGCTTGCACTCGAGGCTAGAATAGTTCGCAGGTTTTCTCAATTTGAAAATAGAAACTTTGCGCATTTTTTCTACGGTAGTATTTAAAAGTAATATTTCAGCCGTACAAAATTACGGTTCAAACACTGTGTGAGGTTATGTTATTCAAACTTATTAAAATATCTAGTAACAGAAACTTTTAAGTTAAACTGTAACTCAAAGAAAATGTTGCCAACTGAAATACCGAAATTAAAAAATACCCTTAATTCTAAAAACCACTAGGTTTTCTAATACAAAATACACGGAACGTTATTGAACATGAAAATCATAAATATTATTTCTCGAGTCAACATCCCTTTTTCTCAGCACACACTGTTCGTACAGGCATAAATGAGGTATCTTTGGATTTTTTACCCAGCTTCTGACATTGCAAAACCATTTTGCGATAAAACTTATTCTTTGGGGAAAATTTTAACATAAAAGACACTTTTAACTGTCATAGGCAAAACGGCATCACAAATCAGACAATATTTTGTATATTTTATATAGCTAACTTATTAATCACGAATAGACAATCTTATTAAAAATGCCTCTTTTTTTAATAACGTGCTTAGAACAATTTCAATATTTACTTAAAAGTCATTAAACTTTTATACTATGTGGCCCTACTGACAGTCCTCTATCCCTGTCCGTCGTACAAGCCGGGACAAGCATTTCGAATACCAAACACGTGTTTTGGACACTGTTTTTACACAAATAAGTTATATTTGTGATTTCTCCATCCATCGTACATTTATCTATTGTTAATCGATCGCTTTTCGATTTACTTTTTAAACATATTTTCGCTTTCTTCCAACTGCCGCCCTCACCCCAACGACTGCTCATTGAAAAGTGTTTACTTAAAACTTTCATAACGCTACATTTCGCACGTGCGAGGTACTACATAATATGAGTCATCTTTCAGTGAAGTTGTACGAATAAGTTGTGTTTTTATAACTTATATTTTATTGAGATGAGGAAAAGTAAAAACAGTAAGCAAAGTTCAAGTTTGTAGAAAAATTAAATTTAAGCTGCTATCGTAGCGAAGTGAAACCTTGAAATGAGCTTCTATTCTGACCTTAACATTAGGGCCTACGTTTTATTTTCAAGGGCCATTAAAATTTGTGTATGGGGGAGTTTAAATGTTTTAACATATAATGTAATTATCCGAAAATTTGGGCCAATTTGGCACCAAAATTAGTTTTTGCTTAGAGAAGTTCGTTAACCAGCAAAATCATTTCAACTGTTACAAAATTTTCGCGCTTTAAAATGTTCGCTTATGTGATGTTTTTAAATTTTGTTACTTTTGGGGAAATTCGGTTCCTTCGCTTCTGCTCGTCAACATACAAGCTTGATTTTCCCGTTTATGCGATGTTTGATCGATTTTTGAAATCGTTTCCATCGTGTCAATGTGACAGTAGGCCTGCAAGTAGGATTTTTTACTTACCGGAAGTAAGAATTAATTTGTTGTGGTTTTATCCATCATTTGTTTCGTACGCCCTCGATCTGACAACTTCCGGCCTGTAACTTTGGCAGATCGTCACCGGAAGCACCTGATCACGTGATGCGATTCACCGGAAACGTTGAACCGCCGTTGCTTCTGTGATTTGTTCGGAAGGGAATTAAACTTTGATGAAGCCTTGTGTTAACGAAACAGATATTAAAATTCAAAAAAGCTTTTGGATTCAATCAGGCTTGAACGTTTATGAAGAATATAGCAAATTTTTGTCTCACGAAATATTACAACTCAGAACAATGAAATGATTAAAAAAAGTCAATTTACGGGTAGACTGAATAAAAAAAAAGCTCGACAGAGGTCATGGTTGTTTATTTCGATTCATTCATACACTTTATCCAAAATTTAAACAATATCTAATCATTAAATTCTGAGAAAAAGTTGATTTTTCGGATTTTCTTGATCTCGAGTTAGGGGATAACGTTTTATTTGAATACTTAAGGAACACATTAGAACAAATTTTTGTTAATATTGAAAAAACATATTTGGAAAAAAACTCCAGCTCTGATTTGTTTCATAACAGGAATTTCACTTTTTCACCATAAGTGAAAAGGAAGGTATTTTGTATGGAGGCCTTATATAGAAGGTATTTTCGTTAAGAATTATAGTTTTCCAAAAATTTGATTTCCTCATGTCAGCTATAATGTTCGGAATAATATTACTTAAATGTTTTCGTTCATTGGTTTTAAAGTACCGCAAGATAACTTTATCACCAACCAAAATCACTCAAAATTGCTTGTTAATATGGTGTAATAAAGTTATACGTATTTGAGAAAACCCGGTAAATCTGCCCGATTTCTCAAAATCGATACTGTAGTCTATCAGAAAGTTACTGTTCCGGGCTAAATTAAAAATAAGCTTTTCTCCGGTCGGTTTGCCGCACTGCCTTTAATTTCTAAATCACATGTTTGCCTTTTATTTTGCTCAGAGGTTTCATTAAAATATCTTCAATAAAAAAAAAAGATTGAGAATTTAGAATATGTCTTAATGGTGACTAAACTGTTTTTATTACTTTTGGTAATTATAAAGATGGCGTTCCTAAAGAGGTTGATGATATCAAAATTACAGACAATTTTATAAAACGATTTGAATATTATAAATATTTAGGTGTTGTTTTGATTTTAATTTCAAGTGGATAAACATATTGCATATGTAAATAAGAAAGTAAAATATTTGATTTTTGTATTTTATAAGTTGCTAAAAATAATGAGTGATGATAAATGCTTTTTACTCTTTTGTTCGCATGTTAATGCGAGTTATAGTACAATAGCTTGGGGGTGGGGCGTACAATAATTGTATGTCTATCCTCTAAACATTGCAAACAGAATTTTTAAAATTATAAATACAAGTGATTTTTTTACAGATAAGAAACCTTTAATATTAGCGCAGCTTTATTGGAATCTTTATTGTTTCATTATGAGACTTTAAAAAATGTTTTCATAAATTCAAATAGTATGACAAAGAATAGAAGCATAAGAAAGAAAACAAGAAATAATAAGGTTCGGCTCAACACGTTTACGTTATTACAAATATTCAACAGAAAATTTGTAATTGTAGCGATCTTAACAGTTATAACTACCAGTAAGTAAACAGTTCAGAAATTATAGTAGTAGTGATTTTAACAAATACAAGGTACGAGTGTCCAGTGATTGACCAGTAACCTATTGCTGACTAAACTGAATAGGCCAGTACTTTGCATAGCATTGCTTCACTATTGTTGTATTAAACTGTACGGGAGTAAACAAACAAAAGCATCAGCCTATACGGAAGTAATATGAGGCCACGCCGACTGCAGTGCCAGTGTGCGTAGGTGCGCAGAGTTGTCATGGTGTCTTCCAGTCCGCAGCCGTCCAGGAGAGTCGAGGATACACCGGTGAGTCCGCACATAGCACGTAGCACGTAGCCTGTGTAGCTCGGTCCGTTTTTATTTCATTCGCCCACACGCATCTGTCTCGCTAATTAACATGATGGAAGCGCGTTCCGTCAAACAATAATCAAATTTGTTAGGTCCTAATGTTATGCAAATGACTTTTCGAATGTTCAAATACTGCCTGAGGCGGGTCCTCCCTATACCCCTGTACTGTGGTGAGCGTGAACGGCATCAGTCTTGAGATTTTGATGGTTTTCTGCTTTTTCGGGTAAATAAATAAAAAGGATTTATTTGGTAAGCTGGAGACTGAAATAATTGTCCGACTTCGTTGACATTTTGCGAATTAGGTGTAGTTTTACCATATCTAGGGATCATTTATTTGTAATTATTAAAGAAAATTAATGTTTTTAAAGCCCCCTTTTGAGTAAAAATGTGTTATAATTTTTGTTTAAAATCAGCTATAAATATTTATATTGGAGGCTATACTCGTGCTTGCGTACGTGTGTGCGTGTGCTTCATATTCGGTTCGCTTTTTCTGTTCCTCATTCAGCTCATTTTTAGATTAACTTTTTAACAAAACACTACTTTAGTGCTTGTTTTCATGCACGGCGTAGGTTTTATAGCACCCTGACCGTGGCTACCAGAGTTGCCTGGGTCTAAATGAAATGATTATTAGTATTCGCTACAGTAATTACAAAAAGTACTGTTTTTGATCAAATTTCAACAAAATTCAATTTTAAGAGTTGAGGAAGTGTTTGTATGGGGAAGTTTTAGGTCTTGTGAAGACCAAACACATTGCTAATGATTGCGAACAAATATTTTTTTCGCTTCGGAAATACAACTGAACTGAGAAATATAGGGGGGGGCTCAGAAGTGTCTGCCACATACACAATATTTGTACTGAGATTCTTAGACCTTTCGCGCGAATATCCGGAAATAACAAATTTTATTGCGAAAAAATGCAAACTAACCGCTATATATACATACATATATATATATATATATATATATATATATATATATATATATATATATATATAAGTATACATCGATATTTAGTTGATGACGCCATAACTTGAAAACGGCTGGGCCAATTTGGCTAATTTTTTTTTCGAAATTTGGCAGTATTTTAAGGAAGGTTTTACGGAGAAAAAAGTAATTTTTTTTTGTTTCTGCTACAGTCAGGGAGAGAGCTCTTAAAAATTATTCAGAAACAGATAATCTTTTGTTCTACTCATTCGTTTGTTTGACAAGTAGGCCTAAGTCAGCTGATTTATTCTGTGCATATTAACCGATCAGATGTTTATTGGTTTTGTTGTTACTAAGTAGGCCTAATGAAATAAATTATCAAAGCAAATGTAATAGCAATTATTCCTTGTTTATTTGGACCAATCAGGTAGATCCCTAACAACCAAAATAGTCGTAGCTCCGATCTAAGTGACTGTTGCGTAAGTGCTTTTGTGTTGCAATCTTTTTATCAGTTCACCGTACCAGAGGTGCTCCCAAACGTTGCTGAAAATTACAGAAATCACGTTTGGTTGAGCGAATGTGCTACATTGGTTGCAACAACGTTGATGTCAACGAAATGAATTTCCGAATTGAAAATGGAATTCCTGGCGAATTTTTGACATATAAATCAGTTGATTCCGGTACTAGCCAAGTGATGTCGTTCATTATCCAACAGAATTTTTAAACTCACTGGAATTGCCCGGATTACCGCCTCATAATGTACAATTATGTTGCGAAATATCAGCCAACGACGTTTTTGTATGTCACTCGACTTACAGTGAAGGAACTAATGAACATCATCGAGTAACAATTCTTATGGGAAAATACAAAGGAGAAGACGTTTTGATCCCAAGCATTCCAGTGATACCGACCGACGTGCCATTTGACTTTAAGGAATCGCAAGGGCAGTCGTTGAATGTTTGCGGTATTAATCTGGAAAATCCATGTTTTTCGCATGGCCAATTATACGTCGCCTGTTACCGTATCGGAAAACAAACAGACTTATTTTTTTCGCGCCAGACAACGTAGCAAAAAATGTTGTGTACCAAAAAAGCACTGTAAAAGACAAAATGGTCACTTTCAGGGTGTAAATTAAATATTTTGAAAGTTATTGTAATTTCAAATTTAAATTAATGAAATGTATTATTTAGTTAACATGGCACTTTTACTTAATTTTTAAAATTTCTTTTTTTAATTCCTCATCCAATTGAACAATCATGGTCAAAACAAGACAACTTCTGTTGGGTCAGCTAGTAGAAGATATTTTGAAACTTGCGGTCGTATAACAGCCATTACTGTAGCGAACGAGTAGACGAAAGTAGATGGATTAAGTGATCACTCAAAGCGGAAATATTTAACAGCGGAATTCAGTGTTTGTGTCCGAGAGAGTGGCCTAAGTTCTAAACAGAAAAGTCCTCTGAACATCGTCCTTTTGCTTCATTCTCCATTGTACATTTGGCAACACTGTAATAATGCGAAACGTGCGCTACTGTGACCTTGAAATTAAAATATGATTGGTTGTATACATTTCCATGTGGAACATGCGTAAATGGGAGTATATTCCGTAGAATTTCCTCATTCCTTATTCCTCATTCAGGCTTCCAATTAACTGGATTTCTCTTGGTTCTTTGAAAACATTGTGATTTTCATGTTGACGGAATTTTTTAATTGTACTGATTTTAATGCAAAACAAACACGCACACGCACTCGCGCGCGCCGCACACACACACACACACACACACACGTACATAGACATCCAATTACTATACATCCAGAATTACTTTTTGGAGTCAGGAAACCTGAAAATATAGATTCACCAAATTCTCAAGGATGATTTTTGCAAGATCACTAGTCTTTATTGAAATTTCGTACCCTGTGAGAAACAAAAAAGTAAAAACTATAAATTTCGGTCATTTCCCGAGTTATTGTTTAGACGCTAGTGAAGCGTTTGACTTGCAGTTTTGAGCTAACGAGTGAGTGTAGCGAACGAAACAAAATTGCACTTCAAATTGCACGTGTTTCCTACACTTGTTGCTTCAGGTGGTGTGACTTTATTGATAGGAAAATGCAAATTATTTAAAATAAATAGTGAAGCAATTATTCAGGTCAGCTGTTTATCGCGTTTCAAGGTCACGAAACAGCTGATTGTCGCTATACCTGCAAAGATAGGTCCACACTAACACTTAGCCTGTATTTGGCGTTGTTTTGTTGGCAATCATGTACGACGACTCGTACTACGCTGACATTTCCACTCTTGGGGCTTGGTGAACGAGTTTCAGTGAGAACCTACCAGGACCAAATTTAATGGTAACTTAAGTTTTCATTTTCATGTATACTTTAAAACAAAATAATATATTTTAGCACATCTTTGTTTTAAATCAAGATGCTCTAATTTAGCAGTAGGCCTAATAAATTGAAATAGTTTTTTATGCGCTTGTGCCTGTTCAGTTATATATTTGTTTATTTTTTCAGTCAGTATAAAAGCACAAAGAGAATACAGAAAGGTCTCCGTGAAAAATACGTTTTGAGATTTTCATACAGATTTATGTTTTAAGATACAAGTCCAAAAATCTGTGCTTTTTATTTGGATGTTTGTGTGTGTGTGTGTGTGTGTGTGTGTGTGTGTGTGTGTGTGTGTGTGTGTGTGTGTGTGTGTGTGTGTGTGTGTGTGTGTGTGTGTGTGTGTGTGTGTGTGTGTGTGTGTGTGTGTGTGTGTGTGTGTGTGTTGCGAGCGCGCGCGCGCGCGTTACGAAACAATGACTTATATTACAACGTAAGTTATGAAGTTGTATATGGGCAAAATTTTATCAGAATCTGAAAAACCAGTTTTGAGAAATGATTAAATGCTGGAAGACTTTTTGCACTATTTGTTCATTTTGATTTCCAAAGTTCACCTTTGTTATGTATAAGGTGCATTTCGTTGAATATTCAAAAACAGTTTGTTCATTTAATAATTGTTAAATTAATTGGTTTCGGTTGGTAAAATTTGCACTTAATTTTTCAGGAGGTGAAAAGAAAAGAAAGGGTCGACAAGGAGCGGATTGCTCAACAAAATGAATTCCTCAACCGGTCTCTGCGCGGCTCCAAGAAACTACAAGCCCTGGAGAGCGGTCACGTTCCCAGCACGGGGGTCGTCAACGATGCGTACCTGGAGGACGAGCTTCACCAGTCTTCCAAAGCTTCGGACGAAGACGACGACTCGTACATAGATACGCTTCACAAAGTTATAAGTGAGTTTTCCTTTCAGTTAGTATCGAGGCATGCAGAAGTTAAAGGGAATTTCCAAAAATCACTGCCACACTTTGCTCTTTTAAAAATGTGATTTCACCAGCGTTAAAATCTGCATACGTCTGTAAATTTATTTAGATTTAAAACAAAATTTTAAAAATTATGATTGTAAAAAGTTATTTTTTAAAGAATGACCGCCATTTTGATCTGATTTTTGTGTGCAACATGCTTGTATAAGTTATTACCGATAGGCTATCGATTTTTGTGCCAAGTTTAAATCAAATCGCATTAAAATTAAAAAGTTAAGTGCCAATACACAGAGACACTGTGTATCAAAAATTATTTTTATAATTCTTAACGACTCCGGTGAGGATCGGCGTTCATTTCAGCCAGCATCAATATGCCAAAATTGGCACAAACGTTGATTTTATAGTAAAGAATTACAGACAAATTCATTTTCTTAATGAAATTTGGAAATTTTTATTTTGATTAAAAATATGAAAATGAACCTAAAATGAACCTAACATTGCCCACGATTTATTTCAGTTTTCCCCGATTTTTGTAAACCGTAAGTTTTTACTTCAGACTGGGTCGCATGTACTGATTTGAGAACGGCTTTTCCCGTATAATTACAATCTATTCAAACTCTATTTAGCTGATAAATAGTTTAAAAAAATCAATTGTACAGTTTTTCTGTTAACGTTTTTGAACAGAAATTGTTCTAAAATGTTGCTACATTTCCGCAAAATTTGATCAAAATATTTTGTAATCGCCTAAACAACGTAGGAACTAATTTACACAACCTAGTTCCGCTTACTAACACCAACACAACCACGCTAAAATTCCCCGTACTTCTCTCACGGCTTGGAAATAACTTAAGCCTGCGAAACCTAATTCACGCGTATCTCAGGTATATACTACACTAGGCTAAACACACTTATGCCCAAGAACTACTGCCGGCGTATCCCATCGCATCTCCCATGCACAAAAGCTTTATTCTGATTGGTGCGCTCCTTTCTCTAGTTTTAACAATGGAATTCTGAGATATTATAGTGACCGCCATAATTTCGAGTATAAATACAGGTCAAAAATCGTTGTTCGGCAGAACATCGAGGAGGACCACCCCCTACACAACTACACAGCAGCTTACCAACAGCACAAGGCACCACAACTTGCTCGGGAGGAAATAGGTGGGATCTGGCCAGCTCTCGGTAAGAAACCATTCTTTCACCATTCTTCGCCATCCTGCCGCTGACCTGGTGATCGCCTGGACATCTTCTATTCCTCCCGCAGACTTCAACACTTTACAGCTATTTTTTTAGGTTTTGATTTCTTTTTAGTATCCTAAATTTGGTGGCTGTAGGCCTATAGTAAATTAAAAATAAACGCGTTACACAGCTCGCGTCATAGAAGCGAATTAAAAAAAAAATGTTTTGCCCTTTTTGTGATTCTGAGTTCACCATCACAGTCAGCTTTAAGATCTGCATATATATAATTTCAAATTTCACTGAAAGTACGAAAATGTAACCTGAAAACTGGTAAACAATTTCTTAATTTGAACCGATTTTGAAAATTAAAAATTGTGATTTATGCAGTTTTTAACGAGCATTACGTTGGTGAAATCATATTTTAAAAAAGAGTAAAATAGACAAATACTTTTGGAAATTCGATTCTTTCACTTGAGCAAGACAGCTGCGTGCCACGATTATTTTAAATGTGCTGAAACGGCCACCATTTTTGAAACTGGTGAACGAATTTTTTTTTAAGGAATTTGTCCAAGCTATTATCAAAGTCGATTGTTGTTGCACGTTTGTATTTAATCGGACCAAAATTGCAAACGTCAACATCACACACACACACACACACACACACACACACACACACACACACACACACACACACACACACACACACACACACACACACACACACACACCCACACACACACACACTCCCACACACACACACACACACACCCACCCACCCACCCACACACACACACACACACCCACACACCCACACACATTTTAACAATCCCTCAAAAAGTGTTCTAGATGTCAGGATCGGTGCTTTTTTCATGGTTCCGGGTCTGGGTCTCACCATAACGGCCGCTTCAGTTGCTCATTTTTCGAGTAGAAATTCGCAAAAGAAACTTCTCTAAAGATGGTTTAGAAATGTCTAGCTTTAAAGTTTGAATTAAATTGAAGTAACAGTTTTTGCTTTCATTCTGTGCGACTGTAACATCATGAAACTGCATCTTTAGAACAACACAGAAATATTGGCCACTTCAACTTAACACAGATATGTAGCATTACTTATTTAAGTATTGTAATTATTTATTTTACGAATATAAATTTGACTTGGGTTAGTTAATTTGATGTTTCGTTTCGCTCTGGTTTCGTTAAAATGAATGCTGAAAGTTAATGCAGTGTCCTTGGCGTTTCATACATTGTTTATCTTCACTAAATAAACACTGTTCATTAGCTTCGTCTTGTAGCAATATACGTAGCATAAACAAACTTGTCTTATCTTGAATACCAGTTCTGCTCTGCAGTGTTGCAAGAACGAAACATTTTAGTAGAACAAAATAAAATATCCAGAAATGTCTACCTGCCAACCTATAGGATACCGTGCAGGTGTCCCTACAGCGAGAGGCCTACGCCTGATCCGGGTAATTAATAAATTTAGATATGAGAAGAAACTCAAATCTGAAGAAGCCTTTTTTGTACAGTTCCAGTCCCCGGTATCAGTTCACTTGCCTCGCAAAGTCTAGCAAAGAAACGCTACTACAGAACAATATGTTTTACATTTTCTGCCACATTAATCAATGAAAACCATTACAAAAAAATCTGGTAAATTTGGTCATAGGAAAAAATATCTACTTTTTTTATTTTATTGACCATTTCTGCCAGAAAATAATCAGGAAATTGAATGGTTTAGTTTCGTGTTTAATTCAGAACAGTTCAGTAAGTTCAATGAAGTTTTGTTGACATATGCAATATATATATATATATATATATATATATATATATATATATATATATATATATATATATGCCTGTATTGTTGCAAGAACTGCAGGCCCTTCAACAGTTCATCGACAACTATTACTACTGGTTTTAATTGTTTTACAATTTTAGGGGTTTTCCTAAAAGAGGGCCGCTTTTATTCGTTTTCCTATATAAATGAAGGTTGTATAAATGAAAAAAACTCAATGTAATTACATGTAATACGCAAAAATAAAAACACACGCAGTGTTAGACTTTATTCCTGTGGTCATTCTTTTGTTTCTCGGCACATTCCGTAGAGAACCCATTGTTGCGGATAAATTCGATCTGCATTGCGCTTTCTGTTAGAGAAACGATTCATCGAGTTCGACTGTTTGACCAGCACCTCTGATTTTTATAGGGTTTTGAAAAAAGCAGTTAGCGCCTACCTCACGCAAAACTTTTGTCCAGTCTGTTGTTGTTGCCGACAAAACTTCTCGGTCGCGTATTCCTCTGCCCAAGAGTAAACGAACAGAACAAACGTTTCCAGCGGTGTTTTTGAATTTTCTAACCACGTCCCTCGGTCCAATCCTGCAGCGGCACTGACTAGTACGGCATCGCCAGCGATCCTTGTTGTCAGTCAACTGAAGAGTCATGTCATGTCCTTCCGAACATGTGTTTATTTTGCAAAAAAACGAACTGCATTTTCTTTATTATTAATTTCCCGAGCCAATAAAGCAGCGACAGATTAGGCAGCTACTCGAACTGAAGTAACAGCCCTGTGGTTCAGAGAACCAATAGAGACATGTTGGGAAAGTTTTTTATTGACTTGTGTGTCTGTCAGTACACCGAACTCATTTGTAGATAAAATATTTCTATAGCAAACATTTTAATAGTGGCGGCCCTCTTCCAGAAAAGATCCCAATTTTACATTACTAATTTTTAATAAAGAATTTTCATTGCTTCATTTTTAAAACTTTTCTATATACCAGGCCTATGTAACGTACTTTAAATTAAAAAAACGAGAAGGTTTAAGCCTAGTTATTGTTATTGTGGATTTTCACACTTATAAAATAATCCTAAATTGAATACAGTTACATTAAGTAGTCCGTATACGTTCATTTGTGGATATAGCCTAAGTTTACAAATTGCTAATTCAGTTTATTTGTCTTTAAATGTTAGCATTGCAGTCATTAACCTGTGCCGGAATTTCATATGAAATCTTTCCATTTCCATAGAATCTACATTCCTTGGTTAGAAACGTCCCTCAAAAACGTCGACAAAAATTGAAAATTTAGTTTTCTGAAAGATTCAAATCAGAATTGGATTGATTAATCAAAGTCCCGGACTGCGTTAGATACCTTACCAAACTGTCTGTAGAGGGTGCGACAGTCGAACCTTATCCACGACAGCTGTTAGTGTGGTTTTAAAGCAAAAATGTAGACGGAACTTTGCAGCATGAACTTTGGCCTTGGCGCATCTAAACACGGCGATGTCACGAGCGATATTTTGGACAAACGCTTCACATAAAATCGGGAAGGTTGGCAATCCTGTAATCTAGTGATAATGAAGCGTCCTAGTGATAATAATCTACGTCCTGACACGATTTGCCAATGCGACAAAGAATGCCTTGTGCTGGATGGTTCTCTAGGGTACATAAAGTGCTTCCAACCCTCTTGTCCATTACGCATTGACAAAAAACCGGTTCCTTCATGAAATGGGAAGATTAAGATCACAGCTTAACTGTACCTACATTTCTTGCCAGGTTCTTGGGCGATTCACCTGCATTCATAGGCGTATTCAGGAGGGGGGGTTGTAACTTGAAGATTTTTAATACATTTTCTAATAGTTCAACTACAGTTAGTTAGTTAAATTTTTGCGTCATTATTTGTCTCGCATCAAACCCCAAATAATAAAGTAACTACTGAATGGCTGCACTATTATAAATCTATTATTAAATATTATTAACTTTTGGATTGTGTATGCTTAGTGAAATAATGTACTCGGCTTCTTCAGTGCAGTTATAACGTCAGACAGAAATATTTAAAAACATGGTTTTTTAGCAAGCCTAGGTGAAAAATCGTAACTTGCAACATTGGTTTAAACAATCTAAAGCGTATTTAAAAAAAAAACATGTTTTACTAATTACTCAAATTGTAGACGTTTTCCTAAAAAACAATAAAGTTGCCCTCAGAAGGCTTTAAAAGTCGCCATTTGCGTCTAACTTTGGGTAAGTTTCCAGCGGAGGACCCCCCGCTCCTGGTTACCTCCCTCCCATTTGACCATTCTAGATACACCTAGCCTATATTATCGAATTTTCGAAATGTTAAAAACCTCAGCAATAATATAACAAGTGTTTATGTTGTCAAAATCTTTGACCAGTAGCGTAAATAAGCCCTTCAGTAGCTTGTCTGAACTGAATGATACCTCCACTAGTCGCGTAAATAAGCCCTTCAGTAGCCTGTCTGGACTGAATGATACCTCACTACTAGCGTAAATAAGCCCTTCAGTAGCCTGTCTGGACTGAATGATACCTCCACTAGTCGCGTAAATAAGCCCTTCAGTAGCCTGTTTGGACTGAATGATACCTCCACTAGTCGCATAAATAAGCCCTTCAGTAGCCTGTCTGGACTGAATGATACCTCACCAGTCGCGTAAATAAGCCCTTCAGTAGCTTGTCTGGACTGAATGATACCTCACTAGTCGCGTAAATAAGCCCTTCAGTAGCCTGTCTGGACAGAATGATACCTCACCAGTCGCGTAAATAAGCCCTTCAGTAGCTTGTCTGGACTGAATGATACCTCACTAGTCGCGTAAATAAGCCCTTCAGTAGCCTGTCTGGACAGAATGATACCTCACCAGTCGCGTAAATAAGCCCTTCAGTAGCCTGTCTAGACTGAATGATACCTCACCAGTCGCGTAAATAAGCCCTTCAGTAGCCTGTGTAGACTGAATGATACCTCACTAGTCGCGTAAATAAGCCCTTCAGTACATTCTAGATACACCTAGCCTATATTATCGAATTTTCGAAATGTTAAAAACCTCAGCAATAATATAACAAGTGTTTATGTTGTCAAAATCTTTGACCAGTAGCGTAAATAAGCCCTTCAGTAGCTTGTCTGGACTGAATGATACCTCCACTAGTCGCGTAAATAAGCCCTTCAGTAGCCTGTCTGGACTGAATGATACCTCCACTATTCGCGTAAATAAGCCCTTCAGTAGCTTGTCTGGACTGAATGATACCTCACTAGTAGCGTAAATAAGCTCTTCAGTAGCCTTTCTAGACTGAATGATACCTCACCAGTCGCGTAAATAAGCCCTTCAGTAGCTTGTCTGGACTGAATGATACCTCACCAGTAGCGTAAATAAGCCCTTCAGTAGCCTGTCTGGACTGAATGATACCTCCACTAGTCGCGTAAATAAGCCCTTCAGTAGCCTGTGTAGACTGAATGATACCTCACTAGTCGCGTAAATAAGCTCTTCAGTAGCCTGTCTAGACTGAATGATACCTCACTAGTAGCGTAAATAAGCTCTTCAGTAGCCTGTCTAGACTGAATGATACCTCACCAGTAGCGTAAATAAACCCTTCAGTATCCTGTCTGGACTGAATGATACCTCCACTAGTCGCGTAAATAAGCCCTTCAGTAGCCTGTCTGGACTGAATGATACCTCACTAGTAGCGTAAATAAGCTCTTCAGTAGCCTGTCTAGACTTAATGATACCTCACCAGTCGCGTAAATAAGCTCTTCAGTAGCCTGTCTAGACTGAATGATACCTCACCAGTCGCGTAAATAAGCCCTTCAGTAGCCTGTCTGGACTGAATGATACTTCACTAGTCGCGTAAATAAGCCCTTCAGTAGCCTGTGTAGACTGAATGATACCTCACTAGTAGCGTAAATAAGCTCTTCAGTAGCCTGTCTAGACTGAATGATACCTCACCAGTCGCGTAAATAAGCCCTTCAGTAGCCTGTGTAGACTGAATGATACCTCACTAGTAGCGTAAATAAGCCCTTCAGTAGCCTGTCTGGACTGAAAGATACCTCAGTTTTCAAAGCGTAGGCCTATTCATACTCGTATTACCGTACTGTATTACGTTTCCGATCCCATTTTGATTAGATTATGTAACTCTGTTTGCGTCTACATATGGGGTAAAACATCTCAAACATCACCCAATGTGGATGCTTCTTTCTTCTTTATCAATTCACTTAGTTTATTTGAAAGTTTTCATTGCTGAGTGGTTGTTGGCAACTTGTTAAGATCTATTATTCAGCATTTGGTATTACCATTTATATACGTGGAAGAAGTCATTGAGAATATTACCTAATATAAAGAAAAATCTCGGGTTCGACAGCCTTCAACAAAAAAACGGAAGCATCGGCTTAACATCTTAAAATCGGTTAATCAGTTTTTGTTCAATTTTTAAGATACATAAATTAAGATCGTGTACCAAATTCAATACGAAGGCGGGTTAGGTTTAATTTTTGGTTTTTTTCTCGATCCATAAATTTATTTTATTTCGTATTTGTTTCATTAATTTGTGTTGTTTGTTTTCTTCACGTTTGACTAAATATTACAAAAATCACGATCCAGTTTCGATAAATTATACGATTTTTTAGTTTTTAGCGATATTTCATTGGAAAAAAGCTATTGCAGCTGCCATCATGGTAAGAACCGGGAACCGTGTGTGTGTGTGTGTGTGTGTGTGTGTGTGTGTGAGAGAGAGAGAGAGAGAGAGAGAGAGCACTCTCACGTTCGCAGTTTTGTTTGGTTCAGACTTGGAATAACAATCGATTATGGTAATAGACTGGACAAATTCGTTAACTAGAAAAATTCGTTCAACAGTTTCAAAATTACCAGTCTTTAAAAATTCGTAACATTTTTGTCTTTTTTGTTTCAAAATCCGACATCACCGTCATTATCAGCGTTAAAACTATTGAATTAGCATTTTGAATTTTCAATATCCTTTAGAAAATAAGTATGTTTTACGGCGGTCAGGGTTCATTTTCGTATTTAATGCAATTTGGAAGTTTAAAATGCTAATATAAGCACATTAAAATGTTTATTGCGACGGTGAAATCAGGTTTCAAAAAGGTTAAGAAGAGAAAAATCCCTGTTGAAAATCGCTTTTATAATGTCAGTGAGGCAGCTGCATGCTGCGATTATTTTTGTGTTTTCCGGATCGGATTTTCGGGTTGGATTTTCAACAAAATTTTACGAAAATCATTAAAGTTATTTTCAGAAAATCTGATTTTTAACAGTTTTTTTTTACTAAGAAAGCTTCAAGGAAATGTTTGGCAAATTTTAAAATTGGTCATAACTAATGAATAAACTAGACATACACACCAGATTTCATAAAAATCCACTATGTTGTCTATAGCGATGTATAGGCCTACAGGCTCACAAACATTCATATGGAACATACAAGATTATTCACTTAAAACTGGGACAATTAAAACAAGAACTTATAGGCTAAGCGTTGTGTGTGTGTGTGTGTGTGTGTGTGTGTGTGTGTGTGTGTGTGTGTATATATATATATATATATATATATATATATATATATATTCCGGCGAAAAACCGTTAAGGTTATCATCGCCGAGGCACGATATTAATAAAATAAAATGTGTGTGTGTGTGTGTGTGTGTGTGTGTGTGTGTGTGTATATATATATATATATATATATATATATATATATATATATATATATATAATGTATACATATATACACGAACAGAATTATTCGCGTGTACCTTACGTTAGCAAAACAATGAGAATTTAAACCGCAATATCGAATTTTCTACACGATTGCAATATTCTTCGCTGAAAAGTTACGCACTTTTTAAAACCAAATAGAGACGAGGTGTACGGGGATAGAGTGGAAGGTTTTGTAACATCCGCTTTTTAAAACGCGAAACATGTCCAGGTAGAAAATAATCGTAGGCCTACTGTAAACACATTCAGAGTGCGCGTGTGTAGGCAATTGTTTAGATGTTGTAATCAAGTCGGCTGTAACCTACGTTCACACATGTCCTCATTGTTGATGTTGATGGCAGTGGTAGGATACCTACCTTAGCAGAAATAACTTCTGTATACTGTTATACAGGCGGCAGTGTTTGTGTTTTGGTTAGTATGTTTGTGAATTTAATTTGTCGAGAGTATGGTGAAACGATATCAAACTTTCAGGGGGGCCTATAATATCCTAATATTATAGCCGATAAAACAGATTTTTATCTGTATTATATATTGTTGTTTAGTATTGCTTAGTCGTAGAATGTTTCTTTATTCATTGACTGATAACAGATTTTGTGTAAAGACCTGTAACAATGGAAATCCGCTACAAAGTCAGGTATTGGTTATGTTGATTTTACTTTAATAAAATATTAATTTTACTTCGTTATTGACCTACAATATAAAAAGTATCATGAAAAGTCGATCTTGAGATTTTGTTTCATAGACTATCCTGTCCATTTTCAGGTTTCTAGATAGAAAAAATAGTATTGACCTGGATGTATGTTTATATGTTTGTGCACATCGCTACAGGCTAAACTAAGCAAGCAATTTTGTTGGAATTTGGCATAAGTCTAATTTACACATATATGTTGCGGCAGTTTGTGAATGATTTAAAACAAATTCAAAGCACCTTTTGGACAAAGCACACTTAAAATTCTGATGTATACAAAATCGTCTCTAACGGTTTTGATAAAGTTTTGTTAAAATGTTTTCCATAAGTATTAAATAATAATATTAAATATATCAATGGGTTGATTTATCACCAAATTATTATTCAGGAGTTAAGAATTATAACTGGTAATTCGGACTAATTTATCAAAATCATTTCATCAGATTTTTTAAAATTTCAATTGTATTTATAAAAGTAGGATTCTTACCTAAAGTCAGTGTAACCAATTTTAAATAAAACACATTTAGAGTATAAATAAAAGAAAATACCTATAGCAGTCAAGAATTTATTTTTGTGTGTTCGATTAATTTTTAAACTGTAAATGTCTTCTATCCAGACAGAATAAAGTTTTTTAAAATATTTTTGCACTATTATTTATTGTTTTGATTTTTCCGATGTTGATACGTTTTTCAATTTTCTATACAATTTCACTTTAAATTTTGCATATATATTTTAATAGAATTAGCACCGTTTTGAAATGGAAATCTGATTCGTTCAAACGACAGATATCTAGTTTTTAATGACCACTACATATAGTTTGGAAAATTACTATATTAAATTTTGGCAGTTTGGTATATTCATAGATTTTAGTAAATATTTGCTAAAAATTCAGTTAGGTTAATATGTAAACTATAAAGTGTTATTAAAAACTGTACAATAGTTTGGTAAAAATACAGACTACAAGTTGGTAAATACATAATTTTTTGTACTTGTTGATTGTTAAAATATACCCACAGTTAGTTAAATACTTGTGCTGGTAGTTTAGTAAATATACAAATTATATAAAACCTTCAGTTTTGTAATATTTAATTGGCAAGTACATACAGTTTGATTAGTAAATACATACAGCTTGGTAAATACAATTTCGAAAATATTATATTACGCAGTTTGTATCAACAGTTTGTTAAATATACAAAATTTTGACAGATACGAAGAGTTTCTCAAGAACCAACACATTGAGGCCATTTCAATGCAAAACTGACTGGTCCCCGTTAATGCTTGAACTTATCCAGTTTTATAGACTAAAAAAAAAAAAAAAAATAGAAATCTGTTTTATTCACGAAATTACAAGTTAAAAAAGAACATATTCACATGTTGGTAAAAATATTTAGTAATTCATGTGTCATAAAAGTACAATTGTAAACGTAAAATATGAATTGAATTTCAAGTTTACAACTGTACTACCCAACCTCTACCAACAATTTACAAGTGCAGCTAGTAAAGTATTGTGACTGACAGTTGTTATCTACTAATTATTTTATACCCAACTAAACAGCAAAGTAAATTGTTTTAAAAGTAGCCTACCAAATGTAAAAGTAAATGAAAGTAAAATTATGAAGCTAATGTAGAGATCTACACTCTTGAATATTTTGAACAACTAAGACATATAAAATGAAATACAATATCCCATAAATTTAAATGGTTTATAGACATGTTATGAAGGTAATATTAATTTACTTGAATACAATAAAACAAGAACTTAAAGTGATTAAATCTTTATTAGCTTTAGTACGTACTTTAATGTGTCACTGTTTGCAGGTTATCGTGAACTGGTAGCATCGTTGCAACGGCTGCAGCTACAGCTCAAGAAATTTGGCCTTAACGCTGGACAGGGTTACAGCAGCTTAGAGGTGCAGATTGGTGCGGTACAGACACTGCTGCTCAGCCCTGAATTCGGCCGAGCTTTAGCGATTCACAATAAAGTACAGCAATCATGGCCTCAGCAAAGCAGCTCATACCCTATTACAGGATTTTCACAAACACTAGTTAGAGATGTGAGTATTTAGGACTACTTAATAAATTTCAGAACACCTCATCATGTACTACGTTAGATCAGGTATAATATCACATTTTTATATCTAAAACCATAACAAAAAATAAATGCTTAGTTTATCGTCTGAAGCAACTTTTATTTTTTAACTTAGTGTTTTTTATTTCACTGACAGTAGTGGCAGCCCCTATATCTTCTATGTCTCTTATATTAATGTCCATTTTGTCATCAATGTTTGGCAGGAAAGCTGATTTGGAGCTTTTTCAAAAGAAACTCCTTCACTTTTTGTTCCTCTAGTTTTGTTTCCAGTATAATTAGGGTTCCTGGTCAATGTGACTAAAGCACTTGATTCTTAGGTCTATTGATAGATAATGGCCTATAAAAGTAAATAAACTTGGGATAACAAAGCATAGAAAGGGCTAAAATAAATATACACATTCAACCACATTCATTTTAATTTAGATGTAAAAAAATGAATCAATTAAATTTTTACACTCCTCATAAAAAAATACCTACTTATTAATTATTTAAGTAAAAAAGGTAATTTTAACATCCCTCGGATACTGTAATAGAAATAGTGTAATAACAATAGTGGCAGTCCTATGTATCTTATATATCCTATGTCTATATGTCATTATAAATTTCTTCATAAATGTTGGGAAGGACTTATAAACATTGCCATCTGACTTGGAGATTTTTCAAAAGAAACTCCTTTACTTTTTGTCCTTCTACTTTTGTTTCCAGTATAATTGTATGGAATTGTTCTTGGCCAGCAATAACATACAGATTTGATTCTAAATCTATTTGTATTGTCCTCTGCTCATCAGATACTTCATCAGTCCTGCGTCAGATTATTGCAGCAAGAGCTCAGTGTCATCGTTAACACTCGAATCTGATTCAGGGGTACATAACTTCTCTTTTTTGTATTGTTAGTGCTTGGCTCATTTGTAGTGTTCAGTTGGTTCATGAACTGAAAGGGCCATCTGCTTTCAAAACTAATGATCCTTCAATGCCTTTTCCTCCTGAAACAATCAATTTTTCTTTCTCAAGGGTTAGGTCTCTATTTATTGACTCTACTGAAGAACATTTAATAATCAAGATCAGTGTTTATAGTTTACAACCTTGAAGCTTCTACAATACCCGTTTCCAGTTCCAGCAGCTCAATTTTTGCTATTTTGAAACCACTTCAAATTTTTTTTTTGATGTTTATTCATTTAATACACCATAAAAATTTCAGGAGTCTAGAAAACTTGTCGAAGTCTCTGCCACTTAATTTTGAATGGTCTGATTTTTAATCCAGTGTTGGGGATAGCAGAACAAGCTTAGTGTTGTTAGTTGCATGGTGATATGTGGCTCATCAGATTGTCCCCTGTGACTGAAGTATCGCACTGCTGTATTCCTAAACCAGTTTTTCTGACCTGTTGTAGACAGTACCCTTTGGACCATATTCTATTCATGTGGCTCATCAGAGTGTCCCCGTGACTGAAGTATCGCACTGCTGTATTCCTAAACCAGTCTTTCTGACCTGTTGTAGACAGTACCCTTTGGACCATATTCTATTCATGTGGCTCATCAGATTGTCCCCTGTGACTGAAGTATCGCACTGCTGTATTCCTAAACCAGTCTTTCTGACCTGTTGTAGACAGTACCCTTTGGACCATATTCTATTCATGTGGCTCATCAGATTGTCCCCGTGACTGAAGTATCGCACTGCTGTATTCCTAAACCAGTCTTTCTGACCTGTTGTAGACAGTACCCTTTGGACCATATTCTATTCATGTGGCTCATCAGATTGTCCCCTGTGACTGAAGTATCGCACTGCTGTATTCCTAAACCAGTCTTTCTGACCTGTTGTAGACAGTACCCTTTGGACCATATTCTATTCATGTGGCTCATCAGATTGTCCCCGTGACTGAAGTATCGCACTGCTGTATTCCTAAGCCAGTCTTTCTGACCTGTTGTAGACAGTACCCTTTGGACCATATTCTATTCATGTGGCTCATCAGATTGTCCCCGTGACTGAAGTATCGCACTGCTGTATTCCTAAACCAGTCTTTCTGACCTGTTGTAGACAGTACCCTTTGGACCATATTCTATTCATGTGGCTCATCAGATTGTCCCCGTGACTGAAGTATCGCACTGCTGTATTCCTAAACCAGTCTTTCTGACCTGTTGTAGACAGTACCCTTTGGACCATATTCTATTCATGTGGCTCATCAGATTGTCCCCTGTGACTGAAATATTGCACTGCTGTATTCCTAAACCAGTCTTTCTGACCTGTTGTAGACAGTACCCTTTGGACCATATTCTATTCATGTGGCTCATCAGATTGTCCCCCTGTGACTGAAGTATCGCACTGCTGTATTCCTAAACCAGTCTTTCTGACCTGTTGTAGACAGGACCCTTTGGACCATATTCTATTCATGTGGCTCATCAGATTTGTCCCGTGACTGAAGTATCGCACTGCTGTATTCCTAAACCAGTCTTTCTGACCTGTTGTAGACAGTACCCTTTGGACCATATTCTATTCATGTGGCTCATCAGATTGTCCCCTGTGACTGAAGTATCGCACTGCTGTATTCCTAAACCAGTCTTTCTGACCTGTTGTAGACAGTACCCTTTGGACCATATTCTATTCATGTGGCTCATCAGATTGTCCCTGTGACTGAAGTATCGCACTGCTGTATTCCTAAACCAGTCTTTCTGACCTGTTGTAGACAGTACCCTTTGGACCATATTCTATTCATGTGGCTCATCAGATTGTCCCCTGTGACTGAAGTATTGCACTGCTGTATTCCTAAATCAGTCTTTCTGACCTGTTGTAGACAGTACCCTTTGGACCATATTCTATTCATGTGGCTCATCAGATTGTCCCCGTGACTGAAGTATCGCACTGCTGTATTCCTAAACCAGTCTTTCTGACCTGTTGTAGACAGTACCCTTTGGACCATATTCTATTCATGTGGCTCATCAGATTGTCCCCGTGACTGAAGTATCGCACTGCTGTATTCCTAAACCAGTCTTTCTGACCTGTTGTAGACAGTACCCTTTGGACCATATTCTATTCATGTGGCTCATCAGATTGTCCCCTGTGACTGAAGTATCGTACTGCTGTATTCCTAAGCCAGTCTTTCTGACCTGTTGTAGACAGTACCCTTTGGACCATATTCTATTCATGTGGCTCATCAGATTGTCCCCGTGACTGAAGTATCGCACTGCTGTATTCCTAAACCAGTCTTTCTGACCTGTTGTAGACAGTACCCTTTGGACCATATTCTATTCATGTGGCTCATCAGATTGTCCCATTGTGACTGAAGTATCGCACTGCTGTATTCCTAAGCCAGTCTTTCTGACCTGTTGTAGACAGTACCCTTTGGACCATATTCTATTCATGTGGCTCATCAGATTGTCCCCGTGACTGAAGTATCGCACTGCTGTATTCCTAAACCAGTCTTTCTGACCTGTTGTAGACAGTACCCTTTGGACCATATTCTATTCATGTGGCTCATCAGATTGTCCCCGTGACTGAAGTATCGCACTGCTGTATTCCTAAACCAGTCTTTCTGACCTGTTGTAGACAGTACCCTTTGGACCATATTCTATTCATGTGGCTCATCAGATTGTCCCCTGTGACTGAAGTATTGCACTGCTGTATTCCTAAACCAGTCTTTCTGACCTGTTGTAGACAGTACCCTTTGGACCATATTCTATTCATGTGGCTCATCAGATTGTCCCTGTGACTGAAGTATCGCACTGCTGTATTCCTAAACCAGTCTTTCTGACCTGTTGTAGACAGTACCCTTTGGACCATATTCTATTCATGTGGCTCATCAGATTGTCCCCTGTGACTGAAGTATTGCACTGCTGTATTCCTAAACCAGTCTTTCTGACCTGTTGTAGACAGTACCCTTTGGACCATATTCTATTCATGTGACTCATCAGATTGTCCCTGTGACTGAAGTATCGCACTGCTGTATTCCTAAGCCAGTCTTTCTGACCTGTTGTAGACAGTACCCTTTGGACCATATTCTATTCATGTGGCTCATCAGATTGTCCCCTGTGACTGAAGTATCGTACTGCTGTATTCCTAAGCCAGTCTTTCTGACCTGTTGTAGACAGTACCCTTTGGACCATATTCTATTCATGTGGCTCATCAGATTGTCCCCGTGACTGAAGTATCGCACTGCTGTATTCCTAAACCAGTCTTTCTGACCTGTTGTAGGCAGTACCCTTTGGACCATATTCTATTCATGTGGCTCATCAGATTGTCCCCTGTGACTGAAGTATCGTACTGCTGTATTCCTAAGCCAGTCTTTCTGACCTGTTGTAGACAGTACCCTTTGGACCATATTCTATTCATGTGGCTCATCAGATTGTCCCCGTGACTGAAGTATCGCACTGCTGTATTCCTAAACCAGTCTTTCTGACCTGTTGTAGACAGTACCCTTTGGACCATATTCTATTCATGTGGCTCATCAGATTGTCCCCTGTGACTGAAGTATTGCACTGCTGTATTCCTAATCCAGTCTTTCTGACCTGTTGTAGACAGTACCCTTTGGACCATATTCTATTCATGCGGCTAATCAGATTGTCCCCGTGACTGAAGTATCGCACTGCTGTATTCCTAAACCAGTCTTTCTGACCTGTTGTAGACAGTACCCTTTGGACCATATTCTATTCATGTGGCTCATCAGATTGTCCCTGTGACTGAAGTATCGCACTGCTGTATTCCTAAGCCAGTCTTTCTGACCTGTTGTAGACAGTACCCTTTGGACCATATTCTATTCATGTGGCTCATCAGATTGTCCCCTGTGACTGAAGTATCGTACTGCTGTATTCCTAAGCCAGTCTTTCTGACCTGTTGTAGACAGTACCCTTTGGACCATATTCTATTCATGTGGCTCATCAGATTGTCCCCGTGACTGAAGTATCGCACTGCTGTATTCCTAAACCAGTCTTTCTGACCTGTTGTAGACAGTACCCTTTGGACCATATTCTATTCATGTGGCTCATCAGATTGTCCCCTGTGACTGAAGTATCGTACTGCTGTATTCCTAAGCCAGTCTTTCTGACCTGTTGTAGACAGTACCCTTTGGACCATATTCTATTCATGTGGCTCATCAGATTGTCCCGTGACTGAAGTATCGCACTGCTGTATTCCTAAACCAGTCTTTCTGACCTGTTGTAGACAGTACCCTTTGGACCATATTCTATTCATGTGGCTCATCAGATTGTCCCCGTGACTGAAGTATCGCACTGCTGTATTCCTAAGCCAGTCTTTCTGACCTGTTGTAGACAGTACCCTTTGGACCATATTCTATTCATGTGGCTCATCAGATTGTCCCGTGACTGAAGTATCGCACTGCTGTATTCCTAAACCAGTCTTTCTGACCTGTTGTAGACAGTACCCTTTGGACCATATTCTATTCATGTGGCTCATCAGATTGTCCCCTGTGACTGAAATATTGCACTGCTGTATTCCTAAACCAGTCTTTCTGACCTGTTGTAGACAGTACCCTTTGGACCATATTCTATTCATGTGGCTCATCAGATTGTCCCCTGTGACTGAAGTATCGTACTGCTGTATTCCTAAGCCAGTCTTTCTGACCTGTTGTAGACAGTACCCTTTGGACCATATTCTATTCATGTGGCTCATCAGATTGTCCCCGTGACTGAAGTATCGCACTGCTGTATTCCTAAACCAGTCTTTCTGACCTGTTGTAGACAGTACCCTTTGGACCATATTCTATTCATGTGGCTCATCAGATTGTCCCCTGTGACTGAAGTATCGTACTGCTGTATTCCTAAGCCAGTCTTTCTGACCTGTTGTAGACAGTACCCTTTGGACCATATTCTATTCATGTGGCTCATCAGATTGTCCCCGTGACTGAAGTATCGCACTGCTGTATTCCTAAACCAGTCTTTCTGACCTGTTGTAGACAGTACCCTTTGGACCATATTCTATTCATGTGGCTCATCAGATTGTCCCCGTGACTGAAGTATCGCACTGCTGTATTCCTAAGCCAGTCTTTCTGACCTGTTGTAGACAGTACCCTTTGGACCATATTCTATTCATGTGGCTCATCAGATTGTCCCCGTGACTGAAGTATCGCACTGCTGTATTCCTAAACCAGTCTTTCTGACCTGTTGTAGACAGGACCCTTTGGACCATATTCTATTCATGTGGCTCATCAGATTGTCCCCGTGACTGAAGTATCGCACTGCTGTATTCCTAAACCAGTCTTTCTGACCTGTTGTAGACAGTACCCTTTGGACCATATTCTATTCATGTGGCTCATCAGATTGTCCCCTGTGACTGAAGTATTGCACTGCTGTATTCCTAAACCAGTCTTTCTGACCTGTTGTAGACAGTACCCTTTGGACCATATTCTATTCATGTGGCTCATCAGATTGTCCCTGTGACTGAAGTATCGCACTGCTGTATTCCTAAACCAGTCTTTCTGACCTGTTGTAGACAGTACCCTTTGGACCATATTCTATTCATGTGGCTCATCAGATTGTCCCCTGTGACTGAAGTATTGCACTGCTGTATTCCTAAACCAGTCTTTCTGACCTGTTGTAGACAGTACCCTTTGGACCATATTCTATTCATGTGGCTCATCAGATTGTCCCCGTGACTGAAGTATCGCACTGCTGTATTCCTAAACCAGTCTTTCTGACCTGTTGTAGACAGTACCCTTTGGACCATATTCTATTCATGTGGCTCATCAGATTGTCCCGTGACTGAAGTATCGCACTGCTGTATTCCTAAACCAGTCTTTCTGACCTGTTGTAGACAGTACCCTTTGGACCATATTCTATTCATGTGGCTCATCAGATTGTCCCCTGTGACTGAAGTATCGTACTGCTGTATTCCTAAGCCAGTCTTTCTGACCTGTTGTAGACAGTACCCTTTGGACCATATTCTATTCATGTGGCTCATCAGATTGTCCCCGTGACTGAAGTATCGCACTGCTGTATTCCTAAACCAGTCTTTCTGACCTGTTGTAGACAGTACCCTTTGGACCATATTCTATTCATGTGGCTCATCAGATTGTCCCCGTGACTGAAGTATCGCACTGCTGTATTCCTAAGCCAGTCTTTCTGACCTGTTGTAGACAGTACCCTTTGGACCATATTCTATTCATGTGGCTCATCAGATTGTCCCCGTGACTGAAGTATCGCACTGCTGTATTCCTAAACCAGTCTTTCTGACCTGTTGTAGACAGTACCCTTTGGACCATATTCTATTCATGTGGCTCATCAGATTGTCCCCGTGACTGAAGTATCGCACTGCTGTATTCCTAAACCAGTCTTTCTGACCTGTTGTAGACAGGACCCTTTGGACCATATTCTATTCATGTGGCTCATCAGATTGTCCCCGTGACTGAAGTATCGCACTGCTGTATTCCTAAACCAGTCTTTCTGACCTGTTGTAGACAGTACCCTTTGGACCATATTCTATTCATGTGGCTCATCAGATTGTCCCCTGTGACTGAAGTATCGCACTGCTGTATTCCTAAACCAGTCTTTCTGACCTGTTGTAGACAGTACCCTTTGGACCATATTCTATTCATGTGGCTCATCAGATTGTCCCTGTGACTGAAGTATCGCACTGCTGTATTCCTAAACCAGTCTTTCTGACCTGTTGTAGACAGTACCCTTTGGACCATATTCTATTCATGTGGCTCATCAGATTGTCCCCTGTGACTGAAGTATTGCACTGCTGTATTCCTAAATCAGTCTTTCTGACCTGTTGTAGACAGTACCCTTTGGACCATATTCTATTCATGTGGCTCATCAGATTGTCCCCGGTGACTGAAGTATCGCACTGCTGTATTCCTAAACCAGTCTTTCTGACCTGTTGTAGACAGTACCCTTTGGACCATATTCTATTCATGTGGCTCATCAGATTGTCCCCGTGACTGAAGTATCGCACTGCTGTATTCCTAAACCAGTCTTTCTGACCTGTTGTAGACAGTACCCTTTGGACCATATTCTATTCATGTGGCTCATCAGATTGTCCCCTGTGACTGAAGTATCGTACTGCTGTATTCCTAAGCCAGTCTTTCTGACCTGTTGTAGACAGTACCCTTTGGACCATATTCTATTCATGTGGCTCATCAGATTGTCCCCGTGACTGAAGTATCGCACTGCTGTATTCCTAAACCAGTCTTTCTGACCTGTTGTAGGCAGTACCCTTTGGACCATATTCTATTCATGTGGCTCATCAGATTGTCCCCTGTGACTGAAGTATCGTACTGCTGTATTCCTAAGCCAGTCTTTCTGACCTGTTGTAGACAGTACCCTTTGGACCATATTCTATTCATGTGGCTCATCAGATTGTCCCCGTGACTGAAGTATCGCACTGCTGTATTCCTAAACCAGTCTTTCTGACCTGTTGTAGACAGTACCCTTTGGACCATATTCTATTCATGTGGCTCATCAGATTGTCCCCTGTGACTGAAGTATTGCACTGCTGTATTCCTAATCCAGTCTTTCTGACCTGTTGTAGACAGTACCCTTTGGACCATATTCTATTCATGTGGCTCATCAGATTGTCCCCGTGACTGAAGTATCGCACTGCTGTATTCCTAAACCAGTCTTTCTGACCTGTTGTAGACAGTACCCTTTGGACCATATTCTATTCATGTGGCTCATCAGATTGTCCCCTGTGACTGAAGTATCGTACTGCTGTATTCCTAAGCCAGTCTTTCTGACCTGTTGTAGACAGTACCCTTTGGACCATATTCTATTCATGTGGCTCATCAGATTGTCCCGTGACTGAAGTATCGCACTGCTGTATTCCTAAACCAGTCTTTCTGACCTGTTGTAGACAGTACCCTTTGGACCATATTCTATTCATGTGGCTCATCAGATTGTCCCCGTGACTGAAGTATCGCACTGCTGTATTCCTAAGCCAGTCTTTCTGACCTGTTGTAGACAGTACCCTTTGGACCATATTCTATTCATGTGGCTCATCAGATTGTCCCCGTGACTGAAGTATCGCACTGCTGTATTCCTAAACCAGTCTTTCTGACCTGTTGTAGACAGTACCCTTTGGACCATATTCTATTCATGTGGCTCATCAGATTGTCCCGTGACTGAAGTATCGCACTGCTGTATTCCTAAACCAGTCTTTCTGACCTGTTGTAGACAGTACCCTTTGGACCATATTCTATTCATGTGGCTCATCAGATTGTCCCCTGTGACTGAAGTATTGCACTGCTGTATTCCTAAACCAGTCTTTCTGACCTGTTGTAGACAGTACCCTTTGGACCATATTCTATTCATGTGGCTCATCAGATTGTCCCTGTGACTGAAGTATCGCACTGCCGTATTCCTAAACCAGTCTTTCTGACCTGTTGTAGACAGTACCCTTTGGACCATATTCTATTCATGTGGCTCATCAGATTGTCCCCGTGACTGAAGTATCGCACTGCTGTATTCCTAAGCCAGTCTTTCTGACCTGTTGTAGACAGTACCCTTTGGACCATATTCTATTCATGTGGCTCATCAGATTGTCCCCTGTGACTGAAGTATCGTACTGCTGTATTCCTAAGCCAGTCTTTCTGACCTGTTGTAGACAGTACCCTTTGGACCATATTGTATTCATGTGGCTCATCAGATTGTCCCCGTGACTGAAGTATCGCACTGCTGTATTCCTAAACCAGTCTTTCTGACCTGTTGTAGACAGTACCCTTTGGACCATATTCTATTCATGTGGCTCATCAGATTGTCCCCTGTGACTGAAGTATCGTACTGCTGTATTCCTAAGCCAGTCTTTCTGACCTGTTGTAGACAGTACCCTTTGGACCATATTCTATTCATGTGGCTCATCAGATTGTCCCCGTGACTGAAGTATCGCACTGCTGTATTCCTAAACCAGTCTTTCTGACCTGTTGTAGACAGTACCCTTTGGACCATATTCTATTCATGTATTACAGAGTTAGAATTATGATAGCCCTAATTAAAAGAATGGATTAGGATGGACAATTTACAACTGTTTCATTTCTTGGCACTTACTGGGTCCTAATCTTATCATGTAAATCAGGTTTTAAATGACAATCCAAGTAGATTACAGTAAATTGTTTGTACACTTTATGAGTCTAATATCCTTATGCTTATAGAAGTTTTTTATAACTTTAAAATATAAAAAAATATAACTTTCACTGAGAATAAGGCTGGAAGAACAACTTTATAAATTTTAAAACACTTTGAGGCTGTTTATAAATTTTATATCCAACTAATCACTTATATAAAGTTTAAACTTCTCTTTTCATCTCTCAGTGTGGTATTCATTAATTGTTGCTTTTTATTTTGTTGCCTAGGTTGGTTTTTTGTAATTGTTATTAATTTCTCCTAATGTATTTTGATATTGTATTATTATTGATAACAACTTACAGATGCAAAAGAGACCACATGCTAAATTTCCTCAAAATCAGCTCAATTAGTCAGCTCCAGTGATATGCATGCACAGATAAACAGACATTCAAGTAAAAACCACTTTTTTGGATTCAGGAGACTTCAAAATATAAAGATTCATCATATTGTCTTGACAGATTTTTTTAAATCTCGTGTTTCAGTTTAATGTTCTGTAATCTATGTTACCACCTAAATTATCTAAAGCCACTTCTGGATATAGTCTGTCACAAGTATCCAGGGTGATTACTACTGTATACTTCAAATTTCACTGTTTTCCAGACCAGTGATAGCGTAGAGTTAGAAGAGTGTATATATGAAGAGTGTATGCATTCATCTCAGTAATACTTACCACTATTGTCCATCACTGTAGACTTAGAAGAAAGTCGCTCTTAGAGTAACTGTTTCCTAGTTTCAAAAAAAAAGTTAATTCCATTTTAATTAAACAGAAATACAATAACTGTTTTAAAAAAAGAATGTTAGAACATTTTTGGAATATAGTATTTTGTTATTATTGGGGGGGGAGGAGGTATTCCTGTGATTCAAAATTTTGTGCCAAACCAAAATAAATTTTGCTGTAGTTATGTATCTTCATGTATGTCAAAATTTGAGCATTATCTGATTAACCAGTTTTGAAAAGTTAGGCTGTCAGAATTTTTGTTACTACCAGCTTCTGACTGGATTTTTTAAAAATTTTATTCTATTTGGCTGTTCTATTGGCTAAATGATTGATTAAATAATTTAATTTAATGTTGGAAAGTGTGTACATTGTTTTCGCACCACTTATTTTAATTTTTATTATAATTTCAGTGCCTAGAGAGCATCCAACCTAGCACATCACCTGAAGCGGCGGAGCTGGCAGACCTTTTAACACGTTTCGAACTTGAAGGTCTTCTTTACGCTCACGATATGATAGCAAGAGACATGTCACCCGACAGAGGTTCCATGACAACACCAGACACAGAAAGTACTATTCCAAACCATTCTCCCGTCCATGATGATGATGATGATTCAAATATCAAAATCATAAAAATTGAAAAAACAAACGAACCTTTAGTAAGTATTAAATAATACATGGTATTACACAAGGTTGGTTTTTAGTGAAATCCATTAATATGAAAAACTGATATATTTAATATTTTTTCAATAATTATTGGAGCTCTGTGGTCGAGTGGCTAAAGCACCACAGTATGCTGCCTCACTGAACTGTGTACCTAAAGATTCTTAGAGCCGCAGTTGCTTCCGTTGCTTTTTCCTAGCCGCTAACACTGATCCCTCATCTTTATTAGTCTAACTGGCAAAAAGTGTAGGCACTAAGAAAAAATCTAGTACTTACTTATTTGTAGATTCTACAAACATTTTCATTTTTTTAAAATTGCATACATAGTTTCCATGAAATCATAAAATATATAAAAAGTAATATTTTTGCTATTCTTCTTTTAATATCAGTCAGTTAAGAAAGAATTGTTTTTTTCATTTGACATACATTATATTATGTAAAATCATTGCACAGGTCAGTATTCGAATGCAATATCAATTGGATTGGCTGAGACCATCGAGTCAGCTGTTTCAAAAGTTATTCAGTTTGCTTAGTCATGATACATAGTTTGTTTTTTTGGCTGTTTATAGGTTATATTTGATTGCATTTAGTTTAACGATTGTAGTAAATTAAGATATGGCTCGATCAAGATCACCTTTGAGATAAATCAAGATCGATAAATATCACAAATGATATTTATGTTTAATTTGTAAATAGTTTAGTGTGCATAACCCTTAGTGTAAATTACAGTTAATTTGTAATTATTCTACTAATTTTTTTTATTTTTATATGATGTTATTTTTATTTGACAGACAAGCTTTTTTTTTATAACTTTTACAACTTATACCAAAGTTTACAAAAAAGTAAAAAGCTTTAGTTTTGGAAAAATAGTGTAATGTTTTAATTTATTAAGATATTTGCCTAAGATGTTTACCATAAATAGTGAAGAAATTATGCCTTTGAGTTATGTGCAATGTTTTTTTGGGATAGGATATATATTTTTCCTTCCTGATTTCTTAAAACAAATGAAAAATTTCATTAAAATTTTTTTAAGATATGTAATTTTTTTTTTAGATTATCAGGGTTTTTAGATTAGTAGATATTATTGACAAGTTTATTAGGAAAATAAGTCAATGTGATACCTTATCATATAACAAAAATAGAGCATTTTGCAAACTCCTTACAAAATCCAAAAAAATTGGTCCACACTTTTGGATACATTGTAAAAAAAATAGCTGGCATTTCTTGCTAGTGCATGAAAGAAAATTCCCAGCACTGAAAAGGGTTAAATATAACCTATTTTACAAATGTTTTTTTATATAAAAAACAATCCATGTATTTATTTGTAGTTAATGTTTATAGGCACAAGTATTTTGTATAATGGATAAAAAAGATATATTTAATTTCCCATTTAATTAAGTTGTTTTAAAATTATTAAATTTAACAATTTTTTTGTGGTTTTTTGTTCAGTAATTGTATTTATTATGTTATAATAAATAGTTGACAGAACTATAACACCATAAATAAAGTTTGTGTATAATTCAGTTTTTGTTTTGTTTAAAAGTTATATGTTAAAAATATATTTGAGGCAATCGGCTCATTTATAATTTTTGTTGAAAGAATTTGCAAAATCTTAAGTATTAATCTTAATTTAAAAAATTTTTTTTGGCCTAAAAATAATACTGAAATATAAATTCTACATCTTGCTTGCATTTTAATTTTGTATAGGTGTGCATATTCTTTTATTTAAGGAGGCTTTGTTAAATGTTATAATAATTATAAAAATTGTTATAAAGACTGATAAAATTTATTTAATATAGTAGGAAGTATCCAGTTGTTGGCCTAAGTGATGAAAATTGGGACACATAGACCTACAGCAGTGCAGTCTTGTTTAAATATCTAATTTTATTTTTTAGGGAGCAACTGTAAGAAATGAAGGCGAAGCTGTGATAATTGGAAGAGTTGTTAGAGGCGGGGCTGCTGAAAAGAGTGGTTTATTGCATGAAGGTGATGAAGTTCTGGAAGTGAATGGTATTGAAATGAGAGGAAAGTCTGTGAACGATGTTTGTGACCTTCTTTCGGGAATGACTGGAACTTTAACATTCCTTATTGTACCAGGACAAAACCGAAATGTTAGGTCCCACCATGTGCCTACAAGAGACAATCTGGTTAGTATTGGATGTTAAGTGACTCAGTGGTTATTCACCCTTGTATAGTTGGTACCACAAAATCTTTACTGTTTAGACAAAGAGTGATCAGTCTTATATCACACCTGAATGAATGAATTCCTTTCATGTGCGTTGTAGAACTGCAACAAAACATTTCAAACACTCTTAATTCCAGGTCATTCTTCACCAGATAGGTCCTGCTGTCATCACATGTTATATCTACATTCCTAAGTTTTCCAGAATTTTTTGAATGTATTGCTTGATGATAGTACATTTTCATGCTTTCTTTGCATACTTGCAAAGAATTGAAGTGGCAAAAAATATCAGCCAAGTAATTGGGCTACTCTATTCTGCAGAGTGGCAAATGCTGGCTTTTTCACACTATACATATTTAATAGCTCTTTTCTCAACACGTAAAATCTCTATAGGACTTTACCTTTGAAAACCTGATTATCTTAATATGGAGTACTAAAATGCCATGCTTAGCTCCCACTTACAGACAAGTTTGGGCTTGGCATTTTCATACGCTATAAATCATCCCATTGTCTGCATTAGCCCAAGTGTGCACAATAGTCGGACGTTAAACACAAAAAAAAAAAAAAAAATGTTTCAGATTTCTTGTTTTAAAAGTCCTGGTCTTAACAAAATTTACAAATTTAACGACTGGGTCTAAAATATTTTAAGTACTGTACGAATAGTCTTCTACATGTCATTATGTAGAACTATTGATGACAAGTCATGTTATGTTTTCCACTGTCAGGAATACTATGATCATAGGTTCTACCTTGTATTACTATTTTTTTAAATTAATGTTAACCATCATTCATTTGACTCTCATTTCCTGAGTTCCGAAGGGAGAGTATATAGTATAAGTACTAGAAATTGTGCTTAATAGTTTCATGGAAATCACATTTTTATATGATTTCTGATGTTATAAAGGGTTATTGTGTCTTTTTTTAATCATATATTTCCATAATTTGTATAAGTGAAACAATTCACAGTGTTTAATACTCTTGAAACATCTTGCATTAAGTTATATATCCACAAATAGTGGTGAATGTCAAATTAGAAAAGACAAATATCACAAATTTCATCACTTGAACATCCACCATCATAAAGTAATAATTTTAAAAACAGATTTATAAATGCTAATTAGTTATTTAACAAACATCCTCTACTTCATGGTCTGATGATAATTAAAGTAACTTAATCTGGCATATGTTATTATTGTTGCAATAGTACCATAACTTCAATTATTTACACATTGTAATTATAGAAGATTTGTTCTGCACTTTGTATACTTATAGATATAAGAGGCAAAATGTACTACAGTAGAAGTCCATTAGTCCGGCATCCAATAGTCCGGAATGCCCGATAGTCTGGCATCACTCCGGAAAATTTTACAAATATTGTTTTTCTCCAAAAGTGTCTTTAAAGCAAATAAAAACGCTCGAGACTTATTCCGAAGTTTTTGGGGTAGTTCGGGACCATCCGGAAGCGCTCGGTATTGTTCGCAAACAATGCAATGCCATCTGTCACAACGAAGTCAGGTGCAGTGCAGCTCTGTCATTCCATCACGAAGCGTCTTCGCCATTTTTTTGTGCTTGGTGTTTTGTGTCCTTCAGCGCATCGCAGTAAACGTAGCTTTTGAAACTGTTTATAAACAGTGATTTTCGTTCTAACTATACAATGCCCATGTTTTCAAAACCTAAGCCTTCGAGTTCAAAAGGAGAGAAACGAAAACACGTAACACTGACTCTCAATCAGAAACTAGAAATCATCAAACGGCTAGAAAAAGGCGGGAATAGAAATGTTTTAATGAATGAGTTTAATATTGGCTCATCGACTATTTATGACATTAAAAACAAAAGATGAACTAATGAAGTTTGCTTCTCAATCGTTAACAACTGAAAAATTGGCTTCTAGACAAACATTAAAAAGCCAAAACTGGAACAGCTAGATAGTGTATTGTTCAAGTGGTTTAGTGTGCAGTACGTTCGAGGGGAGCGGTAACAGGGCCAATGATTGTTGAAAAGGTAAAGAAATTCGGCCAAGATTTAGGACTTGCTGAAAGTGAATGTAATTTTTCTGATGGTTAGCACAGAAACTTTAAATTTCGGCATGGAATTAGAAGACTTGATGTAACTGGAGAAACACTTTCAGCAAACCAAAACTCTGCTGAAAACTACAAAGACGAGTTTGAGAAAATCGTGGCTGATAATGATTTAACACCTGAACAGATTTACAATGCTGATGAAACAGGGCTATTGTGGCGATGTTTACCAACATCTACACTAGCTGGGGGAGAAGAAAAAGCAGCCAAGGGTTTTAAAAAAAACAAAGACAGATTAACCGTTTTGCTGTGTGCTAATGCGTCTGGAAACCACCGAGTGACCCCTTTTGTGATAGGTAAATCTGCAAAACCCAGAGCTTTTAAGAATGTTAAACACTTGCCTGTCCAATACGGTGCTCAATCAAATGCGTGGATGACTGCCGACCTCTTTAAAGACTGGTTTTTTCACCACTTTGTGCCTCAGGTCAAGGAATCCTTTAAAAGCTTTGGTGTACCAGAAGATACCAAAGCCATCCTTCTTTTGGACAATTGCAAATACCACCCTCCAGTAGACAAGTTAGTTTCTGGAAATATTGTGGCTACTCTGCTCCCACCTAACGTAACATCTTTGATCCAACCCATGGACCAAGGGGTTATTCAAAATTTTAAATGCTTCTATAGAAGGTCTTTTATTCAAGGCCTTTTAAATGCCGACTGTGACGTGACTGATTATCAAAAAAAGTTTACTGTAAAAGATGCCGTCTATGCTATTGCACTGTCTTGGAACCAGGTGAAAAACAAAACACTCCAAAAATGCTGGAGAAAACTTTGGCCAGCTGCAAACCCTGCTTCTGACCTAACTCTACAGACTGATGAGGAAGAAAAGGATCAAGATGCTCTGATCAAAGTTTTGGATGTCGTTAGAAGTGCTGACAATCCCATGAAAAACCTGTCTGAAGATGAGGTAGAGGAGTAGCTTCTAATCGACGAGAATGAGCCTGTTGAACAACAACTGACCGATGAGGACATTATCAACAGTGTAGTAAACCCTCAGCCTACTCCAAATCTTGAGGAAAGTGACTCAGGTGCCAAAACGGAAGAAAAGGAAAAAACTAGCTGGGCAGAAGCTGCAGAATCATTAAACAAGTTTATCACTTTTGCTGAGGCTAGTACAAGCTACAGTGCTTCAGAAGTTATTGATTTGCATATAATTAGGAATAAACTTTTACACTAAACGTAAAATTCTATAAAACAAAAGGACATTCGTGACTTTTTAAATCTAAGTAAAATATGTTTTACATTACGTGTATATACATTATATTATATGTATACATTTACATTATATGTAAATTAAAATAAATTTAGTTGTATGCATTAGCATAGTGTATTAGTACTTTATTTATTAACCTATAATTACCACCTGATCGATCGGAATTTCGGACTGCCCGATAGTCCGGCACCGAGCCGGTCCCGAACGTGCCGGATTATCGGACTTCTACTGTAGTACAAATTCCATAACAATAGTTAGCTTTAATTTAACGATTTGCTTTCTTATAGATGCATATGAAGGCTCACTTTGACTATGACCCCGAAGATGATCTCTACATACCCTGCAGAGAGCTAGGCATCAGTTTCCAAAAAGGTGATGTTCTCCATGTGATATGTCAAGAGGATCCAAACTGGTGGCAAGCATATCGGGAAGGGGAAGAAGATCAAACATTAGCAGGCCTCATTCCTAGTCGATCGTTCCAACACCAGTAAGTTCTAATTACACCAGATGTCTTCATTGACCAATTCTTCATTTATAAAAGAATTACTGAATATGATTCACTCGGCCCAAGAGCAGACACTTTTTGGAAAATTAATAATAATAATAATAATAGTGCAAAACAACAAAGAAGTTGATATTGTATACTAACATTTATTTACACCAATATTCTGTTCGAAGGTACTAACTGGATATTAGCATAAATAATAGTGCAAAACAACAAAGAAGTTGATATTGTATACTAACATTTATTTACACCAATATTCTGTTCCAAGGTACTAACTGGATATTAGCATAAATAATAGACAGTAATAGACAGTCATCAGTATTTATACATATAAATATAATACATATTAGAGGAAAGCTCTGCACTTCATGGGCCAGCCCCGTGATATTTCATTATAAATGTAATTATTTTAACTAGTATTGTAGAAAAAAATATTAAAACTTAATTATTTATAATTTTGTTATTATTCAAAAACTGTTACGAAAATTAAATACAATAACAATAACAAAAACTGTAAACAAAATATAAAACAATTGTTATTCAAAGTAGTCATATTAAACTTAGCTGATCATTACCATTCATTTCCTTTGGAAAATGATGCCCTTCCTAAGCAAGGGTTATATCAATTAAAAAAATTTTATAGAGTTTTCTATAAAATTTGAAGCAAAGATCTTTAAAATAAGTTGTCATCCATGGCATTATCCAAACATTATGAGTTACTAGTCTCAAAATATTGTTTTCAAAATTGACCTTACAGAATTTTATACAGTATAAAGTGTATATTGGTGTGCGTGTGTGCACACACACACATACATACATACACACACACACACACACACACACACACACACACACACACACATACACACACACACACACACACATATATATATATATATATATATATATATATATGATTATTTCATATTTGTTTGTTAAACACATAAAACAATAATAGAAGTTATACAAATAGGCTAATCAAGTAAACATTGTCACTCATGTGAGTAACCTTTGCGTTCACTGTGGCAAAATAATGTCAGTGATTGCACCAGACAGACAGTGACAAACACCTCCCAATGGAGGCGGAAGTATCCGAAGCCCACCACCACTCCTGTGCCACTAGCGATCTGTAGAGGGTACAGATTGTCAGTTGTCACTTGTTTATTATTGTTAACATCTCTCCGCGTCCATGTATATTACACCAGCAGTTTGTACTTTGTACTATTTATGTGTGCGATATGTTGGTGAACAACTAAACATGACTAAAAAATTATGTTGTAGTGAATTTGTAAAAGGAGCAATAAAAAAAAACTTGCAGAGGAAGCAAAAGTGTTACAGAAAGTATCAAAAATATATTTTTTATATTTCTAAATTTGTTTTAATATGTGGACCTCTTCCCAGAAGATAAAACCACATTATCCAGTGACCTCTATGTTGAGATTCCTGTGAAAGTTCTGTAATGTAGAGGTTGATAGTGTAAGAGAACAATGTTTGCATTTCAAGCAATTGATGCTGAGAACCAAATCTACACTGTACTTTTCTTAACGTGGAAGTGGTTGTGAGGATTTACCTAACCTTACCAGTCACTGTTCTACTGAAGGAAGGTTCTCTGTTCTAAAAAGGCTAAAATCAATAACAAGGCCATTCTTTCAGGAGATTAAGTTAAATTGTTTCATGGTGCTCTGAACTGAAAAGGACATGACTATGAACATGTGTTTTGATGATTAATAAATGAATTTACAAAGAAAATGTCAAGAAAAAAACAGATGTAAGATGGTATGGTGTAACAATTAACAATGTATTGTTAGGGTTTCTTTCAATGCCATACGTCAGTATTAGGTACAATACAATATTTATGTAGACTTTTTTTTTGCCGAACATTAATGACATCATTCAATATTTCATATTTGATAATAATAGCTTAGATTGTTTGATTTTAAGTTAATATATTTTTTATATGATAGAAAATGTTAATTTTTTAATTTTTACCAATGGCATTACTTTTATATGATACTGTTTTTTACCAAGTCATTTATGTTTATATTTTACTATTTCATGTGACCAAAAATGAAAAATATTTTAATGTTGACTGTGGTGCACAAACTATGCAGAAATATTAAAATAGCTGACATCAGAGTGGTTTCGACAAACAAAGGTGAAGTAGATGTGGATGGGAGATGTGCGAGCCCAGCAGCTATCATTGAAGATTAACTGCACAATCAGTGTTTTTAATTATTGTTCTAAAGTAGTGTTTTTGTATTTACAAGAGAGGTATTAACTATGGATTGTGCCCAAAGGTATTAACAGAGTTTTGTCCTATAATAAACTTTATTTTTTTACTGCACAACAGTAACTATTAACTACAGTCTAATCAATATATGAAGAGCTATCCAAAGGTTTGGGGAAGTTTCTCATAAAAATAAAATTGCTTACCATAACTCTTAGTTCCCACTTTCTCCTTCAAAATAGTCCCCTTGGGCATGGATATAGCTATCCTAATGTTTTTCCATGATTTCAAGCATTCCTGGAAATATGCAAGTTGTAAGTGTTCGAAGCATATCATGTGATTTTGCTTGAAACTCTTCAGTTGTGCCAAAACAATAGCCTTTTAATTTCAACTTAATTTTGGAGAACAGAAAAAAGTCGCACAGTGCGAGTGAGGAATCACTACTCTGTGTGTTTGGAAGCCAAAAAGTACCAAAAGACCAATGTTTGTACAGATGCGTTGTAGTGGTGGAGAACCCAGCTCTTGTCCTCCCACTGTTCTGAATATTTGTGCCTTAATGCTTTCACGTAGCCACTTCAAAACTTCACAATAAAACTTTCCTTTGACATTTTGACCAGGGAGATGAATTCCTTGTGGATAATACCTTTGATGTTAAAAACAATATTGAGTTCAAGATGCTGCGAACTTAACATGCGTCTTTTGGCTGTGGCGAAGATGGTGATTTCCACTGTGGCAACTGCTGCTTGGTTTCAGGGGCATCACCATAAACCCATGTTTCATCACCAGTTACAACATGGCAGATTGTTGGGGTCCTCTCTTGCTATATTTTTTAATTCAGTGCAGACAGCTATGTGATGATCTTTTTGGTCAAACTGGCATGGTACATTGCACGGACTCGTACAACATTCTTACAATCATACAAACATCATCGATTGCTCATCTGTGATCTGCAACACTTTCATGATGTACCTTTCTCACTTTCATGATGTTTTTGAATGTTGTGCTTATCGATAGTCATCCTGAACACTCATCATTGTAGGAAGATGTTCAACCATACTTGAAGCATTTATACCACAAAAAAGTTTTATTTGGACACATAACATTGTGCCCAAATGCTTCCACAAGCATGTGATGTGTATCTGCAATAGCTTTTTTAAGCTTGTAGCAAATTTGATGCAAGTTCTTTGTTATCGTTAATATCCGCCATTTACACAAGTTCATCTGTGTAAAGTCACTACAACACTAAATCACAACATTACACAAATGTGTAAAAACTTAAGAACAAAGCCTTTCACCATCACAGCTGTTTGCACACTAATTCACAGAGTTCACCTACTCAGCCATAGCTGGTCATACAACAAACGGTCTCATTTTCATATTTTCGATGTAATTTTAAAGTTGAAATACTAATTCATTCAGATTTATTGCTGGTTATGATAGAATCAAAATTTCAAAAAATATAAAATAAAAAAAAAGTTTTAGTAATTCGCTTCTATCATGTTAGTGAGACGACAACTGCATTCTGTGATTATTTTAAATTTCAGACATGTATTATACATGTATTATAAGGTTGGTATAACCTTTTTTGTTTTATAGATTTTAATAATGCTTTGTTTTTCAGGCGGGAATCAATGAAACAGACAATAACTGGAGATAAATTGAATAAGGAAAAGTCTAAAAAAACCAGTACATTTTTGTGTGCAAAAAAGAATCCCAAAAAGAAAAAGAAGAAACCGTACAGCACGTCATATAACGATGGAGGCTATCCTATTTACTCAACAAATACAGTAGATGGTCAGTATTAACTTTCTAAAAAAATGTTTTTATGTTAATCAAAATTTTTATTAAATACATGTACAATATTCTTTTATTATAAAAATTATAAGTATTATTTATGTTCTGTAGTTTTTCTTACATATTTTCTAATGTTAAATTTGAAGTAGACCTATAAAAAAAAATACAAATTGTTTAAACAAAATTATGAAGTACAGTATGCAATTAGGGTAGATTATTTTTAGAATAGATATTCATTTTTCTAAAAACTATAAATTACTATTTTAAAAAATTATTTAATAAGTTAAAAAAAACCTTATTTAAGCAAATTGTTATATTTTTTTATAGATTATGAAGTAGAAGAAATTGTAACATATGAAGAAGTAGCATTATATTATCCAAGAGCCAATCACAAAAGACCGATTGTTCTAATAGGACCACCAAATATCGGCAGACATGAGCTAAGACAAAGGCTTATGGAAGACACAGAAAGATTTGCAGCTGCCATTCCTCGTAAGTTTTTTTAGATAATTTTATAATGGCCACCAGTTTTGTTTAAATTCTTAGTTTAATTCTTGGGGAATTTTCATTGGAAAATATGACCCTTAAAAGAGACCCTCATGCGTCTGTAACAGTGTATTTTATACCGGGAGGGGGTTGGAGTAGCGAATACCAATTGAGAACACATTGCATCAGATCAGCATATATGAAGGAAGACACTGTGTGATCTCCTTTTCTAAGTCTGAACTATATACCAAGAACAATTAATTCTTCAATATCAGTCAGACTTCAGATGATGTTTATTCATGAGTGTGATCTGTAGTGCTGAGCACTTTAGGCGAAAATAAACCCGTAATGTAAAATGCATTCTGCATGCAGAAAAGCTGTAGGAAAATGCATTTTTTTTGCACAAGGGCGTTTTTTTAATGCAAGTGATTGGAAAACAACTAATTGTGTAAAACCACATTTTGTGACCTTAAGTGTCACTTCAGTAGCGCAACTCTCTTATTTTATTTGTGTACATTTTTACATGAACTGTATATTGTTTGTTACTTGCAGTGGTAGTGGAAAATAAAAATCTTGTGAAAGAATGGAAGTATTGTGTAGAATAAAAAAAGTGAGACTTAAAAGAAGTTTTCAAGTGAACTTGAAGTAGGGTTGTTGTTTGTATCTGGTTGACAATTGTTCTCCACTATTGTATTAATCATAGTCATCAAATAAAAAATTCCATATCATAAAAAGTTATATCATTTTTAGTAGGGTACTTTATTTTCACTAACTATTCGGTAGGGTACTCAAGGTTTGCTTTTGTTTTAATTGTTAAATATTAAAATTCTCTTTCGGTGATATTATTAAATTTTGTAACTTTTGGAAATTCATTTCAATCAAGTCCATGAGAGTGCTGTGTGTTGCAATTATTTAGTTTTAATTTATGCCATCTTCTTATGTGTTCATGTGCAAAGCCATTCTTCTTAACAAATGTGAGGTCTGATGCAAAATCATTTTTTGCAAGGCCTTTCCATTGCAATAATACATACCCCTCACACCAAGCAGCATTCTTGTAGTATTATACTAGTACATGGAATGTTTATTACTAAAACAATAGTGAGGTTTACATAATTTTATACAAATAAAGGCGTATTCTTGCTTAGAAATCCAATGTAATTACAAAAAATACAAAAGTATTTTTTCACTTAAATATATATATATATATATATATATATATATATACTGAAAAGTAATAAAAACTTATGTACTTACTTCCAAGTAAATTCTACTTTTGCAGGCGAATTTTATTGAATTTAGTATGTAGTGTCAAGAAATATAACATGAAACAAAATTTGGCATATTCGTTTTGCTTAGTACCTTTAAGGAGTAGGATCATCTAAACATGTACTATCCAACATCTGAATATATAGTGCCCAAATGTGTAGACATTATGAAATGCAAACTAATGTCTCTATGAAAAAGAAAACATTTCATAGCATTCTGAAATCATACCATTTTTATTACTCTTAAAAATAAAATAATCAAGAAGTAAAAACAAATAAACGTAAATAATACCAGATTAATTTTTTTTTTAATTATATTCCTCAAAACAATGATATAAACAAAGTCCTAAATGTAAGTGCATGTTATATTCACAGCACTCAAATCTACTATATTCTTATTTGCAAAGGCTGTACATGTTTTCTTGTAATTTCTTTTCTCTTGTGAGGAACTTTGGTTAATCTGTCAGTTATGGCAAATGCTGCAATGGTTTTTATGTGTGGCAATTGTTTGTGCGAATATTGTGATGAAGACGCATTAATGTATTATTTTAATAAATCTTATTCAGATACTCTGTGGATGCATATCTTTGGACTGTGTTGAACTGAGCATTTTTATTAAAAGTATATTTTGAATGCTAACTTTAACCAAAAGTAACTGTATTAAAAAAATTCCACATACATGAGGCCTGTAAACCTGATACTGCAGCATTGCTCACACTGCTCTAAAAAGGGGCCCGTTTATTTCTATGATCTTAAGTCAGTAGTGTAAACATGGGAAGGGGTCAGTAGATATATTTTCCAAAATTTTGTATAAAAAAAAATAATAAATGTGGCCATCAGGGGACTAGCCGACAGAAGCTTTTCTTACACTTATAGAAAGTAACATTTATGCTCATAACATTGTAGAATTATTGATATATAAATATAATTCATTTTTTTAATGCCTAATTATGAGTTTACAAACATTATTAGTTCAATAGATAATACTATTTTGACTGGACTATAGATTTTTCATTTTATAATATGTGAAGGAAAACCAAAATAAGAAAATAAAGACCTTTTTATTAATTTTAAAATGTTAAATTTAGAAAATATGAGCTTATGAACAATTACTCTGCAATAAACAGTATGTGTACTTGGTTTTTGTGTTTGACTAATTGTAGTATCAGAAAAAAATTGATAATTTGTAAATTAAAATCGATAACATTAGCGTAGTTTTAATATCTGTCGACATTTGATTAACCCCCAAAAAAGATTATTAAAGTTTTTTAATTTTCATATGCAAGATATTTTTCTTATACTGTTACGATCTCTACATTTAATAAATATGTTTTTTTTATTTATACACATTTTTATAAGTTTATTCATTAATCAAAACACATGATGCGATCAAAAAACAGCTACAGCTATCAAAAACCTGTAAAAATGAATACAATTTACAGATAAATGTAATTACAATTAATTACAGTTAAGATTAAGATTACAATTAATTATAATTAAGATACATAGTATTTACATGGATTTCAACTAACTTAATTTTCAACAATACTTTCATTCTTAACATTGACATTACTATTAATTTCAACAACATTTGAGTTATTTACATTATAATTATCAATAATTTCACTAATACTCATTCATACTATCATTATTATATTCTAAGAAGGTTTCAGTGGACTTCTAGTAACTGAAATAAGAAACAACGTTTTATATCTACTCCTGCCAGTCCTCAGCCTCAGCTCACAGCTGTGTTGATGGATCCAGTAGGTATATATATATTCATTGTATACAGCCTGAGTATGATGCAAAGTAAATGATTTTTACTCATACAAAAAGTGCTATACCTATATAAATCATGCATAAGCTATATACAATGATTCATCGTATACACATCGAGTGTGACATCAAACCAGTGCTTTTTACTCGTACAATAAGTGCTATAATGTGCCTGAAGAAGCAACACTTCAAAAATGGAACAATAATAAACAGTACATTGATATATTTGCCAAAGTGGTATATATTGAGAAAAACCTTGTACTATAGCTACATGATACTGTTTCTGTAGTACATTTTTTAATAGCCTAACATTTTTATTTCGACATATTAGTGTTAAGACATTGCATTCAGGGTTGTAACAGCCAAACTTTTCTAGAGACATGAGCTCTCCAGAGCATTGTGTTCAGTTATTTCTATTTGTGGTGCATTTGCAAGATTCACAGCACAGTAACGCTGGAGCCAAACTTTGAACATTAATTAAAACAAATAGTCTTTTTTTATGTTCGGCATGTATAATCCTTGTCTGTACCTTTTTATTGTGATCTTTATTGCCTAAACTTCTAAATTTAGAAATAGTAAACAAATATCAACATTTTCTTTTTACAATTTTATTAGAGAAACTAAATAGTTTTAATCATTAGATTCATGGTGATCATATTTTTAAAATCAAATATAATTAGTTGACAGTAAGTTTTTCCTTTTATTCTAAAATATTGTGAATATAGGATCAAATTACTCATTTACCTTATCGCCCTTTCCAGGAAACCCTACTATATTTAATAAAGTTTGATAATTGAGAAAGTTTTAAAGGATATGGTTACTATTTAATCTTAATGAGTCAAAAGGCCCAAAACTGTCATTAAAATGCTGTGTTAGTGGTAGTTTTTCAAAATATTTTCCAGACTCCTTGCATATAACTCCAAAATAAAATTCTAACTAGTGCCAGTTTTAATTTGTGTATAAATATTAAATTTTGTAATTCCTATCTACCTGATATATTATTATATTGTCTGTTGGCATTCTTGTACAACAATATATCGTGAACTCTTGTCTTCTTTGAAAATGTTTATTATTTCTTTTATACTTTGAGTTTTAAAATATCTTGTGTATACTGATATAATATTTTTATTAGTTTCAATTTGGGTCCAAAAATGTTAAAAAGAGATATCTTTCTTATTAATTCAGTTCATTTTTTTTTAAATTTAAAAAAGTTAAAATAACTAAACAAGTCTAACTAGTTGTGAAGTAGCCCATTTGATTGGAAAAAATAATTTTGTTTCAGACACGAGTAGATCAAGAAAAGATGGTGAAGTAGATGGTCAGGATTACCATTTCATTACCAGAGCGCAGTTTGAAGCGGATATTTTGTCTCGTAAATTTGTTGAGCATGGCGAATATGAACGAGCATACTATGGTACATCTATAGACGCTATTCGCTCAGTCGTCAATGCTGGAAAAATTTGTGTACTTAATCTCCACCCACAGTCGCTCAAAATACTTCGAGGTTCTGACCTCAAGCCTTATGTTGTTTTTGTTGCTCCTCCTTCGCTTGAAAAACTCAGACAGAAGAAAATCAGAAATGGTGAAACATATAAGGTAATAGGGATTTAAAATCTTATTTACATTGCTCTGAATATATTATAGCCCATAGAGTTAGAAATAAATCGTATAGGGCTTAGTTAATTATGATAGACAATTCTAAAATTTAGACTATTTTAAAGAATGGTGCAAACTCTGTTTCTATTTTAAATCTATATCTTTCTTCTTCAGCTTTATTCTTATGTATTCTATATATATATATATATATATATATATATATATATATATATATATACTAGCTGTTACCCGTTGTGGCTTTGCCTGCAATTATAATATAAGCAATAAAATTTATAGTCAATTTTCAAAATCAGAATAGATCATTTAATTTTAATATATTGCTATATACAATATTATATGATTTATGGTTTTCGGCTAAGACATATCAATTTTTGCTACTCGATACGCTAAAACAGGGTCATGTCATATTTTAATAAAATACAGTATTATTAAAAAGTCATTATTATACAATTAAACTGGAATAGTATTGTGTTTATCTCAGATACCTAAAACGTGTTCACACCAAATGTAATCTCATTTGGTCCAGTAGTTAAAGTGTATTTGAATAACAAACAAACAAAAACAAATTTTCAGAAATATAATATGATTAGCTGTTACCCGTCACAGCTTTGCCCGCAATCATAATATACATTAAAGATCATGCATTACCGTGTTAGGACCAACAACCGTGTTAGTTAAGTTTTGGAGTACTCTTTAAAAAAAATTAAGGTTTTTTTCCTGCATCACCGTTTAACCCAACAACCGTGTCAGTTAGGTTTAGAGTACTCTTTTTAAAAAATAAATAAAGGTTTTTTTAATGCTTCACCGTGTTAGGCCTAACAACCATATTAGTTTGCTAATGGCGTATACTGTAAAAAAATATAAAGATTTTTCACGCATCACTATGTTAGGCTTAACAACCGTGTCAGGATATGTAGTACTCTTTAAAAAAATATATAGGTTTTTTCACGCATCACCGTGTTAGTTAAGTTATGGAGTACTCTTTAAAAAAAATATAAAGTTTTTTTCCATGCATAACCGTATTAGGCTCAACAACCGTATCAGTTAGGTTATGGAGAACTCTTTTGAAAAAAATAAATAAAGGTTCTTTTAATGCAACACCGTGTTAGGCCTAACAACTATGTTAGTTTATGGAGTATTCTTTAAAAAAATATAAAGATTTATCACGCATCACTATGTTAGGCCTGACAACCGTGTCAGTTATGGATTGGAAACTCTTTAAAAAAATAAAGGTTTTTTTCACACATCACAATGATAGGCCCAACAATCATATCAGTTAGGATATGTAGTATTCTTTAAAAAAATATAAAAGTTAAAAAAATATAAAAGTTTTTTTACACATCACCGTGTTAGGCCTAATAACCGTGTCAGTTAATATACTTAGTATTCTTTTAAAAAATTTAAAGGTTTTTTCACACATCACCGTGATAGGCCTAACAACCGTGTCAGTTAGGATATGCAGTATTCTTTAAAAAAATATAAAGGTTTTTTTACGCATCACCTTGTTTGGCCTAACAACCGTGACAGTTAGGATATGTAGCCAAATAATCTTTAAAAAAATATAAAGTTTTTTTCAGGCATCACCGTGTTAGGCCTAACAACCGTGTCACTTAGGTTATCCACTATTCTTTTAAAAAATGGGTTTCCTATCACCCAAACCCGTGTTAGACGTATTTTTATTGTTTTACTGATCTGTAGATCAGTAAAACAATAAAAATACATCTAAAATCAGTACAACACGGTACCGATTTTCGCCGGTAGCAATTTTGAGGTTATGTTGGTCACTTTTATTTTCGATTTTTATCATACTTCTCCTGCTTTCATATTTTGGATTCTTGCTTTTGGGCACATAATAAAGCATTTTAGTAAGAAAAATATCGAAAACTCCAATAGATGCTGCAATGCATATTTACCATTTTTTCATATAATGTAATTACACAAATATATATACTACCTTACAATTAAAGTATCCTAATAAAATTATATATATATATATATATATATATATATATATATATATATATATATATATATATATATATATATTCTGCACTCTGCTTTAAAAACATTGAATAGTCTTAAATGAAAAATACCAGATTGTGATTATTAGATGAAAATTTAACATTAAAAAAAATAATTTTGCAATAAATAAAACATAGATTAAGATTTGTAAAATTTGATTAGATCTATGTCCATCTCAGGTGCCTAAATCTCATGTTCAGTAAACAGTAATTAAACCTAACTATAGTTAACAGATGTTACAAAACTAAAAACTGATAATTATGTTGGGCTGGGTAAGTAGTATAATGATGTTTTGTAAAACGGGAATAGGCCTATATGTATCTCTGATACTTAAACCATATAGTTACCAAATTTCATCTCAATTGGTCTAGTAGTTAAAGCGTGATTGAATAACAAACAAACACACAAACTTTCAGAAATATAATATGAATAATATATATATATATATATATATATATATATATATATATATATATATATATATATAAAACATGTGAGTTTCAATGCAATAATAATTTTTTTCAGGATTCTGTTATTTTCCTGTTACACATTTGGCAGACAATTTATAACTCACCTAAATTATTAAAATAATACTTCGCTTATTTTCGAGTTTGACGTCAGCACCAGTTATCAGATTAATTTGATCACTTTAAATTTTTAATTTTAATGTAATTTTATCTCATATTTACTTCTTATTCTTTTATACATCTCATTTTTAGTGGTTTATCTATGGCCTATACTTAACTTGTGTAAAGTGACAATTCAATTTGAATAGTCAGCTATAGATGAGGAAAACTGCTTAAATTGCACAGTGGTAGTGTTCTAATCGGTTGTGCTTCGACAACCGTTTTATTAAGCAGTTGGACAACATTTAGGTTTGGATGCTGTACCAAGGCTGAAAGAGTTGCTTCCCGTAACAGTTTCATTTCAATATTTTGAAGAGGATGAGTTGTGCTTAGTAAACAACATTCAACTCAGACAGTTGTGTGATGAAGCTGTAGGTTAAGGAGTAAATTAATTATACAACATTAAAAGTAGTTTTTATTTCCAAACATAAAAGATACTGAAATGTATTTCATTTGTTAAATTTATTTTGTTGAGTACTCTTATCTACCTTTCCTTGCATTGTAACATATTTTGTTGACTCCTTTTACGTTATCCCTATTATCAAATTGTATTGCTGTAAATGTCTCTGTTCTTACATTGGAGTACAAGAATAACTTTTCATTAATTCATAGCTTTATTTAGGAAACAGTTATTAAGTTTGATCAAAACTTAATTTCATAAAATAAATTTAAAAAACTATATTTCCAGAAATTTAATATTTTTTGGCTTAATTTATGATTACAATAACAAATAATATCACATGGTTATATAGTGGGGCCTCAACTGACAAGTAACTTTACTAATGGAAATTTCAACTTACGAAATGAAATTTCTGAAATTTTCTGCCCTAACTTATGAAACGTGCTTCAACTAATGAAACGATGTGAAAAAAAACACCTCGAAAAAGTGTTTACTAATAGGGCAGCCGCACATTTTTGTGACATTTGCCTAACGCATTTCAGAAACATTCTTAAAAGTCGGCAAAACAGTCATTGCTGAACAGTTATTTCACCAAACGTACGTCAGAAGAAACTGAAAAAAAGTGAAAGTGAACCCAAAAAGGCAAAAGAAAGTTATAATAATTAAAAATTAGGTTCTAAATAGTGTAAAACAGTCATAAAAAATTATAAAAAATTAAAAAAGGGTTCAATTCTTTTCAATTTTTAGTGTTAAATTTTATTTTGTAATATACTGTGTATGTATGCATGTACGCTCTCTCTCAGTTATCCACGTTCATCTCTTCCTGCTCCATATCCACAACCTTTGCCGCTGCCTCCTCCCATGAACTTCACTACGTATCCGAATCTTTAAATGTAAGAAACTTTATTACGTATATTATTTCATACTATGAATGTGTAATATAGTACATATTATATGTAAAAAATACATTTTTTTAGTTCAGGTTTTATCTGTGTTTTATTAATGCATATTTCTTCCATATTTGACATAAATGTGTTGTATGGGGGGGGGAGTTAGGGGGTGGTGGAACAAATTAGGCAATTTACATGTAAAATGCACTTAATTTACTAATTTTTTTTTACGAAATGACTTTCGGAACAAATTAAATTTGTAAGTTGAGGCTCCACTGTGCTGTCTTACTTAAATATGAAGGAAGGGCAAGAGAATTAAATTTACTTTTACAGGTTATTTTTTTTTGATAAAAAATATGTTCTTACAATATTCTAATATTAATATTCTAATATTTTATTTAAAAAAGTTTAATGATTAAAATAATATTTAAAAAATAAACATGTCTTATTACAGGAAGATACTCTGACATGTTTTAATAATGTTGAACATAAAAAAACTATTGGCATATGCTTATTTTGAATAAACCCCCATAAAAAAAATATTACTGGTAATAACATTAACTAAGGTAATCTAAACATAACCTACTCTAATTTTCTCTATTTGATGTACAGTAACAAGTTTTATTCAAATTTAATAATTGTTTATTTGTTGACACATTTCGGATTATCAACATTATTGCTGTACTTTTCTCAATTCTTCTTATTCTGTTGAAGTTTAAGAATAAGTTTTAATAATAATGGCAACCTGTAAGGTGTCGAAACATGAAAACATTTTCAAAGCTCATCTTCACAGTCATAATTACACACATAAATTTTACACCAGATCAAAACATACAGCATTAGGGAAAAGAAATTACACCTACATTTAAGGGGCTAAAAGAACGGGAATCAGAAATTATATATATATAGTTGTTTGTGTAGTGCTGCTAGCCTTGCGTCGGCTCAAAGGAAAAACTGAAACTAAACTATGTACAACACATTTATTTGACAACGATTTGAGATTTATCAGTGTAGTGACACTAGAGGCAGCACTATTGCATACTGACATTCAATCTTCTATGTACAAATACAGCTGTCTGTTTTAAACAACCATTGTTCTCGACAACAGTTGTCTCTACAACCGTTGTGAGATAACCGTTGTGTTATTTTCGACCCATCCCTATAGTCAGCTGTTAATGCCTTAATTTTAAACTGTCCTAATCAAGCTATAACAGTTTATGTATACTATATAATTATTTCATATTTGAAAATTTGTTTAACCCTTTTTAAAAAAACTGTATTATTATCTTAATATATTTATCTATTTAACATAGATAAATAACTTTAAACAACTTTCATCAAAATAAACAAATAATTTATAATTGTTTATGGTAATCTCATGGTAACAGGTCAGCCCTTAAGTGTCATTACAGTACCCAATACAGACCCTGGAGCAAAAACAAAGTGTACAAGGATTCTTCATGAAAAAATACTACTACATTCTTTCACTGAGTCAAATTATGGTAATTATAAAGCTTAAATATTCTGTTCTTTTACAGGAAGAAGAATTGAAAGATATAATTGAGAAAGCTCGTGAAATGGAAGACAAATATGGGCATTTGTTTGACATGATTATAATAAATAATGACACAGAACGAACCTACCATCAACTGCTCACAGAGATCAACAGTTTAGAAAGAGAACCCCAGTGGGTGCCTGCGAGCTGGGTGAAAAGTGTATGAGGAATATTGGTATGTACTGATATCATGGGAGGTATTGTATTGTTGATTTTCTGCTGTGTATAAATTACAATTGTTAACTATTACTATGATATTTTCAAAAAGTGTTTTATTTAATTTTCATTGGGCTCACTTATTTACTCAGAATAGCATCCAGTTGATTTTGAGTTATGTTCAAATACGGTCAAACTGTTTGTTGTAATAATGTCCGACATAATTTAGTTCAGGCATGAGACATAATATTGTGATATTTTAAAACATAACTTTGTAACATATGATTGCACATAAACGTTTTTGTTGTTATCACTATGCACTAAATATTCCAATACAAAAAAAAAGTCTCTTGTCATAATTTCAATGCATTCACTAAAACAGAGGCATGACACCTGCCTGGTAGGATATGGGATGGTGTGGATGAAACGGCTAATTTGCAATGCTGCAATTTAGACTCAGAACTACTGCTGCATTTGGTATTTTAATGCTTGCACTCTGTGGTCATATTTGTCAACATTGCTTACCTAATAATGATTTACTGATTTTAAATATCTTAAATATTTACTGAAATTAATTGTTATGGTTGCTAAATTTAACCCTTCTTGCTTATTTTATTTTTTCTGAGCGCCACCTAAGTTTAGGAAGCACACTTTGTAGCCGCAGCTTTTTTCTTGATTAGTTGTAGTAACTCAAGCTTGGACAGGTTCTGACTACTTAGCTTGTTATGTAAGTCCTGTCTGATTTCTAAAGATAAAATTATTCTGGTGTAGTATTTCATGCTATGGTTCTACTTTCAGATAACACGTAGCCCTCAAGAGACAAAGAGTGTGAGCGACAATGGCAGCTAGCAGTCACACTGGACACTGTAAATACTCTAGTACAACTTCTGCGAAGTTAACTCATCTGCCAAAATATCAGAGCGACTAATTTATCTGTTAGTCTCGGCTCTGATTGGATAAAAGCAATTTTAGTTTCAACGACTGATCCCAGGTGCAATGTCGAACTGTTCTCCGTGTTAGTTTAGGGATAGCCTCTTAGTGCCAAGAGTTTTATTTGATGGTACTGGTTTTTACGCAAATATCTCTCTTTAAAAATTGACCAGGTGAAACATGATATTCAATTGATTTTTATCAATTTGACTTATTTGGTAAACGGATTTTAAATTTTTATTTGTGTTTATTGATCCAAGTAAATTTTAACAGTTCATAATTAATTTATACTTTAATATTGATCTAGTCCTAGCGTTTACATTTTCTATAATCCACAAAAATATCTGTTCATTTTACGGCCTAATGTGTATCACTTTGTTTTTATTTGTTTAAAGTTGAGTAAACATCGGATATAAAATTTTGTGTCAATTGTGAAATCAGTCCATATCATATAGTAAAATTTGCTAAATCTGCTCTAAACAAATAAAAACTCCTTATGCACACATTTTATAACAGAAGCTTTCTGATGAAATATTCTTATATAATTTTTGTGGTTGGAATTTAGAAAACTTATAAGTATGATCCGAAATTGTTGACTTAAATAATTTTAAACTTGACTACTATTTACCTGCAATAAATTGCATTATTAGAATTGTACAGGGTTTCATTCTTACATATATTTCAGCAAAGTTAAACAATTATTTTAACTTTTAGAAAATTATGACTTTTTAAATTGAGTTACAGTAATTTAGTTGTAATCCTAACTTTTAAATTAAAACATATTTAAACTTCATCTGATACATTTCTTTAAAATACTTAAATACTTGCTATATGATAAACACAGTGGGTAAAATTCCAACCCATAATTTATTTTATATACTTAAAATAATAAACCATGTTTTAAAATATATTTTATTATTCAGTAATATAATAATGTTAACTTATTCAGGTACTGTTGTGTTCCTGACCAGGTGCTACTTAATAAAAATAAATGAAGTTTTTGCATTTTGATCATTCACATATGTATTTATATTAGTACTAAAGTGTTTATAGTTTTTTAAAGAGAAACATGCAATGTGTAATTGAAATAAATTATTTTTATGTTATACTTTAGTAAGAGACAGTATTGATTGTGTGCATGATGTATTACAATATTATTTGTGTTCTTAATAATTATTTTTTGTGATATTTTTTCTTTACTCTACTTTTCATATTTCAGTAATATGTAATTGACAAATATTCTTTCATACATTATCGAGAAGAAAGTGTCCAATGTACTTACTTCATTTCAAAAGAAAGAAAGTTCTTATTTGTATCGGTTCTGTTCCTTTAAATAATCTAAAATATTTGTATAATTCAAGAGCTCTTGTTAAACCTTTAGGATAAACTTTAGGATAAAATTGTTTTTTTTAATTTCCTTTTCATTTTTTTATTTCTTTTTGTTTCGTCCTTCTATGAACAGACGTTCATAGTTAATTTATTCACTTCACAATGTTTAAGTCTTCCATTAACTTGCATTTCTTACTTATCTTTATATTTTAAAATTGTACATTCCAGATTTTTACAAATTTATTAAAATATTAGTATTTATTTTTTTATAGCAGAACCTTGCTAGTATGGACTCATTTTGGATTTTGGACAGAGACCAGTTCAGATTGACAAAAATTTTGATTAAACTGGTTTTTAAGTAATGTACAATTTCTTTATATATGATAGTAGTGATGTGTTACTTTCCTTATGGATATGTTTTTTTTAATTATTAATATATTTCATACAATTCTTTCTACAAGTTAATACATGTGGAAGTGTCAAGTAAAGGTTTTAAACAAGTACTTATCAGCACAAAGAAGAGTTGGCTACTTGATGTTTGGTAATTGTCTGGTCTACAACTAGTGAAGGTTAACTTGTCAATGTCATTCACACAAGTAATTTAACTCTACCCTACAACATTGTTTTAATGCCCTTTTATCTTTTCTTGAAATAATGAAGATATTGTACAAGGACACTACTGTCCTGAATTTTCATTTTAGTTCTGTAATAACTCAATCCATTTAATAAGTTATATTGTCTTTGTTTTTTCCAAACTTAATTATACAATACTTTTATTTAATTATATAAATAATGTATATTTAAATTTTTATACAAAATGAGATCATATTTTAGATTTTTTTTTCATCACAAACCTTTGCATTTTAATTCATATTTTTAGTTCAGATTTTGGACTGGTGGGAATCACTTTTGTTTTTATTCAGTTTATTTCTCAGAACCTCCATACTTTTTTCAAGAATATTTGGGAATTTAGCTCAGATTTATGTATTTAGTGTTACCTGATGAAAATACTTGATTTATTTACAAAAATGAAATTTATATGAGTTACTTAATTTAAATTTTCAGCCTCTTAGATATTATTTGTAAGCCTTCCATTCTATGAGTTTTTATAATGTTTTGGTAGTAATTTTTAATTTAAAATATATTTTGTTTAAAGAAATTGTTTATATTGAGATTATCTTCCAAATGTTTTTTAAGAACATGCTATTGAAAATTATTGAAATTAATTTGAAAAATTATAATTTTAAATTCAATTCCGATTAAATATTTGAAGACTTTTTTTGTAATTATTGACAGAAGTGTAGAGTTTTATTTCCTAATAATCACTATAAATTAATTATTAAAGTGGATAAATTAAGAATTAAATAAAGAAGTAAAACATATTTACAGCACATACTATAATAATCGTTATATAACATTTTATAAAATTAGTAATTAACAAGACATAAATTTCACAAAATAATTTGTTTGTGTAATTTTATAAATTTAATTACAAAAATATAAAAAGCTAAATAATGTAAGCTATAATATTATTGTTCAGAGCTGTCCTTAGCCAACAGAAAGCCTGGTGCAAAAAACTTTTTTGTGAAGCCTTTCGATTTCACGAAATGCAAGGAATCCCCCTCCCACCCAGGAAGCAGCATTACCACACCACAAAAAGAAAAAAACGTCTTTTGCCAGTGAAAATATTTATTGCTAAAACAACAACAATTAGGCTTATGTAATTTTATACAAAGTAAGGAATATTGTTACTTAGAAATCCAACAACCAAGTACATGAGTATGATTTTTTTGCTTTAAAAAAACAATATTACTGACTAATAGTAAAAATGTAAATACATTAATTTAATATGTAGTGTGAAACAAAATATAAAATCAAAAGTATCATGAAACAAAAGTATGCATTTTTTTTCTTAATACTCTTTAAGGAATAGATTGCCGTTGTACCAGAATGTCGGAATATGTATGAATAAATATTATGACACTAACAGTAGTAAGAAATAAAAAATTCATAAATTTTGAAATCAAACCATTAATTATGTTTACTATTCATAAAAATGAAATATTTATTTGTTTATTTTTGAATGGTGGTAACTCTTCAAAACAAAGATATATACAAAGTTCCATGTTAAATTCATGGCACTTTAACGGTTTTTTTTGTCTTGTCTGTATATTTGCACAGACAAAACATCTTTTTTTGTAATTTTTTCTCATCATTTCTCTCCAGAAAAAAACCGTAAAGTTCATTTACGTAGAACAGAAATAAATAAATAATGTCATCAGGTGCTAGGTCAGACACAATGGTTGCTATTTGGTGCTGCGTTGTGTTCATAAATCTATTTTCAACTGAATAAAACCATCTGGCAATTTTTGCATAAATATTGTTACCAAGACAACAGTCATTTGTAACACTTACCCGTATATTTCATAGATGTATTTCTTTTAAGTCATTTGATGAACTGGGTATTTCAATTTTAAGTATGTTTTGATTGTTAACTTAACAAAAAATAACTTACAGATATGAGGACTGGTGCGGCCTCTGCTCACACTGCACTAAGGACGGCTCTGTTTTTTTTCTGTTAAGAATTATTCATTCTAACAGTGATTTGTGTTATATTCTGAAATTATTTTTTCTTGTGATATGTTTTTATCTGAGATAAATTGAAATATATCAAAACACAAAATAAAAAAATCTGATGGCTAGAGTTTTGATTCTAGCTTCCTGCAAAAATTAAAAATTTATTTATGTGCTGAAGACAATCAGATGTCATTCATTTTGTTGTCTGTGAACTTTAGAAATGTAGAACTGTTGGGAAATATTCCTGATAATGAATTTTGTTTTTTTTTCAACAATTATGGAAAATCTTTTAAAGTAAATATTACTTATTAATTTATTAAAATATAAACAAATAAACAATTGATATTATATACATACACTTAAATGTCTTTAAAATGTTATAAAAAGCTAAGATTAATAAGATACTTAATTTATTAAAACAATATTATGTTGTTTTTTCACAGATATGGAGAAATTGTAAAATATTTTTAGTATATAGCACTATTTTTTTTAATTTTTAAAAACATTCTAAAATTTATTGTAAGGTCAACATTGCGTTAAAATTCCATTTTTAAATGTTCAGAGTTGGCAGTTTTCAAATATTTGTATATTTTATAGCTGACGATGAAGTTGTAATACTTTATAAGCAGAGTGCCAAATTAAAATATATTTTTTTCTTTTTTTAACTTAAGATTAAAACAGAAAGACTGAAATGTTTTTAAAAAAAAGAATGAGTTGAAAACCACAAAACTTTTAACATTATAATGTTTAAGCAATACCAAACCATACATCACTTGCAAAGATATTTCACCTCTTTTAACTTTACTTACCATATTTAGTGATAAAAACAAGCCCAAGGAATTTATAATAAATGTACAGAATTTGTTTTTATTTGATGTTGTTTATAGAATTGTATTACTAATATGTACAGTTAATTATTAGTCTTCATATATTAACACTGTGATTTTATTGGTTTATTAAACTGGGTTCAAGATGGCTGATAAAGCCTTATTCTTGTGTAAATAGCATGCCCAGTTTGTTTATATACTGTGTTAGATGACTTTGGTTTTTTTCAAAGTTATATAATAATAAAATATATTGTAAATCTTTGTTGTAAGGCTCTTAGTAAATGGTACTGATGTATATTATGTTGAATGGCTTGCATTTATTTATGTATATAACCTTAGCTCATAATATATATATACATGAAACGAGTAAGTCTACTATGTTTTAGTCAACATTCCTTCAAAGAGATTTTTGTGCTAATTTGTAGAACACTTTGAAGTTTATGTAAGTATAAAGCTCAGTGTCAGAGCTGTGAGATATAAAAAAGTATAATGAGAAGTTCTATACTGCATTACCAGTATGATCAGAGAAGATCTGTTTAATCTTTCGAGGCCTTAAACAGCTTGATTGACAGTCCAGTTGGATTTGCCAATAAACTGTAACAAATTCTGCATCATGAATGGTGTTGCAACTGTGTTTATTTTTAGATGGAATCCTTCATTTTCCATTTTCTCTTATTACAAATACTGATAAGATTAGGTAACTATTATAATTGAAAATTATTTTTAAAATATTTAAATTATGGTACACGAAACTTATCAATAGGTACTGCTTGAGGTTTAATAAAATATTTACTGTTGGGAATAAATGACATCGCCCAATTAACATAGACACTGAGTTACACAACCTAGTTCTGCTTTTTAACGTTGAAAAACGTCCAAGTTAAATCCCCGAATTTCTGTTCCGATTTTCAAACAGCCTACACCTGTGAAATTTAGTTCACATCCATCAACCTATACTTGCTTCTGATTGGTTTCTGGTGTTCGCATATCTCAGGTCTATAATATACATTACTGCCAATGCATCACCCATACACATCTTCATTTTGATTGGTGCATTCTTTCTCTGGTTTTAACAATGAAATTCTGAGAAATTATGGTTCCTGTCATAATGTTGAGTATTAATACAAGTTGAAAATCGTGTGGCAGAACATGTATTACGCAACAACTATAAGACAGTCTACAAGACACTACAATTTGCTTGAGAGGAAATAGAAGGAATCCAACCAATTTTAACAAGAAATTTAATACTAAAATTTATACTAAACCTTCTAAGGTTTATCACTTGTCTACCACAAAAGGGGTCAGTGAGATCTCTCCTCCAATATCCCTTGGATCTTCATTCAGATGCAATACGCTACTTGTGATACAGGGTGTGTGTGTGTGTGTATATATATATATATATATATATATATATATATATATATATATATATATATATATATATATATATATATATATATATATATATATATATATATATATATATATATATATATATATATATATATATATATATATATATATATATATATATATATCCCTTTAATAATAATGATATTCTTAAATAACATTTAAGAGAATCTATTTTAAAAAACTATTAAAAATTTTGTGAATAAAAAAAAATTGTCTACTATTGTTTTTTTTTATTTAAAAGCAGACTATTTTGAATACACATTTTTCTTTTAGACAGATTATGCTTAATTTTTTTTATACAGTAAAGAAAGGTATAAAGTTTCTATGTTAAGACAAAAAGTTACATAAAATATATATTTAATTCATTCTTCTTATTTATTTTTCCTTATTTTTTTTAAATTCTTATAATTAGTTAAGTTAAATGTTGGCCAGTTGTTGTACAGCTTTTTTTACAATGTGTACTGACATTCATTTATCTCAAAACAAAGCTATTTAAACAGAAAGTTTAGTTATATTAGACAAGATAAAAGTTTAATTTTGAAGATGTCCCTCCGGGACAGTTTAGCCTAAAGATTGACATATCAGACCGCCCAAGTTTTTGATTAATTAGTCTTAAGAGCTCCAAGCTTGAACACGTCTACATATATGAAAAGTATTCCAAGCCCAAATACTGCAGTCACTAAAAGATCTTTCAATTTGCAGTTTTATCAGAATCACTGAAAAGTTGTTGAAATTATTCTAAGCACTGTTATGTTTAAATGTTCTGCACTTTACACAAAGCCTAAGTTTTGGTGTTTTGAGGGAAAACTTCAAAGGGCAGATTCTGCGCAAGAGTAGGCTGGTTATTTTGTAGTGATTTAGAATAAGCAAATTTTGCTTCTGCACTGATACTGTTGAACCAGTGATTTTGCGCACTATCAAATTATACCAAATATTTTATGTATGCTCGTTTTATTTAAACTGAGAGTTGTAAATCAGTTTGATATGACACATGTAATTATTATGAAAAGTGTTTAACATTTATAAATGAGTATTAAAGCTTATTTCAACACAATTTGTTCAAACAAAGTGATCTTTTAACATAGCTTTTAATTTTTTGCAATGTTATGTCTTGCAGTAATGTTATTACCTATAAATTATACAGTATACATAAATGTATTTACAGCTATAGCTTGTATTTGTACCTGGTGACACTTGCCTTAAGTCTTGATGTTTAGTATTTCATCACAAGCTCAGTAAAAACGGTTATGCAGGTCAGCTTGACATGAATGCACTGTAACGTGAACTCAGCTTTGTTCAAAAGAGTTCCAGAAAGAGATAAGTAGGAACAGTGGTGGGAAGCGCCATGCACATGTTAAGCTGGAATGCCGGGTTTAGCACTTGAAGTTCAAAATGTTCTCTGCAGGGGGTGCAGACTAGTTGCTCCTATTGAGAGGATTTAGACATCCCTCGTGGTACCCGAGTCTAACACACACTTACACTTACAACACTACACTTACCACTTTAGCACTTTACACTCACACTTACATTTAGGGAGGCGATAATAGCTTCAATGTGCTTTTCGCCTTAAAATAAAATAAAAAAAAGAAAGTTCAAGATGAACATTACATCTTCAATTGATTAACAGATCCTAATCCTAAAAATAATGAGTACTAGCCTACTATTTTTTACTAAAAGTTTCTCGAAAAAATTTTTGGTGGTAATTTATAGGGTATAACTTAAAGTTTTTGTGCAAAAAATTATAGGTTGGCACTGAGGAACATTGTTTATATTTGTCATAGATTTTTTAAATAGTTTTCAAACATAAAAATATAATCTTTAATTTAATTAGTATCAATCCCTTTAAAGCATTTTGATTTTCGGATTTTTTAGTAATTAATTCATTTTCACTGTTTTACTGCAAATTAACACAAACTATCATGGGTAGTGTCCTCTTTGCCTTATGTACACTGTTTAGCTTTCAAGTTCATTATTGAACTACGGATTCATGGAAAACTGATCCTGTCTCATTACAATTAATGTTATGTTTTTTTGTAATCCTCACACATCACAATTTTTTAAATTTTTATTCTCTTCAGTGATCCAGCTCCCTCCCACATACAGCTGATGAAATTTATCATCATACTACCGAAGGTTTAAATCACTAACACTCTAATTCTTAAGATATTTCTAAAGTTTTCCCATATTAATTAGCTATAAATCGGAATTTTATTAGTTCTAATTCTACAAAACCACTCATATATCAGACTGTCTATTATAGACCTGTTTTCTTCTTTTTTTTTTACCACAATATAAGAACATCAATTTTTTTTAAATCTCACTAATTTGAGTCTTTGCAACGATTAATCTTTAGCCACATCACTACACTAATTTCTCTTTTTCATAAATGTATGTACAGCATCAATGTTAAATACTTTCGTTTAAGATACATTGAACTGTTGACCCATATGATAAATTTAATCAAATATGATTAACATACTGATAAGACAAAGCAAGAGAAAAAATAAAGTTTGCTAATGTTGTACTCTTTAGGAAGGATAGGTTAGGTTAGGTTCCCTGATTTTTTCAAGAACTTTTTGATTGGAACAGAATCCAACGTGTTTGCAAAGGTTGACAGTTTTTTGTGAAACTAAACAAGATATTTCATGAATTGTAAACTTCATGTCATTGTCCTTTTGTGAGATTGTTCATTATTAACAGGTTTATATATGAGGCTGTATTTCGGCACTCTGCATCAATCAGTAATTACAAATGTGTCTGCTAAATAAAAGCATTACATCTTCAAATTTGGTTTACCTTAAAAAATAATAATATATATATATATATATATATATATATATATATATATAGGTCCATCAGACTACTAACATTGACGTTTTTTAATTATCACAAAAATTTCTTTACAAACTACTTAATATGATGAAATGGTAAACAAAATTTACCACAACACATCACTGCCTAAACAAAGTAGGAGTTGGGTTGCACAACTAGTTCCACTCATTAACACTGAAAGATATCAATTCTAAATTCATGAACTTGTCTCCCAGGTTTTTGAACTGCCTATGCCTTCGAATGAAGTTCACAATTCTCCCGTAAACCAATATGCACTGCTGATTAATTTGCATATCTCAAGTCCAACATACGCTAGCACATTTCAATACATTTCTGCCCAGGAATTATTTATACTGATGCACCGTATCTCATCTCCCTTACACATTAGCTTCATCCTGATTGGTACACTTTTTTATGGTTTTAACAGTAGATTTCTGAGAAATTATGGTTCCCACCATAATGTTCAGAACATCAAGGAGGACTACCCACTACAGAACAATTATACAACAGCCTCTAAAACACCCAAAACAACTCCACAGAATATATTAACTTGTTTGAGAAGCCGACCAAACTTAGAAAAAAACAAACTTCTTACTTATACCATTCCAAACAGGAAGAGTGCCTTGCCAGTGTGCTGCCAACCCAGTAAGTCCCCTGACTCTCATTACTTTTCATCCAAATGAGGCACTACATATCTATCATTAATGTATGTATTATATTTATAATAAGGTCTTTGTCCTTATTTTTACTTCATAATTTTGACATAAATGGCTTTATAAAATATGTTAGGAGATAATAAATTGTCATTTGTGTTAACTTGTGTATTTATTTATTTAAATCATTGTAGTTGCAGTAAACTTTAAAAGTTTGTGTGAAAGTAAATTAAGTTCAGGAATTTACTCAAATGAAGCTTGTCTCAACAGCTCAACCTTTTTTCCACACTGTTCTAGAATTTTTTCAAGGTTAACTTTGCTTTGATGTTTTTAGCTTTGCTAAAACTGTTTTGAGACTTGTTTATGTATGTATGTATGTATGTATGTATGTATGTATGTATGTATGTATGTATGTATGTATGTATGTATGTGTGTGTGTATGTATGTATGTATGTATGTATGTATGTATGTATGTATGTATGTATGTATGTATGTATGTATGTATGTATGTATGTATGTATGTATGTATGTATGTATGTATGTATGTATGTATGTATGTATGTATGTATGTATGTATGTATGTATGTATGTATGTATGTATGTATGTATGTATGTATGTATATGTATATATATATATATATATATATATATATATATATATATATACATACATACATACATACATATATATTATATATATATACACACTACACATACACACACATATATATATATACATAGTTATATATATATATAGTGTGTGTGTGTGTGTGTGTGTGTGTGTGCACGCTTGTGTGCAAGTGTGCATGTGTGCATACTAACATAATACAACCAAAAATAAAAATTTATATATGTGTGTATCCCACAAAGAGGTTTACTTATTTGATCTTCCGTTATTTTCTTATTCCTCCATTGATCATTTTGAAACTACACATACTTTTTAAAGAATGTACCAGAAATGCCTTTAAAGAAGGTACATACTAATGTGAGAATTGCATTTGGCTAATGTTTCTGGAAACAAAATGGCAGGGAAAATAAAATTTAAAGTATAGAACCAATTTTTTTATTTTTTGAAACAAAATTTTATTTTTTAATTATTAATTTTAAAATATTTGATTAGATGCCACCTAGTTAAAACAAAACTAAATAACAATGAACATTTCATAGATCACACCTATTCAAAGTGAAAACTATCCACAGCTACAAACTGGTAACAATTCCGAACAAATGAATCATACACTCTGGAAAATAACTCCTGAGGTATCCAAAGTAATTCCTCTTCGATAATACGTTTCAAATCAACATTGTTGTTGAAACTATGAGTGTACACTTGTTCCTTTAAGTATCTTCATAAGAAAAAGTCACACACAGTTGAATCAGAAGATCTGGGTAGTAAATCTAAAAAATTACTTCACGGCCAATCCAACGCCCTTGAATGTTGTCATTTAGTAACTGCTCGACTGTGTTCGCATAGTGTGGTGCAGCACCATCGTGTTGGAAAATTACTTGCCCAATTTCAAGTACCAAAAAATGGAACAATACATATGCATTTAAAACTTTTTCATACCTATTTCCAGTCACGGTTTTTTCTGAAATGGCGTAAGACAACACTCCAATAGCATTTTCAGCGGCCCATACAAAAATCCCTTTTAAGATTTTTTCATTCAAAAATATAAGGGTTTGTGATGTAATAATTACAATTATACCTATTAACTACACCATTGTAATAGAAAGTGGACTTGTCTGAGAAAATAATAAGTTAATGCCAATAAATTTCCTCATGAAACTCTATGATGCAGGAACAGATCTTACACTCTTCTGTCCAGATCATCCTCAAGTAGATTATGGACTAGGTGACTTTTGAAAAATTTAATTTTGTTTCTCTTCACAATTCTCTGTACTGAAGATTTGGAAACTCCAGTTTCAAGTACTATCTTCCTAAGTGATATGGGTTTACCTGGTGAGCGGAGTATTGAAATGCATACCAGTTCTTTTTTTCTGATCTGGAGTTCAAGAGTATTTCACTATACTTCCAGTTTCCAACATGAATTTCTTCCATTTAATTGTTGATGTTTTGGTTGGAGGTTTGACTCCCAGAAAGGCTAGCTGAAATCTTCTAACTGATTCCGCAATATTATCAAAAGCAATGGGACATGCACAACATTTTACTTTTTGCACAATTGTAAAAAACCATTTTGTAAATAACTCATCCCATAAAATGGCACCAAAAAATTAAGTTATGTCTATTAATTTGTTCTATTAAAGAAATAATTTAACAGCTGTTATAGAATTAACAACTGTTTAACAATCTGATTTAATACTGCAGTACAGTGAGATTGTTTAAGAGGGATAGAATTTGTTTATTTTGGCTGCCATTTTGTTGCTATAAACATCAGCCAGATGCAATTCTCACATATATTTCTGGTACCTTCTTTAAAAGGTATATATAGTTTCAAAATGATCAATGGAGGAATGAGAAAATAATGAAGAATCAAATGTGTGGGATCAAATAATGACCTCTTTGTGGGACACACGCTGTGTGTGTGTGTGTGTGTGTGCAAATTTTTTAGTTTTTATTTTTGTTTAAATTATGTTAGTCTTTTATTTTTGGTTAAATGTATGTATTTGGTATGTTTTTATGTATTACAGTGTAGCCTAAGCTTTGTTTATTTTTCAGTCTTTTAAGCTTTGCATTTTAAGATTTGAAATAGCCCTATGATTTAATAACTTGAGCAAATTTTTCTAGATAATGAACTTGTTCAAGCTATTAAGATAATTGATTTTTGTACCAAGTTTGATTAAAATCAGATCAAAAATGTGAACATGAGGCAGTAACTGCAGTCTGAAATATAATTTTTAACAACCCCTCAAAAAGTGGTGCTAATTAAATGTTAGTCAAATAGAAATTAAGTAAAGCACTGGCTATAAAATGTTGTGACCACTATAAATTAATTTGATAATAAATATTACTTATGTGTTTCTAACATGTAAATTTTAATGTTGTGTACAAATAAAAACATTTCTTTTAAGGGTGAACAATAGAACAGCATACAAATTTAAGTGAATGAGTTGTACTGACCTAAACTAGTGAAGCAAACTGCCAACTGACATGAATAAGAGTTCAACAGAAATTTATTGCTATGTAGCCTACATATATATATTACACAATCATTCAGTGCTTATTTAAAGTTATTAATAACTGGACATATTATTAAAAATATTAATTTATCACATTTAATTTTTCGTAAGTTTTTATCACCTAAATCTAACTACATACCTACACTTCCTAAACTTATAACTGACAACATCTCCATTTCTTTTTCAGCTTTTCGTTTTGCTATTATTTCTAGTCCTTTTTTTAAAAAGTCCATTTTCCAATCTTTAGCTTTAAACCCTACAACAAAGCCCACAAAAAATGAAATGCTTATCATTAAAGTATATTTAAGGGTATTGTTCATCAGTATTATTTAAATATAACTATTGTACTTCAACAATAATTGTTATTGGATTTAAAAATTACAATAATAGGCCTTCTTTATCAAATTGAGGTTAAACTTTCTTGAACACAATTAAAACAGTTGTATATTAATTATAATAAAATGGTAAAAACATAACCTAATAAATAAGACATAAAACAATGAAGCAGTACAATTGTTGAAAAGATGACACTATTGAATTCCCAAACTACTAAAATTCTAACCCATACCCAATTTCTTAATATTGAACCTGAAAAGAAATTTTATGTAGGCCTAATCACAATTTTTAAATATCATACATTTATTTTTTTTCAATTATATTTGTTATTTTGCACTTGTCAAAACATTAATTTCATACTCAAATTTTATAGGCCTAATGAAAATTTGTTAATTTTTCTACTGTTTATAAACTTCTATTTTTTATCTAATTATAAAAAATTAATGGTTTTAAGTATAACCCCAAAACACTTAATGAAACTTGTTAACAGGAACAAAATTTCAGTGAGAGAACTTATTCCTCTCACTAATGCCAATGGATTAGATGTGTCTACTAGAGTCAAATCAAAAGTACACTTATGATATCAGCAACTGAATCATGTCTGGACACAGAAAATGTGATAAAGTGAAGGAAATGTCACCCTGATAGTATATACTGCTTTACAACAAAGCCTAGCTTGGGCAGTGGAGAGAGAAATTAAACCTTCTCTGTGGGATGTTGTTTCTGTTAAAAAACTTTTACAATGTATGAAATGAAAATGGCTTTATTGTGTCTTGTCTAGATGAGAAATGAAGATGTGGGTTGGATTTAGTAAGAAGGTAATTTGAAGATGATTGACTACATGAGTTTCACATAAGCCACTTCATGGGGATTCATATATTAGATACAGAGGCCTTTTTTTGTATCGTAGCAAGAGAGCAAGATCTGTATAATAGCCACCATATGAGCATGTTTGGAGCCTTCTGCTTGCGATTCTAGCTTTTGGGTAAGTTTGAAGGCATATCCCTTGAGTGAGAGGATTTTCACACCTTGGCGGACTGTTTTATTTCTTACGAACCATGGAGATTCGATCAGCAAAAAAAGGGAGCGGTTTTGGGAGGATTCCAGCCGTTTCCCTCGAAGGTCGAAGATGAGTGAGTACCAAGCCAGGGCTTCATAGGCTAGGATGGGGCAAATGTATATTTTATACATAGCCTCACCTTCAGAGGTATAGGGCTTTTATTCACTAGAACAGGAAAAAGCTTGATAGGCTTTGCCTATCAATTGCTTGACTTGTGGAGCAAATATCAGTCAATTGTCAAACACGATACCTAAATATTTGACTTTGGGTTTCCATACTATGAGAGAATTGTTGAGATGAAGTATTGTTTTGGGTTGTTGACGTTTAGTTGTGAACGCGATGGCTTCTGTTTTATCTGCATTCACTGCGATTCTCCACCTAAGAAACCATGGCTCAAGTAACTCCAACTGTCGTTGAACAATTTTGGCCACAAATTCGAGGTTTGCTGATGAGTAATAGAACATGGAGTCGTCAGCAAAGAACCGCAGTGACACAGGTTCTTGGACAGGCATATCGTTGGTGTATAGGTTTTACAACAACGGCCTTAGGATTGATTATTATGCACGCCATCCGTGATAGGTCTGGGCGTAGAAAGGGTACCATCGATGGAAACATGGAACCATCTGTTGTCGAGGTATGAGCGAATGGACATAGCATGGAAAAATAAGGCTGTGTGCTAGTTTGTACAGAAGGCCTTCGTGCCATATCTCTACGGAAGCTAACTGTTTGTGTCGGACGGTGCCAGTAAGGTGTTCAGTAAGCTGCTTGTTCATTAGTTTCTCGAACATTTTCAAAAGACAGGAAAGCAGCGAGATTGGTTGGAAGTTTTGAGGAAGAGAGCCGATTTTGTGGTTTGAATATGACGATAACTTTGGCTCCTTTCCAAGATGTTGGGAAAGTGGCCAGTTCGCAAAATTTTATTGAAGATGTTTGTAATGTATCCTACTATAGTAGCAGGGGTGGTCATTAGAGCCACGCACTGTTTAGATTACCCAGACCAGAGGCTTTGCGTGAGTGTAGGCTCTTGATTATGTGTATCACCTGATCTGTAGTGTAAGGGTTCTGGGAGCTGGCCCAATGGACAACTGTAGTAATCCCCAAGATAGTTTTCTACGTGGTCGATGTGATCGTCCACGTAGAGATGTACATTGGGGCTGAACTGGGCTTGGTGCAAATCTGCGAATGGCATCTGCTTTGTCCATGGGAGAGTTAGCCAGACCGTGCTTGCCTTGTACGGGGTGGTTGGTTAGTAGTAGCTGGCGGTTTATTTTCCACAACGATCTATTTTCAGTGTTAATTGTGGACAGGAATCGGTTCATTTCTCTTGAGAGTGTGTTTATAGTAAAGGCTGCGGTTCCGCTGGAAGCATGGCCGTTGCAGTAAAGAGAACTGTGGCCGTAACGTTGGCAGTTCAAACATTGTGGTAAACCAGGACAAGGCGTAAAGGTATGCTTACATACATATATATGCGTATGTGATAGATATCGGACTTCATACATTTTTTGGAAGGTTCCAGTTTTCTTTAATTTGAATTTAAGAGATATGTTCACTGGGCATTTGTCTTTGGTTGTGAGCAAGGTGATATTTGTAGGAGTGAAACCCATTTTTTCCAGTTCAGATTAGATTGCATCCGTAGGTGTGTCGAATGGAACTCCTCTAATTACTACTTTCAATTCTTTTTCCTTATGGAGGATAAAAGTATAAAATTGTTCCTTTTTTCTATGAGTAGGCGTTTAATGGCTCTAACATCTTTGATGGTTGTGGTAAAAAACTTGAAAAAGCTTGCCTTGGCACTTCACGTCTAAGTCTCCTTTGAGTACAGATTTTAGTTTCTTGGCTAAGGGTAAGTCTGAAAGAAGAGGTGAAATAAAGGAAAGAAGCAAGCACTCAAAGATTTTTGAAAGTATGGGAAGTAAAGAAATAGGCCTACGATTTTCAGGTTTAAAGGAGATTTACGGAGTTTAGAAAGCAGAATTATTTTTGTCGTTTTCCAAGTAGAGGGAAAATAGTTTAGGGAAAGGGCAGCATTAAAAATTGATGTAATGTACGAAATTGGACTTGGTGGGAGGTTTTGTAAGGCGGAGGCACTGATAGCGTCTAACCCCAGGGCCTTGCGAGGGTTCAGTCGATTTAGCTGACCTGCTACTTGCGATTGCGTTATTTGAAAGGGAGTTTCTTCGACAAGCTGATTAAAATAGTGTTGAATGTGGTCTTGAACAGGTTGAAAGTGGACTGGATCGAAGATGTGTGCATAAAGGGAAAATTGTTGTTCTAGCATGCCAGCGAAAGTCTCTGCTTTTTCCGTAGAAGACCTGTGCCGCTTTCCAGGGGATGGCTGGTCATGAGAGCTCTGGCAGCCTTCCATCCTGACCCGTTTTGTATGTCTAGAGATGACAGAGAGCTACCCCAGGAGTTTTCCTTAAAATCCATTAGCAGAGCCTTAACCTGTGCCGTCTGTTCAGCTGTCTTTTGTAAGGGGATCTTGCTGTTTGCAAAAACTTTCGGAGACGTCTCATCTTGCATAGCTCGACAGTAATGTGGGGCGGTAAGTCGGATCGTTTAGGGGAAGAAGTAAGGCAATTGAATTGTTTAGAATGGTAGTGGTGATATTATATTGCAGAGTTTCGACATTGTAATCAGGTTTGGAAGTAGTGTTGATGGTGGGTGGTGATGTGGGTAGAACAACCATAAGTCAATTTTCCGGTTTTTTGAAGGGTGAGGAGAGTTTGTAGAAGTGGTGGAACTGACGGCGATAGTTAATTGATCGGACGAGAGATCTAAAATTGAAGTAACGGATATCTTGTAGGGGATGTCTTTTGCAAGAACTATTTCCAGTATGTCAGGGCGAAGTTATTGTGATAGCGAGTGGAATCGGCTGGACCAACGTGAAGCAAAAACGTTAGGATTGTTCTGGAGGTAGGTAAATAAATTTGGTTTTGGCTACGACTATTCCACGACCGATGTTTACAGTTTAAATCGCTTGTCACGAGCGCAGGCAGTCGGGTTTTGAAGACGTGATACAGATCTGAGCTTTTGTTACGATTTTTGGGAGGATTGTGTGCTGATACTATGAAGATTGTACATACGTACACGCGCGCACGCGCACGCACACGTACACGCACACATACATATATACATACGGCGGAGGCAGCAGATGGGCTTAGCGATCCCACCGTACCTTTAGCTCATACTATTCTCATTCATCTACTCAAGTCACTCGCACACACACACACACACACACACACACACACACACACACACACACACACACACACACACACACACACACACACACACACACACACACACACACACACACACACACACACACACACACACACACATACACCCGCACGCACACAGTCTTCCTTAACTCCTTCTAGACTAAACTAGTGGGGGGAGTTGCTCCGAAACGAAAAAAATCCAATGATGAATGAGACAAAAATTGACGGATTATGTATCCAAGCGAGCATGGCTCATGAGTCTAATCTCGTCGGCGATTCCTATCGGTGGTCGCTACCGGTCCCAATATCGGATGTGTGGGACCAATCTCACGATCAAGCTACCGCCCAAGTTTCAACAGATCCTACAGTCAACGTGGCGGCCATAATTTCACCATAGGAGTCATACAGCTGTGCATACCTTGAGGAGTACCAAACTTCGATACACTTTCATTATTTAAAGTAAGGCACAAATGCAAACAACTACCAAATCAGCTGTGCAGAATAGGTTTCCCCACAACTTGTGTACGAGATTTATCCAGTTATGTTCATGTAATGTTAGTTAATCATCACACCCTTCTCTTAGAAAATATGTATGAATATGTTTGAAATAAAGTAAGGCCTATATTAACAAAAAATAACACGAAAACATTCTAAATCTCTATTATGTGTCACACAATATAGGCCTATTGTCATTTGTTCAGGTGGATTTTGACGGTTCTATCGTTACTTTTTATTTTAAAGTTAAGTATGAGTTTTCATAATAACTTAACTGCTTTTTTATACATTTTCCAATTTCCATTTAAATACTAAATGTACTTTACAAAGTTTCGAAAGAAAATGGAATTTAAACAGTGTGCTACTACTTCATCTATTGAATTATTCAAAGCCGCCTCGGTGGCCTAGTTGACAGCGTACTGGGCTTTCACCCCGAGGACCCGGGTTCGATTCCCGGCCAGGGCTTGGCATTTTCATACGTTGTAAATCATCCCATTGTCTGCATTAGAACAATCCGATAGTGGTAAATTAATTACAAAAACAAAAGTGTTACAAGACGTGTGTTTAATAAATGTACATCGTGCTAATTAAATTGAAGAAACATATTATAATTTGGTTGAGATACAACAGCAGAGAAATATTTATTTTTAAAATCTAAATTATCGGACATTCTATTTCAATTAATAATAATAAAATTTATTAAATTAAAAAAGTTCACATGTGGAACTCGGGGTATAACAGACAGAAGCGAAGCTTTTGTTAATGATATCTTTGCTGAATATATAATTAGCTTGAAGATATGATTACATATATCTTAATATATAAAGAAGTCCTGAATGACTGACTAACTGATTCACAATCAAGGCAGAGCCAAAACTATTTTAGCTAGCGACTTGATCAGGGCACATTTTTGTTACCATGTAGGCATACACTAAGAAAGGATTTTGAAAAAATTAATTTTAACGCCATTAAACTACTTACCCAGTTAAAATTTAATAATCAACGTACAGCCAATACTATTATAGCTAGAGAATTGACATTTTCACGATTCCTTCATACAACAATGTCGATGTGCAATAAGAAAGCATTTTGCAAAAATTTGATTTCAACGCTATTAAACTATTTACCCAGTTCAACTTTAATAATCAACGTACAGCCAATACTATTATAGCTAGAGACTTGAAATTTTCAGGGTACCTTCTTACATCAAAGTTGAGGTGCACTAAGAAAGAATTTTACAAAAAATTGATTTTAACGCCGTTAAATTGATTTTAACGCCGTTAAACTACTTACCCAGTTCAACTTTAATAATCAACTACAACCGAGACTATTATAGCTAGAGACTTGAAATTTTCAGGGTATTTTCTTACAACAATGTTGAGTTGCACTAAGAAAGGATTATGGAAAAAATTGATTTCAACGCCATTAAACTATTTATCCAGTTCAACTTTAACAATCAACGTACAACCGAGACTATTATAAGTAGAGACTTAAAATTTTCAGGGTACTTTCTTACAAGTGTTGAGATGCACTAAGAAAGGATTTTGTAAAAAATTTATTTTAATGCTATTAAACTATCTACTCATTCCAACTTTAATAATCAACGTATAGCTGATACTATAATAGCTAAAGATTTGATATTTTCAAGGTTATCACCACATATAGGGGTGCACTGAAAAAACGATTTTCCAGTATTCAACACCAAAAGAGGTATAAATGAGATACAACAATTTTTATTGGAAAAAATAGGCCTATGTTTTTCGTCTGACCTTCTTAAAACGTAACACAGTCACTCTTAAATATAAGTAATGAAATATTTTTCTCAGCATTACATTTAAGAGGTATAAATGTTTGTATTGGAGAAAATATTTGTTTATCAGATTTTCTTAAATTCAAACGGAACACGTTTGAGCACAATAAAACAACATATTCATGTTATAATAGCTCTTCATATCCCTTCGCTGGACGCGCCTAGATGTATCACACAACCGGGCGCGCCGCGGCTATTTGGCCGCAATGCCTAATAACCCATGTAAACTAATTTTAAGTGGACATATTGCATTATGTTTTATTATACTTTGTTTCTAATTGAATTATTTAAATTTTCAGTTTTTTAATAGTTATATTTATTCAAAAAAGATTTAATATTTGAAATATAGACTATAGTTAATGAATACAAACACTTGTCTGAAAAAAGATTTCATTTTATACAAGAAACATGACAAATATTACGGAATTATTAGTGGTCACACTTATCAACAAACTAAATTTATAAACAAAAATTTAAAAATTAATATTTACAAATTTAATCTGAATCAACGTCCATTGCTTCAGCTTCGTGCAAACAGTTTGTGCAAACAGCGGTCATCTGGCTGTGATTTTTAAAATATTCTTATTACTTTATTTGCAGAAAAATTTGGTTCTATTATTTTTGTGTGATCCGCAAATATGACAAATAGATTTACGTGTTGGTACATGAGCCTGTTGATTTTCCAATAACTTATATTTGCCCCCAAAAAACTTGAAGATCTTTTGGAAGGATTAGGATTGTCGCTCTAGCTTTCAATTGTCCACCCATGAAACTGAGTGCCAATTTTTTCAAAAAGTTGTGTCTTCGTTCACTGTAATCCAGATGGTTGAATTTGTAAATTATATTTGCATTTTCTGGCAATGTTTAAATGCCGATAAAAAAGGGTCATTGTCCAACGTATCGTGCTTCGGGATGTCGAGTAACTGTGCACACACAGTTTGATCGACAGTATCAACGCCACATTTTGTAGCGTTATACTCCTAATTTACAATAGACTTTTTGGAATCTTCATCAATAGAATAAAAACACTGTAAAAAATACTAAACTAAAACACTAAACACAAAATCAAACAAAAGAAGAAGGTTTGCATACTGTCTTTGTATGCAGTGAGATTAACACTACGAAAGCAGGTACACGATTGGGCGCGCCGCGGCAACTGGGCCGCAGACGTAACTATCTCGCATTGATGCCTTATTTCCTGACGGAGTGAAGATAAGGTGGTATTATTTTTGTACAGTTCGTGTCCTTCAAGGTGGTATTGACAAATACTCAAAGCCCTGAAAACATTTCTCCATCGATACCTACCGTAAGATGTGAAATAAAAGATTGCGACCAATTTGCCGCTGGCGCGCCCACTTGAGGGATATTCACTGTAAAATATTCACTGTTTAGAGGATCACGCTTTTATCAATCAATTTTTTTTAGTTTCTAAATTATTACATTTTATATGTAAAATATATATATATATATATATATATATATATATATATATATATATATACACACACACACACATATATATATATATATATATATATATATATATATATATATATATATATACACTAGCATTACCCGTCGCGGCTTCGCCTGCGAAACTTAAACTGTTTCAGTAATGTAATAATTTAGAAACATAAAAATAATATATTAATAAAAGCGTGATCATCAAAACTCATGATTATTTTACAGTGAATATGAACAAATATTATAACCTGAATATGTGGTTTTATTGTCTTCGAACATGTTCCATTCGAATTTAAGAAAATATGATAACAAATATTTTTCTCCAATACAAACATTTATACCTCCTTTATATTTTTGTCCTTTTGAGGGATGAATTCGGGGGATAGATTTAGTATATCACAATTTGTGTTTTAGAATATTTTGTTTACTTTTAAGAAAAGTCGATAAAAAATATTTTTCTCCAATGAAAACACTCTTTTTCTCCAACTATACCTCTTTTTTACATTTTTATGTGTTTCATAGCTTCTAGAATATTCGATTCAAAACAAATATTTTTTCAATGCAAAATTGTATATCACTTTTTTACATTGTCTACCCTCCTTTCAATCTCTTTAAGAGATGAGTTCTGGGAAATGGTGAAAAATATATTTCATTACTTATATTTAAGAGTGACTATGTTACGTTTTAAGAAGGTCAGACAAAAAACATACTTTTCCAATAAAAATTGTTGTACCTCATTTTTACCTCTTTAGGGTTTGAATACTGGAAAATAATTTTTCAGTGCACCCCTATATGTGATGGTAACAATGAAAATTTCAAATCTTTAGCTATTATAGTCTCAGCTATACGTTGATTAATTAATGTGGACTGGGTAAGTAGTTTAATGGCGTCAAAATCAAAATTTTACAAAATCCTTTATTGTTGCACCTTGACATTGTTATATGAAGATACCTTGAAAGTTTCAAGTCTCTAGCTATAATAATAATGGCTGTACGTTATTTATTAAATTTGGACTGGGTAAGTAATTTAATAGCGTCAAAATAAAAATTTTGAAAATTCATTTTTTAGTTCACATCTATATAATGTACCGAAGGGCCTGTCCAAATTTCAAGTTTCTGTCATTTATAGATCCGGCTCTACGTTGATTCTCAATCAGCAATAAGTCTGGACAACGCCGCTTATATAAATATATATATATATAATATATATATTATATATACGTATTATATATATATATATATATATATATATATATATATATATATATATATATATATATAATACGTTTGTCCACATTTTCTCAAAAACGACTCTTAACGATTTTTGTGAAATTTTGTATACCAAAGTTTTTTTGTTGACAGAAATCAATTGCGACATGTCTCATATTCGTATCTGTAAAAATTTGGTAGCTAAGTTCTCTCGTGTACACTAACAAAATACCTATACCGAGCCAAGCTCGGTCACTCGATATTATATATTAATACTTTAAGCGGGTTAGAAAATATATACCCCCCTGTAAGTACAACAACTTATGTAAACATTAACATACATACGTAAACATTTAAACATAATTTAAACATTTATTATTCACACTTTATTGTTTGAACGGTCATGCAGTCGCGAAGTCTATTAGAGAGAAGGAAGCGGACCAAACAGTACCTGTATATTCGCGTGAGTATATATACTCCACGCATTCATCACGGAGGCCCGACAAAAAAGCTTCGCTTTAATAAATTGGTTTTGATATTACAAATTTAAATCCTTTTTCTATGTTTATAATACGTTATAATTTAGTCTACACAAATGAGATAAATAAAGTGATATACTTATGTCATAAATAGAAACTATGTTTGCCACTTTCATTTTATGTAGTTTTAATTTCTATATTACAATAAACTTATATGCCTACATTATATTCTTCGGAACTATTAACTATACAAATCACAATCCGTCCCTTGCAGCCATCGTTTGTTCCATTTTTCAAATCTTTGAACTTGCTCTGGTGTCAATACCTTTTTCCATTGTCCAGTTTCACCTGCTCTCATAAACTTTTTTGTTCCATTCTCACTTTCCACCAGACATACATCTTCGTAATTAACAGCTGAGTTGTTTTTCATGCTATCAAAACTTAAATGTTTTAGAAGAATATCTTCCTGCTCTTCATTTATATTTACGCCCAAAAATACAGCTGTTCGTCTCACTACAGCTCTAAGGTCCTGAAACATAATTAAATACAAAAGTATTTCTTTTCTTTGGTTATATTTCATTTCGAAGTGTTGAATGTTCAGTTTTTGGTAGTAAAACGTAGTGACATTTATTGGAGCTGTGTTTCTTGCCTTTGGGAGAAGGGGAGAGACGTCGGTCGTCAAAGGGATGCTGAATCATAAGAGATCGACAAATTATAATAGAGTGCAATGATATTTGAACTGTACGGAGCTAAGGACATTTACTGAGGATTTTTAGTCGCAGGGGTATGTTACAGGTTAGGACCGTTTGGATGTAAAATGTTTACAGGATTCCTACAGGAAATATTCAACTATTCACCATAAGCTTTCTTGCAGGAAGTAATCTAAAAATAAAAAAAATTGTCTTTGTTTTTTTTTAATATTGTTTTATAAATGCCTTAATAATTTTATAACTTATACAACTTGATTTGAAGAATAAAGTTCTTTTAAAGTTTATATGAAGAAAAGTCTTAATTATATTTCCCATTTGTTTTCTCTAAAAAGTTATAGAAATTGTGTTTATAAAAACTGTACGCAAGAGGATACAACAAAAAGATGAGTTGAACGCCCAGAATATTAGAGAAGCATTTTATTTCTCGCTTCAGATTAACTGGCTCATAGAAATTCTGGTACATAAAACTAAATCAATAATATTCTGCACTGATATTTGTTTATCTTGTATACTATATATAAACATTTTTGGATGATAGAAATTTAATTTAATTTAAATAAACATAATATAAAATTAGGTAGTAAAAAACCACGCGACAGGTGATATGCAGGCCGCGAGTTGAAAAACACAGGTACAGGGCATAAAAAAAAAAAAAAAAAAAAAAAAAAATAGCGACAGAGACAGAGAGATCTAGAAAATAAAAGTGGGTCCAGTAGTTCAAAGAACAGTGAGATTATTAATTAATCTCCAAGCCGCTCTGTATATTATCATTGACCAATAAGAATTATTGACCAAATAAGCATGAAAAGAAAAATGATTGAGATGTAATTGGTCAAAATACATTTTGAACAAGCCTTACCACGATTTTCATAAAAATCATTTAATTAATTATATATTCTGCGATGTGCACATACAAATAATGTAATCAGAAACAAATAGAACATAATATCCATAAAAATTCTCAAGATCAATTTCTTCACGAATACAATAATTTCTACCTACTTCATGTAATTCTGAAGTAATAAGGAAATGGTAGTATATTGTGTAGTCACTTTAACTCGAATATACTATTATATTTCGTTATAATATTTATATATTATTGCATTATCAACATTGTAATATTTGAAACTGTAATACTTTTATTTGTACCTTTTTCATTTCTTCGAACGTGTTGAATAAAATGTTAGGTTGGTTCCTCTTCTTCCAAAAACCCAGAACATTTAACCAAAACGGACTGGAAATAACTAGAAACACAAAATTAAATTTATTTTCGGATTCATTCTCATCATTTTACAAGAATGGCGTCTATTGTATTTATTATATATTTGTTTTTTTAACAAATGAATAACGTATTTTTGCATAACTTACAATTATAAAACCAAACTTTTCTTGAATGTTCTAGAACAAATTCATGATTGTTTTGTGTATTAATTTTTACATCAACGCGGCAACGTTCTGCTCCGTAAGTTCACTCTGGAGCTGCCGGGTCTCCGTGTCTTCTGACAGTCACGCCTGAACCGAAAACTCCGAAGCGGTAAGGCACAGAAAACATTTTAAAATATTTCCTTAGAGTCAAAGCGAAGGAAAATGGCACTAATAGCAATTTTCGTTTCTTCTCTTCCCTTACTTCTTCAAAATTAAGTCGTCTACATCCTAAACAACTGAACCGATTTTCATAAGTAACGACTTATTTTATCTGTCCTGGTTGCAAAATGTTTCTTTTTCATTAAACAAAATTTAAAAAATCTGTTTACGATTGTAAAATTGCACAAAAAACTGTAGAAATGAAGGAAATTTTGAATTTTAAACATCGACGTCCCTACAGTCAAAATTACTTAATCAATTTTGATCACCATTTACTTATTAAATTTTTCTTGGTTGCACTATGTGTTTTTTTTTGCATGAAAATAGTAAAAGAATATTTTTTAAAATGTTATTGCAAGAACCGTCAGAAAATAAATAATTGGTTTAACTAGAAACATTGACTAAACTATCCGCCGTGCTTGTAAGTATTTGTCTTTTGTACAAAAATCTAAAAATAAGTTTGTAATGTGTATAAGTAACGGGGCAAGGTGCACAAGCTTGTCGCTGCAATCTTCCACCACTACAAACACTATATTGCACAGCCACTATTCACTGCATGGTGAAAATGGTCACTGATTGGGTTATAGCAAAGAAAAGCTGGCTAACTAGTTCAAAAGACCTTACACATGCTGCTTCTCACCAAGTCATTGCGGAGTTTACCAATGTTAAAATATTTTTTTAAATTTATCTAAAATCCTAAAAATTCAACTTTTACAGCTTTGGTCTATTATAAGCGAACTTAAGCATTAGCGTGTACAGCCATTTTCCCTAGCGATAATGGTTCTTCCACAGTATTTGGTTTCAGAAACACTCCTACAAAACTGATTCCAATCTAAACAAAAACCATGAAATTGTAAAACGTTTCCTGCCATATCTAAAGTTCAAAAAAATTGTTAAACCACCTCTGAATTCCTTTATGAACCAGTCACCTGCTTATGCAGTTTCGAAACAATATCAATTTTCACACTTGGCGGCAAAATTTTTAAAAATCATAATGTATCTTTAGAACTAAACATAAGTTTAAGGAAACTACAACATAATATTTTTTTTCAAATGTAGGTCTTCATAAATTGCTTTTAAAATTATTATTAGAAATGCGTACCTCTGTCCGCAAGGAAAGCTTCGATAAACTCATCCTGAGAGCCTGTAAAGTTGTTCCACAGACTAAAGTGGTGGAAGTAGGAAATGGCTGCATCCTTTGGGTTGCGTGTTACGTATATTATCTGAAATATAACAGAAATATAATATGAGTAATAGTGTTGTAATCACCTATACAACAGGAACTGCACCTAAACAATCGCACTAAAAATCCCCGTACTTCTCTCCCGGCTTGAAAAGAGCCTTAGCCTGCGAAACCTAATTCACTGGCGTCAGCCAAGACGCATTCCCGACTGTTTAGCAGTGCACGCCTCTCTCGGGTCTGTACTACGCTAGACTAATACACTTCTGTAGCCAAGTACTACTGCCGGCGCATCCCATTGCATCTCCCGTGCACAAAAGCTTTATTCTGATTGGTGCGTTCTTTCTCCAGTTTTAACAATAGAATTCTGAGAAATTATGGTGACGCCATACAGGTCGATGTACAGGTCGAAAATCGTTGTTCGACAGAACATCGACGAGGACCATCCACAACACTATAACAACCTAGTAGCCTACCAACAGCACAATAGGCCACAACTTGTTCGGGAGGAAATAGGAGGGATCCGGCCGCCAACAAGCAACACCAAGCAAATTTATTTCACAGTCCTCGCTAACTTGGGGATCGCTTGGACTACTACTTTCTCCCGCTGATATAATTTATATAACAATTTCTACACAAAATTCTGAATTAAAAACCAATAGGATTGTTAAAAAATGTTTACTTCTTCCATCATTTTGAGTATTTTTCGGTATTTTTAAGGTACTATTAAACATTATATTTCAGTCCAGAACTTATGAAACATAGCCTTTCTCCAACTATTTGAGTAATTTTATTGGGTACTGATTTGAAAATAGCTTTCAATTACAGTTGCTGTTTATTACTTTTAAAAACAGGATGCAAGTATCTTACTTTTCTTTTTTAAAACTACATTTGATTATTGTTTTACTTTACAAACATTTTCCGTTGCATTGGTCGAAGTGGTGGAATACAGCTTGACCTTCCCTCTCAAAAGGACATTGTATACTACCGGTTACTGACATGGGCATGGGTACATTGAAGAGAAGGAGCAATGATGTTTTTCTTTTTAATAATCGCAGAAGAGATGCTGCTAAGCTTGAGCATAAATCTAATACCGGATATCCTCCAAGCCACTAATGGCGCACAAGTGGAAGTGTACTGAACTTATAAATGTTATACTCTTTAGAAAAATGTTATAAAAATTAAGCAAAATTAACCAAGATCGAGAAACTAGTTTTGAAAAAGTATATTGATTACCCAAATATTTTCTTTGATAGTTTTTTTTTTGTAACGTTTCAATAAATTTCTGCTGGAATTTCTTAGATATTTGAAAAATCCTGTTTAATGCTTTTACTCAATGTATTTCATCAAGATTTAAAAACCAATTAATGCAATAAAAGAAAATGTAAAAAAACATTTATAAATCTGCTTCTAGATACAATATTAGTTCATCATAAAAAGGAAACTCTAGTGTTTAAATCATTACCTTTGGTTTCTTTGTCCATAGTTGTAGAGGAAGAAGTTCAACAGGCAGGTGTGACTTGATGAAACGAGGCGATGGCAAATTGCTAAGAAATGAGATCGGTTCGGGAGTTTCTGGTAAAAAATCTCCATTTAAGTATTTAAATCTAAAAAAAAAAACATCTTAACAGAGTGTATAACAACACTAGGAAGACTGCTAGTGTTTATTAGCATGCAATCAGTTTAATTAACGCGATCAATTATTTCATTAGTGATTTGGTGATTTGGTTGTATATAACGTTCGACTATAAAGCTTAACGCAAAATGAAATAGTACAGGATACAGTATTATTTTGCTGAACAAAACGTATTAAGGATACATTTCGGTATTTCAGTCTAGTAATATAATATTAATATTGTATCTTTACTTAATGATTTCATTTAATTGCTCGGCATTGTGATATTATGTATAAGATCAAAGGTCCTACTAGGTTTTTTTTATCTGGTGACATAATTTTAATCATTTGATCCAATGAGTTGACATAGCGGTCTGTCTTAATGCCATACTTGAGTCGCCTATTCTGGTGATCTATTTTAATGATCTGATCTAATGATTTGATATATTGATCTTATTGCAATAGCTTTCTTGAACTAATTAATTGAAATAATGATCTTATTCTAACAGTATAGCTCTCATTTTATGATTTAATCTTATTGCAGCAATCTAATAGCTCCATATTTATGATAATTTTATCTTTATGACAATATATGGTTCTCTCTATCCAATAATACAATCTCAAAGATCTAAAGACTCAATATGATGATCTATCTCATGCATGTCCTCCTTGTCTAATGATCTAATCCTAGATTGTTATTATTAGATTATTTTTTCAATCTAATAAATATATATTTACGATAGCCTCGACCGAATGACAATACAGTAGTCTCGATTAACCGTTATTCTCGGGACCGTTGGGGTGATTGATGACAAAAATAACAGCTCAAAAATAACACTCATACTTTCGGCGATCCATAAAAATACTATACTATGCCCTGTTTATAGCACAGAAAGTTTTATTATTATTATTTTGGAAAATTCAGTAAAGCTCTAAAACTTTCCACTAGATGATAGGATCGTTTACTTTTTGATTTACGGCAGCAATTAATGTCAGCTGCCGTCGCCTAGGCTATAATTAAGTCGTGCCCAAGTTTCAGTGTTTTGTTTTCTCTAGTAGGTTACTTTTATTGTTCATTATAAATTATTTACCATGACAGACTCTTTAAAAATGTCAAATAACTGACGGTTAATCGAGACATTACTGTATATAGTTCGGCTTGTCTCGTACTTAGCTCTCCTTGTCCATTGATATAATATTGATGAAGTGTTCTGTCACTCTGATCTTAATAAATCTACCTAACGACAAGTCGTTGATACGACGATCTTATCAGTGGCCATGTTTAGTAATCTGATCAGGTGATGGTTTGCTCCAGATCTTTTCTAGTGACTTAATCTGGATCCTCTGATCTACTGATGATCCAATTTAGTGCGATATAAAGAAATAAAAGTTACGTTTATATGAAATTACAGAAAGAGTTATGAAAAGCGTTGTAAATGATAAGAACATGTTTTGAAATGGTGAGTTAATGGAAAATAATTTTTGTAAATATTTTTAATTTTTACGTAGATACTAATGAATTGTACGCTGTCTGACGTTTGTAATTGCAAAACTCATGAATACTGTCACAGCCTTACTTACTCGAAGAAAGGGAACCGTTCGTATAAAGGTAGCTTAGCTCTCTCATAGTCCAAGTTGTTTCCCAGTAGCCAGATCATTTCTTGTGACCAAGTAGTTCCTAAACACAAGAAAATGCGTATTTTGAGAACTCACTCTAGGAATGCTCTTCATCTGATAATTTCCTCTTCTAATCCATTTAAACAAATAAAAAAAAAAAATAATTACAAACAAACTATATTTTTCCTAATCTAGCAAAATAATCTAGTAATGTCAGTAGTCACAGCACAGAACTATTTGCGTCCTAGCTTACTGCTGGTTTTTTTATATAAGAAAAGAAAAAGAAAATAAACAAAATCTCTACTACAATGCGGTTCCTTAAATAAACAAAAATAATTCCTTCACGTTCTGTTTTTAAAAGAGTATAAACAATAACTATTATTGCTAAGCTAATATAAAATCGCTTTAAAATTACTTAACTAGCCAGAAGATGGCGCTTGTTTGACAAGCTCTGGCCTAAAATATGGTGTTTAATTATGGCTTAAAATTACCAAGAAATATTAAAAATAAAGCTAATTTTGACATGTCATTGAATAATTTGTTAAAAGCAGAGTAAAATGTTATTTTGTTCAAATATTTTCCCAAAAATCTATTTCAAAAATGGTTAAAAACATTAAGAAATGAAAATCACCCTTATTTTGCCAAAATCAAAATATCTTTACTAGATTTCGATCTTGTTTAGAAATTGATAACTTACGTCAATGTTTAAAAATTCATAATAAAAAACAAATTTAATTTTTAACAAAGATATTTAACCAAGCAGTGAATATCTTTTGTTTCAAGTAGATACAGTTGTTTGAGTTATGTTATCTGTACGTTAACTGTTTTTTAAAAAAATACGGCGAGTTCCTTGTGCAATTGCCGAATCTGATTTGTTTTAGGGAGGTAACGGCCTAGGCATTTTGCCAGGTATTTGAGGACTACGTATGTACAGCAATGTTCAGAGGCAAGCAGACTGTCAGACATCCAAGTCAAGTCCATTATTTCGGAATCAGGGACCTGATAACGGATAGTCAATATAATTCAAGGTCACAATCGAATTTTTCATGATCGTTGTACTTTTATATATCCACACACACAAACACGTTATTCCACATTATTCGCGACACGCATCTGTTTTGTTGACGTGAAGGTAGCGAATTTCTAAAATTAATAAAGCAAAATTTAATAACATCACACAAACGGACATTTTAGTTTGCAACCAGCCTTACCACATTTTGGAAATGTTACAATCCACACATCGTCTTCACGAACTTCAAAATGTTTAATATTATCATACTGCTCAGCAACACCTCTTGTTGTGATTATTCCTGTTTTCTTAAAAATTACTTCTGCCGCTGGCATTTTCCCTTGACATTTTTCCATCATTTTAAGAGAAACTGGGTCACTCAGTTCCTCGTATTCGGCTTCTGTCATAATTTCTGTACCTGAAAATAATGAACAACTGTTAAAAAATTAACTTTACGAGAAACCAAATTGTTTTTTTTCTAAAGTACAAAATTATCATGACTGTTGTATATTAGGTCCAAATACAACAAAACCTGGATCGGGGCACGTAGCTGTCCCACTAACGCGATAGAAGCAGCATATTTCTAAAAGTGTTTTTCTTTATCTTACCTTTTTTAAATTCTGAATTCGCCATCATAATCAGCATTAAAACATGCTTATATTAGCATTTTAAACTATCATATTACATAGAAAATATGACATAAACCTTGCCCGCCGTCAAAAAATTGTTAATTTTAACCGATTTTATACATTCGGAATGCAGATTTATGCAGTTTTAATGTTAATTACGATGGTGAGATTGGTTTTTTAAAAAGATTTAAGATTAAAAGTTATGAATTTAAAAAAATTGTATATGGCCTCCATTTTGAAACTGTTGAATGATTTTTGTTGGTTAGTGAAATTGTCTAAGCTATTTATAAAATAAGGTTTTGTGACACTTTTGTATCAAATCGAACTATATTTGATGTGAAAATTTTAAATACTCCTCACTCGAGGAACTGAGTTGACCGGAGGGGTTTTTGAAGGTGGAGTATATTGTATTAATAAAGTGTAACGTGTGTGTGTGTGTGTGTGTGTGTGTGTGTGTGTGTGTGTGTGTGTGTGTGTGTGTGTGTGTGTGTGTGTGTGTGTGTGTGTGTGTGTGTGTGTGTGTGTGTGTACTGGTGCCGCTACTTGCTTGGGTTTTATTGTATTAGCCGATTTATTTATCCAAATTACATTAGTACAAGTTATTTTAAAAATAACAAATATTTACGCATATTAAATCCAAAAAAATTACAATTTATTTTATTGTAAAACGAAATATCCGTCAAGGCCTTAAAGTCCTCACGTGAGGAATATTCCCTCAAACTCATTCAAAAACTAGCATCGCGAGCAGAAGGCTCCAAACACACATCTGTCGGCCATAGTGACAGATCTCTTAATATTGGCGGAATCTCTTTTTTTCTGCTTCATGGAGAAAAAACACAATATTTCCAATAAAAAGCGGGTTTTATATATCCCCCGCTACGATAAAGAAAAAGACCTATGACGTCTATCTAGTCTACAAACCCCTATAACGTGGCTCATATGAAATTCACATAGTCACTCATCTTCAAATTATAGCCTTTCAATAAATCCAACCCCGACCGACAACATCATTTTTCACTTAGACAATATGCAATAAACACACAATAGATACAAAACACTGTAAAGGGTTCTTAATTTCTCTCGCTACTGTTCGGTACGTCGAGGAGGACCATCCACCACAGAAAAACTATACAACTTGCTCGGGGGGATAGAAGGAAACCAGAAGACACGAGCTTCTAACTTTCTGACCATATTCCGAGCCGGAAGAGTGCTTCGCCAGCCAGTGGCCGTTCTGGTAAAAGCCCGTACTACAACAGTTTCCTCCCGCAGACTACAACATCCAAATATGGACAAATTAGACTCACAATGAAAACACGATTCGATTAGTCTTGTGCCTGTAGAATATATAAACTTATTTGAACTAATAAATCTTCAGGTAAATATCAATTTTATGAATAGTTACTGACAGCTTTCTGTACGTCAATCGATTAGAAACAAAATGGAGCTGACTTTCTTTCGATTATTTCCTAGGATAATTAATTCGTTTCGCAAGCCAAGATAAAAGGAAAAGCCGGAAAGTCTGATCGAAGCGAGGTCTCCGTTTCAACTTAACCGTTCGACATATCGATTGTGTGTTGGTCTGTTACGCAGTTTTGGGCACTGACCGATTGTTTTGCAATTTGGTAAGAAGGTAACTTGCATAAAGCCTGAACAACTTGTGTGTGAAATTGCTTTCCCATTCACTTCTATTTCAAGATGGCGGCCTCTGGTTTACAAAAACGATTTACGCAGTTTTCGCTAAATGTATTGCTGTTTGGATGTCTTGAATTTTGATATGAAGGTATCTTGTACAAGCCCAAATGACAAATATGTAACATTTTTTTCCTATTTAGATCTTCCGTTTCTGTATCGTGACCTCTGATTTAACGATAACGAGTGTACGCAATTTTTAATCAAACGCATTGACCGATTGATTTGAACTTTGGTACGAAGTTACCTTGTATAAAATCGAAACGAGATATGTTTATGATTTTTTCCCATTTACTTCCGTTTCAAGATGGCGGAACGGAAAGTGATTTACAATGAAATGTTACATAGTTTTAGATAAATGCATTGGACGATTGCTTTGAAATTCGATAAAGCCCAAATGAGTATATAAAGCCCAAATGAGTATATAAAGCCCAAATGAGTATATAAAGCCCAAATGAGTATATATACTATTTTTCTATTTACATCGGTTTCAAGGTGGAGGCCTCTGACTTAACGATGACGAGTATATGCGATTTTAATCAAATGCATTAGCGGATAGTTTTGAAATTTGATATGAAGGTATCTTGTGTAAACGTATCTTGTATAAAGACATATGTGTAAGAGTTCTTCTCATGTACTTCCGTTTCAAGATTTACTTCCTTGGTGGGCTCTGATTGAGTGTAGCTGCTGGTTATTTCCTGTAATACTGGCTGAACGGCGGAATCTCTTTTTCACTGTTTCATGGAGAAAAAACATAATATTTCCAATAAAATTGGTAATTTTTAGGATATATTATTGTAGCAAGTTAAACTGGCGGAAAAAGTTACGAGCGCTGTCGTGGAGCGTAATTATTACTTCAGAATATATTGCGAGCTCTACTGTTCTTTGAACTATTAATTTATGAAAATCGGTTCATCATGTTTGGTGAAATTGTATTCACTGAACTCAGTGTGCCAAATTAAACAAAAATAAACCGTAAGTTGCTTTTATTTTACTTTTAACAAATTTTATCAAAAAACTAATTTTATCAAAAAAAAAATAGCAGATTTTGTTTAACATATCAATTTAATTTTGAAAATTTTAAAATAGCTTTCGAAATATGCAAGTCAGATCTATTTGTTTAATTCAAATATTGATCAATTTGGCTTAATATTCAGCGACAATAACCGGCTGGCAAATATCTTTCATCACAAACCACTATTTTGGATGTGATACTTAAACCACTACGCACTTAAAAGGGTTAGGTTAGGTCAGCTTTAAGTTAAGTTAATGGGTATAGGTTATGTTATGTTATTTTAGGTTGTTATGGATATAGTTTAGGCTAGGTTAGGTTTGCTTTGGTTTATATTAGGTTAATTAACGGAACTGATAAATTATCAAAATTTAAAGATCGTTTTTTTTTACGATCAATACACTGTCTTTGTACTTCTTATAGTGAAGAAGTAACGATTGGTTTTAACTACATAATGTTTAATTTTTTCATAAGGGTTGCACTACGATAAAAAAATTTTTCCAATTACTAATTCAAAATTGCAAGCTTCAACTTCAAACAACCTAAGCGTGTACGATCAACAGACAGACAGTGAATGAAATCATAAAACGTAAAAATACATTGTAAAAATAAAACATGAATGAATACATTGTCAGTACATACATTTATTTATACATTTGTGAATACATAAATAATAAATGAAAGCCGTTGTTAGTTCACTGCATGACTATAGGTTATTTAAAGTACTGTTATTACACCAGAACCCAAAATTACGTTGTTTTCAAGGTTATCCAGCAACTAGGAAGTGACTGGCTCCACTTCCGCTGGCCAAACTGGTTTTAGAGAGTGCGAATTAGTAGCCCTGACCAAAGTTTTGACCTTATCTTTAAGTTGAAGAAGAAGGGACAAACTTTCCTTAAATCAGCCTTTATCTCTCTCTCTCTCTCTCTCTCTCTCTCTCTCTCTCTCTCTATATATATATATATATATATATATATATATATATATATATATATATATACACACACACACACAAGCCAAATACCACTCATTCAATCATCTAGGTTTCCCCAAAACCACCAAACAGATTACAATGAAACTTGGCACACAGCTTCCTTTAAGGTCCTAGAAGTTCGCTAAGAAACGGTTTTGAAAACTTTTACCCAAAAAGTGTTAAAATTTGTTAAAAAGCAAAATTTATACTTCTTGCCTATATCTCTAAATCAAAAAGGTGTAGAGAGTTGAAATTTCGTGCATATATATCTCTTAGACTTTGGAGGTACAAGGAAATGAGACTTTTTAAAATTTCACCCCTAAAATATTTAATTGGGTTAAAACGAACTTCATATTTTATCTGTGGATCTTCACATCCATAAGTCATAGAAAGTTGAAATTTGGTTGGAAGTTATCCTTAGATTTTGCAGGTGCAAAAAAGAGTTTCCCAAAATTGCTTTCCCAAGGGTTTCAAACTGGGATAAAAACTAACTTTATATTTCATTCCTCTATCTCAAAATATAAAAGATTTAGAGAAATGTATCTCTCTAAATACATATAAACGTACCTTTGACGCACGTTTATCTTAAGCGTCGAAGGTGCACCCCTGCAATATTAAAATTTGGTAAAATCTGGTTTATATTATTGATATATAAATTGTTTATATATAAGTAGGCTACCTAAATAGCCCTTAACTTGGCACAAAGCTTCCTTTGAGGTCCTACACGCTCGCCAAGAAATGCTTTGAAAAATTCAATCCCTAAAGGGTTAAAATAGAATAAAAACGAACGATAAATCAAACATTTTATCTTTATATCTCTGCAGATACAAAAGACGTAAAGCGGTCAAATTTTGTACAAAGATTATCATAAGCTTTGGAGGTGCACAAAGAAGGTGCGGGGTAAAAATTAAATTTACATTTTCGCTCTGAGTCTTTTCTTAAAAAAAGAAGTAGAGAATTGAAGTTTGATACACAGGTTTAGCTTAGATTTTGGAAGTGTAAAAAAAGATTTTTCCGATATTCTACTACTAATATGTTATAACTGGGTAGAGACGAAATTTATATTTTAATCTCTAGTGACAGCTCAAGTACTTTAGCAAAACTGACTGCAGAAGCAAGGTCTCTGTTTTAACTCGGCCGTTCGTAATTTTATGTGAGTGTTTGTCACGCAGTTTTGGCCAAATTCATATATCAATAGTTTTGATTTTGGTACAAAGGTACCTTGTATAAGGCCCGAACGAGGTAGGCTATATGTAAAATGTTTTCATTTCCGTAAATATGGCGGTCTCTGATATACGTTAACGAATAAAAGCAGTTTCGTCCGAAAGAATTACGTGCCAGGTTTTACTCATTTACTTACGTTTCAAAATGACGGCCTCTGACTTAACGATTGAGTGTAGTTGCTGCATATTATCTTTAACACTGCCTGAACGGCAAAACCTGTCCGCTTCATGGAGAAAGAGCATAAAGTTTCCAATAAAGTTGGCCCAGTAAGGTTTTCGTATATATGCAGTTACCGGTTAAATTAGTGGAGAAGTTGCGAGCGCTGTCGTGGGACACTCTGTATATTATTCAAAAATACAGCCTACTCCGAGGTCTTGGAACTACTATTATATTTCAAAACATTATGGCGTAAAATAAAAATTAACACATGTTATAAAAACTTATATAAGAGTGTTACATTAAAAACATATTTTTGCAAACAACATATTGTCAACATGTTTTAAATTATAATTTCCGCAAGCAAATGTTTCGCAGATGTGATGATAGCGAATTTTAAAAAAAGGTGATAAGATGAAAATAATAGGCCTAACGTTTTATGCATTTTTTTTGTTTTTAAACACAAATACGAAAACAGATTCTGTTACGAAATGCCAAATCTTTTACCTTACGCTGTCACGAAAATCTGTAAAATAATAAACTTTAAACACACCATACATAATTAGGTGTGAC